>JBBMJY010000015.1:4738018-4753229 GCA_037833715.1 Toxotes lorentzi | reverse complement strand
AGCGTTCTCGCGCGTGTATATATATATATATATATATATATATATATATATATATATATATATATATATTAAGTATTTACAAATTAATTTACAGTAATGCTCCTCTATACGGAACAAAAAATGCAGTATAAAAAAG
Source organism: Toxotes lorentzi (assembly GCA_037833715.1). Taxonomy (NCBI): domain Eukaryota; kingdom Metazoa; phylum Chordata; class Actinopteri; family Toxotidae; genus Toxotes; species Toxotes lorentzi. The sequence goes on along the minus strand of JBBMJY010000015.1, from coordinate 4,753,093 downwards.
GGTATTTAAACACTTTTGACTGAAGTGATGTAAACACTTCATGATGTTATTAGTCCCATGCTAATACATAATAACACGCAGGGACTGAATCTGGACCCAAGTCTGTGAAAACATTTTCATACTTTAAAGGATTTCGTCCCAGTGAGCAAACCATCCTCCGGCTCAGAGTTTGGTTGTACTGTGCGAGGTGAAGCTGGAGGCCAGATCGTAGTCCTCCTGCATCTGGTAGTGTCCATACCAGCTGTGCCAGTCCATCGCTGCAGAGCTGAAGTAGCTCTGCTCAGCCAGGTTTGGCTGCTGGGTGTGGACCTCCTCCTGTGCAGGGTGGCAGGGCAGGTGCAGGGACACCTGCGCAGAGCCAAGCCTGTGCAGGATGTCTGGGTTGAACTGGTAGGTGAGTTTGCGGCGCACTTTGATAATCTCACCGGTGCGGCTGTAGTTTCTCAGAGCTCTTGCCATCTTCTGATAAGTCATGGTCTTGCGGTTGCCCTTGCGCTGGCCCCAGCACTCAGCCAACTTCTCCTTGTTCTTGGAGATGAAGTGGAAGGTGCCGCTGCCACTGTCCGTCCACTGGATTGAGTCGCCCATGTTGGGGTCATTCAGAGCTTCATGGAGATATTCATAAAGTCTGAGCTTTTTACGACCTGAGGAAATTGGATTGATCTTGTTTCACTGTTGATGGAATTTTAAAAAACTCAGAAATTGCCAATGTATGGTGATTACCTTTGCTGTTCCTCTGTGGTGGTAAGATGGAGTAGAACTGAGGGGATTCAGCTGGTGCAGAGTGACCCAAGGAGACATCAGGGATGACCTGAGGCCAGGACTGCTGCTGTAAGATATTTATTCAAAAAGGCTCTCAGTAACTGTGCATCCTTGAATCTCTGATGGGTAAATTGTGTTTTTGTTGTCTATGCACGACTTACAGCTGTGTCATTCCAGTCATATGCAGGAGCTGGTGCATCAGATGGGTGTGTGACAAGGCAGCAGGAGATTTGACACTGCAATGAAGGGTGCTGAGTACCCAGAGTTTCATAATGTGTATACTCTGAAGAGAAAAAATGTGATAAACTGAAATATTAACACATCAGTTGTCATTCTATCCATTCATCAATTATAAATGAATTAATTAAAGTAATACAATCAATCGAAATTACTTCATTTGCATGATAAAAAGGGAAAAGGTGTATTTTTGAGCAAACAGAAAATCAATAAAAACAGAATAAATATAATAAGTTGTAACACATAAGTCCATCATTTAGTGTTATGTTTTTCTGCCTTAGATTCTGAGAAATTTTTGCTGTACCTGAATCATAATATGAATTATTTGAATTCTGTTGAATCACATCGATTGCATCCTGGAAGTGTTGGTTGATGTCGTTGTCCAAGGAAGTCTAGAATGAGCAGACACAGGCAAAGAAACCTTAATATTACACACAGAAATATGATTCTCAGTTCATTTTCATCTTCCAGTGGTAGCACGCTTGCAACTCACCAGCTTGTATGTCTGAGCGTTTCCCTCAGTTGAGGCCATTTCTGCCCTAATAGGTGAAAGCCGCTAGACTAGTGCAGGTACACAGTATTTGTTCAGGTATATATATGAGTTGCAGATCACCAATACCTGTTTACCATTCAGCCACATGAACAGGTAGAGTGGCTGGTCAATTTAAATGTGTTAACGTCACAATGTACTGCAGCCGCACACTTCTTCTTTTTTTTGAAGCGCAGATCAGATAGACATCTGAGCATCACACTTTCTCGCATAGTGGAGATCACAATCTACAAACAACAAAAACCTCTTTTATTGCACACTTCACCCAGGAATACCACCAATGCTCAGCCTGACCTGGAAATTTGCATACTGGGAGAGATATGTATCTAACACATCTATAATTGGTTCTGTTCAGTAATACACTTTTATGTAAGTTGAAATTTGTGCCTATGGAATTGATGGCAATTTTCCTCTGTTCTGCTTTGTTTTTTTGGCAATAAAACAGAAATGGATCAATGAATATTTGCATGAAAAGATGTGAGGCAGTGGCTGGGCTCTTAGAGGAACCACAAACAATGTGTAACCAGTAACGTACAATAAATCAAACTGGACATCATTTGTGACTGGTAATACAAACATATAAATGTTTAGTTTATTTCCCACTTTAATGAAAGAATAAACAATTCAATAAATAATTTTAGTCTTTCAATTAAAAAAAAATGGTTTTAAATATTAAAAATTATAATTTCATATTTTCCTTTTACGTTTTTTATTCTGTAACTCTACTATAACAAGCAACATAAACCGTCTCGAGTCTTGCAAACAACAAATCTTTGTTCCTCTTCTCTTTGTCTTTTTTAATTTTGATACTTTATGATACTTTTCTATCACTGACAATCATTAAAGAGTTACAGACATCATTGTCATATCTATTTTTTTCTATTTGCCCTGCAGTTTTTCACTTGTGTTTGCTTTGCATTTTTCAAATGATTTTATACCTTAGTGGATTCTCTTCATTGTAGAGTGTCATCAGATGAAATGATGACACTGAAACATGATGATGAAGTTGATGAAAACAAGCTCAGTTTTCTGCACATCACAGGTGTATTTCAGGAAATTGAAAGTGTTTCAAATTCACCAGAGTGTCATAAACAGAGCTTCACATAAATCTTATTGTAAAGGTTAATGGTTAATAATGTGGTGATTACTGTTAAACCCAGCTTGTGCTTTTTTTCCGCACAAAGCCAACCCCCCTGTTCAAATAAAAACCGGCTTTTTGAGAAGTTCATTAATGTCGGGCGTGCAGTTTTAAATATCAACTGACTTGCTCCTGAAGTTCCCCTTTCAGCCCGGCTAAAGTGTGGTGGCAGTCAGGGCTGAATTCTGAGCTGGAAACAAAAAAAATGAAGATGCGCAGATTATATCGGGGACAAAAGTTGCAGGTCACAGGTTTACTCAGATGATTTAAGGATAGGATGTGATTTGATTTGGATCATTATGTTGTTTGATTTTCCCTCCTTACAATGTTTTCTTGTTTTTTATCATCAAAAAACAGAAAAAGGTAAAGAAACAATAGCAAAGAAAACACCTTGTCACTGTAAATCTCCACATTGTTTGTGTGTGTGCATGTGTGTGTGTGGGAGGTGGAGGAAGGAGTGTCTGTTTGTGCAAGCATGCAATATGCATGTGTGCATGTGTGTTTCCTGCCAGTGCAGAACGCTGATAAAAACAAAGAACCACAAACCTCGTCCTTTCTCCCTCCATCTTTCCCTCTTTCTATTCAGGGTGAAACTTCATAAATTAACGACCACAACCTGTTGGGCTGCAGCTGAAGCCTGACAGCTGTGTGCTGGTGTTGGCTCTGTGTGGTATGGGGAGTTTGCTCCACTGAGTTGGTTTTCGGGGTCTTTACAAAGTTGTTTTCAGTTGTTGTACGTGTTCAATTGTAAAATCAGTGGTGGTGTATCATTATTCACAAGAGGTTTTTATCACGGTTCAATCTAAAGAGATCACTGACTCAGCTCATTTGCAACAGGGAAGTAACGTGGGATTTTTTTTTTCATGATTGTTGTACTGCCTGTTACTTACTATATAACTTACTACTGACTTACTAGTAGAACTTACTCTTCTATTCTATCCTGTTATGCTATGTTCCAATCCATTGTGTTTGTTGTATTCTATTCTACTCTTTTCTATTCTGTTCTATTCTACCATCTTGATTTATTTTCTATTCTGTGGTGTTCTGATCTATTTTGTTCTTCTCTGTCATGTTGCCTTCTATTCTATTTTGTTCTGTTCTATTCTACAGAAAGATTAAAACACACACAATGACCATGTGGTGTCAAAATGTTTAAATCAAAATCAGAGGCAACATCAAATGTGTGTCAAAAAGAAGAATAAAACTTGTTAAGATCAGTTTGTGAAATAAAAGAAATAGGACATTGGAAAACATGTATGTCTTGAGTTTTTCTTAAAAGTGTCTGTGGAAGGGAAGCACTGAATGAAAGTGGAAGATTGTTCCAAAGCTTTGGAGCTGCCACCGTCAGAGGCACAATCTCCCTTAACCAACAGGCCTCGATCGTTGAACAGTTTAAAACAATTATTCTGAAGATCTAAGAGGCCTAGAGAGACAACAAATAAAAGATTCTTGAATTCGATCCTGTTTTTTACAGGTAGTCAGTGCAGGGATGCTCGTGTCATAGTAATGCTGTCTCTTTTTCTGGAACCAGTTAGGAGTCTCGCTGAGTCATTCAGCACCAGCTGCAGGCCACACAAAGAGTACTGACCAACACTCAGGTAGGGTGAGTCGCAATGATCCAGCCTTGAGGAGATTAACGCGGTGGTAACAGTCTTCACATCGCTGACAGCGAGGATGGACTTCAGTTTAGCAATGTTCCTCATTTGAAAATAGAAACCTTTCACCACAGAGTTGATGTGTTTGTCAAATTTCAGTGCCAAGGCAAAGATGGCACCAAGATTTCCTGGTATGGGCACGAAGCTTTGATGTAAATGGCTAATATAAGCGGCTAACTACACTCTCTGTGGTGCTGGGGGGACCAAATCACTTCTGTGTTGTTGTCCTTCAACTGAAGATAGTTGAGCATTTTTACATTGCAATTAAGGATGGATCTTATAGAGCTGGAATCTCCCACATTTAATGGAAGTTATATTTGCATGCCATCAGCGTAGCTGTGAGGGGAGTCATTGTTCTTGCGGAGCATAGAAAGGGAGCATGCACAAAGCAAATAAACCATTCAGGGCCCATTTAAGCCTCCACTGTTCCATGTGTCTGTGTGTACACTAATAATAATTTCCCTTCTTATCTGAAATGACAGGTTACATAAATCAAATCAGTTCAACCAAACAAGCAACAAATTCTTCTTCATTTTGAAGACATTAAAAAAAGATTGAAAACGTGATAAAACATGAATGAAACAAAATCTGAAGCAAGGCCTTTCAAAAATCTTCAATATTTACTGTAAATTTTTTCTCTGTCATTAATTTGTGGGTATTTTTTCTGGATTTCTTTTAGATCTTCATGTCTATTTTACACATTTATCACCACTTCCACATGTTTTTTAATGCTTAAAGTCTTTGATTGTTTTTACCTTTGTGGTTTACAGTGTTCCTTCTTTCTTCTCCTTTTTGTTGTGTGTTTTGGTGTGTGGTCTTTTGTGCACACAACTGCCCTTGCAGAGAAAAATGATGTTGTACTGTCTGAGTTGAACTGATTTACAAATGTCATCCCTGTGAGTTTATGTCCACTGTTAATTATATTTTATAAACTTCTGCTACATTTAGTGAATATTTGACCCAATTAAAGGATGATTTTCTCGCATTTGAACAAATTTGGACAACAGCCAACATTACACTACCATTCTCTTCAGTGTGATGCATTTTTTGTTAGTTTGTTTAGTACCAGTAAAGCCATTTTCACATGTGGTTAGGTGTGTTTAGGTGGGTGTGTTGATTGTGAAGGAGCTGGTGAGACAGACAGAGAGATTCATGTTTGTCTGTGAAGGTGGTGTAGTATGTTTTCTGGCAGAGCAGACATGCTGCAGCTTTATCTTTCCAAACAAAGAAGCACTTTCCTTCCCCTTCTCAATTCAATAGCTATGTGCATGTTGGCACCGTTGTGGGAACGACAGCACAGTCAACCCATTGTTCTCCTTTATTTACTGGCACTTGGCAAAAATCAAGAAGTGTCAAACCCACTGGTGTATAATTAGTATATCAGGCTGAATGCTGGTGAGACCGCAAAGGTATAATCATTATCTATGAGATCATGTGTCCAGTGTAGCCTCTTGCCAGTTGATGCTGCAGAAAAAAAAGAAGACAAACTGACGGACATGGTTGGTTGGACTCTGTCTTTCTGCTACAATTAACATGTGTTTATTGTCTTTTAAAACATATTTTTGAAAACCGTTCATTCAGGTTTTATAATCTTAGCACAGCAGTTTATTCTTTTGCAGTGAAAATAAAATTGCATATGTTTTTTTTTTCAGCAGGCAGAGTTATTATTGTAATTATTATAATTTTAGTTATTTTGTCTTCCTTGGTAATCCAGCAGGTCCCATTTATAAAGCTTAACATAGTATAAGATTTCTCATCAATAACACTATACCTTTTCTATAGATGACCAAAAGTAACTTTACTGATTACTGTGTAAAATGTAATTTTTGGATATCATGAAGGATATATCTGTTGTTTCATAGACGGATGTCCTGCTGCCCTGCTGTTGATAGTGGTCTTGTGGCTTTTTTGCTAAATGACTTTAATGGTGCTGACTGACCAGCAGATGGCAGGATGGAGCATCAAACCAAACACAGGTCACATCTTCCATCCAAATTCCTGCCCCAAGGCGAAGAGTCAGCTGTTTGTGTATTTACTGTGCAGCGGCACATATAAACCGCTGAAGAGCAAAACTTAAATTTAACAAAACACTTTTCCAATTTACTCTGTGTATCATTTGACTTGGAAGTGGTATGATTAAGAGATTGACACCAACACCTTTTACACATATGTCTAAATACTTGTATACTTTTACGTGCGTAATGTGTGTGACGATGTGATTTTCATCATCCCCAGAACTCGAATACATTTTTAGTCTGATTTAAATCTGAAAGCCATCATTTGGATGGCGATTATTATTTTTAAAATGTCATCCTACAAGCACAGGAAGCTGCCAAAGGTATCTTTTGGCTGAATATCTCAGCAGTTGCTTGGTAAAGTCTAGAGTAACATAACATGGGTAGAAGAGGAATTAGTGTCTAATAACAGTCTTCATGTTGATTTCTGGTGAAGTAACGAGAGACACTGTCACACAAAGAAACATCAAACAATCATTTCAAGTTTCAGGATTCTTTAAAATTGTACCGTACATGATTTTAAACTCTTGATTTACATTTTGCTGGATGAATTTCCTCAATGATCTGTTAAATACAGAAAAAACAAAGGCCATGAGCTCTGCTGTGAGCTGAGGTAGCACAAAACGAAACCCGAAAAATCAATTTAATGTGTCTAATAATAACTACAGTACAAAGAGTGTCAGAGAGTAAAATCCAGAATTCGGAGAGTGAAGTGGAATATTTCATTTGGAATAGATTTAAAAACAGAAAAGACCTGTGATAGGAGAGGGTTTCTACTTTCTGCAGTAGGCCACAGCACCATATGCCAATATTCCAGCAACAGCTACTAAAACAGCACCTCCACACAGCAGCTCTGTGGAGCTCAGAGCCTCGGTAGTCTTGGTAGCAGTGGGCAGAGGCTCCGGCTTTTCTGGTGCTGCTTGAGACTCTTTAACTGAATGTTCCTCCACATCTGAAAGAGGGATCTGTGAGAATTTTAGTTGCTGGAGACTCTCTACAGGGGGCTCTGCTGCCATCGGAGCTAAGATAGACGGAGGGTGGAGCCCCTGAATTGAATAAAGATCCTCAACTTCAGAGGTTGTGGTTGAAGGGACTGGGGTGGAGGTCGTGGATGGGGGATCAAGCCTGACAATAGGCAGAGGAGGCAGGGCCATCGGGGGAACCACTTGCCTGAACTCTGTAGGCTCCTTCTCCACATAAGGCTCCTCAGCGGACACCAGGAGCTCCTCAGTTTCTGGGGCCTGAAGGTCCTGCTCCTCCTCCCTGAGCTCCACCAGCTCCCTCTCCCCGCCTAAAACACTCAACACACTTGTCTGCAACTCCTCATCTTCTTCCTCCTCTTCCTCTGTTCTCCTTGACTTCTCCTCCTCTGCAGCCTCCTTCTCTGCCTCCTCGAGCATCTCGACCTCCTCTCGCTCCAGGTGGACCATGTCAGAGTTGGAGGAGTGGTTCTCCTCTCCGCCCACAACCGCCCCGTCACTGCTGTCGAGGCTCTTGTTGTCCTCGGGGTCCACGTCGCCCATTGTGGACCAGGACTCTGCCAGCAGACTCTCGCTCTGCCAGGGCCCAGCCGTCTCTGCCTGGGTCAGGGGCAGAGCAGCAGGGCTCAGGCTGAGGGAACTGGCCTCCCCGCCTCCGCCATTCCCACTGCTGGACTCGACTGGGGCCTTTCCCTCCAGAGTGACGGCTGGCTGCTGCTGAGGCGAAACAGATCAGAGGTGGGACAAACTCACAGGTAAGTCTCTTCTTGACATAGTTACCAGTTACTTTGCAGATTAAAATTTTATACACACAAAACATATGATCAGTTGATAAATTATGATGCATTTAAAATATATGGTTTGTAAAGCCGATGAAATGAAAAACTCCACTTTTGACATTAAAATGTTATGTTAATGCATCAGGTTGCCAAATCTTTAATGCAAATTATTGTTATCATGCTGATTGTCTTATTCACGTTTGCTAGGTTACCTGAGATCATAGGTGATGTTAGTTTAGGCCATAGCTGGCAAAGAATATTAATGCCAGGCTCAAATGTTGAGCAAAGGTGGATGTTGTATCTCCATCTCTGATTTTTTTGAGTATACACAACATAACCTTGGATGTGATAATCTGGAAAATCTTCTGTTGTGTGCAACTATATACACTTTTGGTGCAGTAGGATTGCTGAAAGTTATTTTTCAAAAAAAACACTGAATTCCAAGTCAAGTGACAAGTTACTGGTGTTAAATGAGTAGTTTTACATTGTGGGAAATCGCTCATTCCCATTCTTGCCAAGAGTTAAATGAGATGATTGATACCACTCTCATTCCCTTCTGTGATTTGGTCAGATTCAGTCTAAAGCCACCAGATTTGTTGTGTTTGAACTTGAACCATATGGCCTGATTTCAGACCTCTAAGTTCAGTTAAACATTCCACAGTATTTTAAAAACTATTATCATTATTGTTTTTAATCACAATTGTGTCTGGTATAAAGCCACTATGTGTAGAACAGCAGTCTACATTGCTGCTAGGATTTTTCTACAAACATTTTAAACAGAATAATAAAATTCTTCACAAAGTGGCTTTAATGAAGTGATATTGTGTAACACAGCTACATGCTCTCCTGCTTATCAACTATTATTTACTCGCCTGTGTTCGCAGTGACATCAGTGATTCTGTGATTGGAAAAAGTTGTTCATTGGCTGCTCTGTATTACAGCGGCTGCGACTAACTATAGCCTCGACCTGCATATCTTACTATGTTTAGGCACTACATGCATCTCCATCTGTCACCCAAGAGTGGAAGCTATTTCAGTGATTTCACATGACGTGAGAATCGGGTGAGAGTAGTGACATGAAATGGAAGTGAAATATCATTCATCGTGTCTGAAGCATCAAATTTCCATTGTCCACCTCTCACTCTTACCAAAACTGAGACATTATCATATCAATTTAACAGTAAGCAAACCCCATTTATAAATAAGTAATTTTTTATGTAAAGAATGCTGCTGTATACATGGCTGTTTGCATGAATTCAACTGTCTGTCTCAAGGTGACTTTCTTCACAGTCTTGTGCCACGTCTCAGCTTTGATTGCAGAAAGTATTCAACCCCCCCCACAGCCCCAGAATAGATATTCTCAACACTTGCTCTTCACTTCCTCATGTTGTATCACGCTCACAACATGTTGCCCGTCTGTGTTTTCTCTGATTTCAGATCATGCCTCTTAACGGGTACAAATCCCCTAAAAGCCTCTCGGGGGGCTTGAATGTCTGTTACATTTACACTCAACCTTACATTAAGTTATCCAAAATATAGGAGGTGGTGCTGATAACTGTAAGCAAAACAAACAGTTGTAATCAGCAATGAATAGTAGCTGCAGCTGGGAAGGATTTACCAGCCAGGTTCAGTACTCTGTAAGTTGATTTTACTGAGGAATGTAAAATCCTGTTGGCCTTGTTGCTGGGGACACATGCAGCATGGTTGCAGAGTTCCCAGTGTAGTTCTCAATCTGTACCATTACTATCAAACAAAAAAAAAAACAAAACTAAAATGCCAAAAATAATTTTTTTAAGAGCTACATGTTGCACATCTGCAAAAGATTTAACAAATGTAGCTAAGTATATTTTTGATTGAATTACTGCATGTATTACTGACATTCATGAGTATAGATAGAAGATTAAAAAATTATTTAAAAAAAAAAAATACTACAACCCCCCCCCCCAAAAACTACTGCGTACCATGCTTTCAAAATGTAAGAATTTAGGGAAACAAAGGAGCACAGATTTCCATTTCTTTCACCATTATTGATTTGAAAACATGCACTCACGTGCAAATACATTCCAAGATTGAAACACTGCTTCTCTTGTGTTGCCTCACAAGGGAAAGCAAACCTTCTTCCTGCCAGTTATGCAACAACCTGGTACTTTTTTTGCAATACAACCTTCTGACTCTGAGAGAAGCAGCTGGACAAAATCAGTAAAAAGGCTTTTTAGGCCTTGAATAAACATTTCCAGTACACAATGACGCCTCTCGTAATCACCTGATTATTAATGATCAAGTTTGTTTATGATTAAGCATTAGGATCTGTTAAATGATTGTTGCTATTGTTGCTCTTATATTTAGCTTCTTTTCATTATTTCCTTTGCTTTGATGAAAATCTTTGACGTTCAGTCACTCCACCCCTTTCCACAGTGAGCAGACTGGAACAGACGTCTCCCAGACGTCACTGATTTAATGACCAACTAGCTGCCATGTTGTCTCTGTCAAGGCCTTTGCAGACTTCAATGCCACAGACGGGGCTGTCATAAACGTTAAAGTTGAGCACTCAAACGGTTTAAACCCTTCACGCACATTCATATGCGTCCCTGCCCGCTCAGAAACCAATCAACCTTTTCTACTCTGTGACCCTCCTTTACTTACTGGCCTACTTGAGTAATTGGATTCCCATTGATCCTATCCCAGAGATAACAGACTCATGGTGAAGAAAATGATTAGGGAATTCTTTCTGTGCCACTGTGTGATGAGGAAAGGATCATATCAGATACCAGAATTAATAAAAAGTCAGCTTTCAGTGCCAGAGAGGGACAATCGGTTGATAAGACAAACCAGATTTTGTCCTTCATCAGAGTGACCCATAATGACCCTTCCAACTGTTTACAGATGATACGCTCTTAACGAAGCTTGGCACACAGAGGCCACAAAATCAAATCATATTCTTGATTATTGGGGCACTGTGCAATCTTCTTCAGACTTTGTTGTGATTTCAAGTGTTGCTAAAACTTTCTGCTACATGAATAGAAAAGAAAAACGACACCCTAGCGTACCTGCGTCCTCTTGGTGCAGAGCTGAATGAGTTGCTAGATGAGAAGGAGATGCTGGAAATCAACGTGAGACGTGTATTCAGACACGAAGCCACAAAATAACAGAGAGGCAGACATGCATGCTGGAGCCGGCACAGGAATAACAAGATGGACAAGCTGTGCAAAAGTCTCTCTCTCTCTCTCCCTCTTTCTCTCTCTCTCCTGCTCTCTCACCTACCCCACCTCCCTCAAATCCATGACACAACAGTTGGCTGGAGAGGAGTCTGTGGTGACTTTGCTGTCTGTCCGGAATGAGAAAAAACACAAATAATGTAAGTAAATAGTGAAAAAAAGGACAGTTTAACTCTTGAACCTTCAGACTTTAACCTGTCAACAGAGGTCAGTGTGTGAGTGTTTCATTCAGGCAAATGGATAAACAGTGGAATTTTATGTTCGCTGTCCAAACAGCAGATTAACAGTGAGTATGCACTGTGCACAGAGTGAGCCAGTGACACTGAGTGGAAAATGCATGTCAGACAGGGAGAAGGGCTATTTCTAAAGCTGAACTTTCCAACTTCTACTTCCCTCTGCTGGCAAGACACATGACAAGACTGGAAACTATGCCAGGAGGCTCTTATGAGGTACACTTGCAGAGTATCAACATACATGTTGTTTACATATAAACAGTTTGCATTTCATGTGCAAACATTATGATTCCTAATTAGCAGAAAACTATGAAAAGTTCATGCTTAGTCTGTTATAAAATATTCTAAACTCAAGGTTGACTTACTGGGATTTTCTGGAGTTTTTGACCAAACCTCATGGTCATGTTCAGGTACTTGACATGAACCTGAACATAACATAACACTGTCACAAAACATTTAAAATGTAGTTATAATAGCTTTAAACTCACCATTGAAAATCATGAGGTATAATGGGTTTTTTTAGGACATTAAAATAAATATTAATGTATGACATAAAAATATAACATTTTAGTTCAATATGTTTTGGAATAAAAAACTGATGACACATTTAAAAAAAGTTATTAAAATGCTTTCATAATATAAAACTTTGTACTTTATGTTTATTATTATTTTTGTTTATTATGTTTTATTATTATTTAATTTACTGTTTTAACTTTATTAAAGTGATTGTTGTTTTGAATGTATGTTCGAACATATGTGGTGTTTTGAATACGAATAACTACTTATAAAACTAAATAATCCAATGAACAAATATCATTTTATTCCTTCACATTAGGGCGAACGTGTCTCTTCTTCTCGCATCTGATTGGCTGCTCGCCGGAAGTAAACATCATGTGACATCGAAAATCAGCTGATCCTCCGTAGACATCTTTACGAGTCACGACTGCGGCGATTAATTCAAACCTCGTCCTCTGTGGTTCTCTGGTAAATAAATATTGATTTAAATCTCTCATTGCAGGATTAAAATCCTGCTTTTATTTAATGACGGCCTTATTCGTCTCCTACTGTGTTTCATTTTGGTGTTTTTTCGGTATTTTCTGGGGCAGGCCCGGGCAGATCTTTGACTACTGCAGCCATGGCGCTCAGCGATGCCGATGTTCAGAAGCAGGTAATGAACCGTTTTAACCTTCAAAATGACACCATTGAACCATTTCTCTAAAGCTGCCCCTAAAGGGCATTATACACGACTGTTTGTCTCAGTGCAGCACCGAGAAATGTTTGTACTCGCTGTAATGTTAACTGGAAATGTGTGTGTCGAAGAGGATGACATTGAGAGAGCTCCGCTGGGTTAGCATTGAAGCAAACACATCAGCTATTAAACCGAATTTGACTGGTGTGGTTTTTGTACGTGAGAACGATGGTTAGTTCAGAATAAGCAGCCAACTCGTAGCCACTGCTGTGTGGAAGTTGTAGCCGAGATGCAGAGGGTCATGTTTCCCAATGATCACATGATGAACACATGCCAGGGCCTGATGAGGAACTTGGAGAGAGTGAGCGAGCCACTGTCTGACCAGTCAGTCAATGGGAAATCACAGCAAACACCGAAAATAAGCTTCACAAGGGCTAATGTAAAGCTACAGAAGTCATTTCTGCTCACTGCAGCTTTTAACATTCATACTGACGTAAAACAGAATGGACAGAGACATTTCCCACCATAGTGACAGAAACAGGCAGCAGAGTCACTTCACAGCAGGGCGACAGAACGCTTCTTTAATTATGAGGATGCTGACATCAAGCACCTTGGTCCACACTTAACAAGGGATCGTCCTCATGTATTCCCTCTACATTTCAGTCACAGAGTTAAATTTCCAAATTTCTGAAAAATAAAGCTCCAACAATCTCTTAACAAACCTTGAAGGCCATTTAACAAAACTTACTACTGTTTTGAAGACATTTCCAGAATTACCAAAGACTCTCCTAATCATGTGGATCAAAAAATATTCTGCTTGTTGCAAAATAATAAAGATTTTTAACCTTTTTGTCAAGTTTCTCAATCTTTACAACAGGAAACTGAAAAACTAAAACTGAAACTGACAAATGAAAAGTGAAAAGTGTCACTCTGTTATACAGTATATATTTATGTGATATTTCAGAGTTTTACTGTGTTAATATTTTCCATATATTTTACCCAAAGAGCAAGGATATTTATAGCTTCATGGATTAGGAAGAAAAGTCGCAACTTGGGATGTGAGTGACAAATCTTTAGTGTGCAACATCCAGAATATTTTTTCATCCATACTGGTAGAAGAGTCCATACTGGAAATACCTTCACTGTGTATTTGTTTTTAAGAAAATGGGACTTGAATGTATCAATAATACATGCGAGGCATATACAGGAGCTAAAACCTGAGAAAACCTGTTTTGTTGGAATAAATAATAAATGTAACATTTTATGGCATTAACATGTTTCCTGTTTGCCTTTTTTGTTTGCGTCTACAGATCAAGCACATGATGGCCTTCATCGAGCAGGAGGCCAATGAGAAGGCAGAAGAAATTGATGCAAAGGTAAAAGCACATGGTGCTGTAGACAGAGACTAGAACAGATGATCGATCAGTGTTTTCTGATGAGTTTTATGCCTTTATGAGTGAGTCAACAGTAAACAGATGGGGAAAGTCATACAACAAAAGTCGCCAGGCCAGTCTGGACTTTCAGATTCATGGTCAGCGCCTTAAACCCTGAAGCTGCCAGAACTGCTGATTAATCAGTCTTGATGATTTAAAAAAGTTAAAAAAAAAGTAAAACTCATTCTCATTCAAAATATTTTTATTTATTCCATTATTTTTCCAGCGAATGTCATTGAGATGTTTTTTTTCCCAGTGAGACCAGGGCATGAGAATATTCAGCATCAACAAACACAAAGCAGTTCACAGCGGCTGACAATTTAACATACACAACAGACATTGGTTCCACATGAAAGAAAATGGTTACATGTGTTAGCCCTGTAATGTAAAAAAGATAAATAATACATCCGTTCTCACCACCAAAGAGACTTTTAATGTCCAAGCCACACCACTAGGAGCCACTAAAAGCACATGAAGTGCAGATACAAATTGAGTCTGTTGGCAGGTTTTACACCAATCTGAACCCTTTGAAATTTCACCGTGACGTAAGAGTGGGGGGAGTCTTTGACTTCTATGGTATTGAATCGATACTGCCTTATATATTTAATTTATATTACAATTTTAGTTGTAGTACATTATAAATAAAAGATAATTACGCCAAATGCCATTTTTTGTTGTCCAAACACATAAATGTGTCCTCCGCGCGTTTTTTTCAAAAGCTTCAGAAATGTCACATTTGATTTTTTTTTAAATATAAACTTAAATGTTATCTTCAATGGTATTTATTGGGCTAAAATAACTAGTTGATGAATCGATAGCTCAGCCAGCAGAAGTTTGAGGAACAATTTTGATAACTGATTAATTGTTTAAGTCATTATATGTATATATA
>JBBMJY010000015.1:4554302-4731448 GCA_037833715.1 Toxotes lorentzi | reverse complement strand
ACAATCACGGAGAAGCGACGGCGTCTTGTTGCGCACTTGTGGCATCTATGAGCGGAGCTGTAGCTGCAGCCGACTCGTCCTCACCTGTCTTTGATTCAGAATTCAAGTTGTACTTGTAGGGAATATTTTCACCTGACATTTTGACCGGCGGGGTTATAAAATACCGGCAGATTTTAAGGGAAACCCAGGTCACGGTAATACTGTATACCGGGGTAAAAAAACAGTTTGAGTGTAAGGGTATTGTTTTTGTTTCGTTGATAGGTGCAGCTCTCCACATCCACAGCTCATCTCTGGTCAGCGTTGAATGGCTGGTGAAAAACGTCACCTACAGGCCTCACTGCTACATCTGCTTCACATGGGACAACTCTGTCCGCTTCCTGTTCTCCGACCACCAGCCTTTCCCACGGTGGGACTGCTTCTACTGGCAGCTGCTGGAGACTTTAAGAGCCAGAATAGGAGACCCCACAGGCTTCGATAACAGGTTGAGTAACATGTCACCTTCCCTTACACATGCCAAGCTAAGATGTAATTGGAGAACTTTACCCACAATGTTCTTTTCTCTTTTTTTTAAGCTTAATGCAGCACCTCACTCTGTTCACCGAGGATCCAGATGGCGAGTACCCAGACCAAGATGTCGTGTGGGAGAAGTTTGAGAAAGCCTTCATTGCAGCTGCGGGGCTAATCACTCATGCTCCTGTCCTGAGGGACTATTTCTACAAGGGTCTGGAGGAGCTACACCAAGACAACATCATGTACCTGGAACTTAGGAGTGGTCTCTCAAGGGTTAGTGTTTGCTCGTTTCTTCACACTAGGTATTTGCAGTAGATCTGACATTTCTGCATTTTTTGTGTTGTGACAGAATTAAAAAAAAAAAAAAAAAAAAAGTTTTCAAATCTAACCCAAAACTTTTCTGGGTTGCAGACGTATGAGCTTGATGGAACCATTCACGACAAGGTGTGGACTCTGAAAACGTTTCAGGAAGTTACAAAGAAATTTACGGCAGATCATCCAGACTTTCTTGGGGCTCGCGTCATAATTTCTGTCCACAGGTAAATATCAGTAAGATTTCAGAAAGAAAAGATGCCGAGGCTTCTATTTCAAATTCTACTCCGTTCCTTTAAATTAATGGCAAACTATATAGTTTGTTTACTTGAGCAAGACAAATTTCTGCTGATTTTAATGTACAACTACTCATGGTATTTAATATAGTGGTTGCTTTATGAGATATTTGAACATGTATGTTAACCTGAGTGGGGACAATGTGACATGATCTCAAAGCTTTAATGTAATGTGTCACTAAAGACCCGTTTGGGGAAAAAAATAATAATAATTATAATTTAATATGTTTTTTCTAATTTAATTTCCAATCTCCCAGACATGAAAACATCTGTTGAATTAATAGAATTATTAAAGGGACTCTCCACCAATTTAGTACAGCTCTCATGTGGAAGCACTTGTGGTCTAGAGACAGAATGTGTTACAAAGTGGAGGAGTAGCGTTTGAGAGATCTGAGTTTTATGAAGAAACACATTTGAATTGCATTCTGGAAAAGTGTAGTATCCATAGTTTTTTTTTTTTTTTTGTTGCTTGACCCTTATTAGGGACTTCATCCAGTTTCTGGTACCTTTACGGAGGTGAAACGTGAAATTGTTCATTTTTTTGAATGTTATTCTGTCAACTTAAGTTTAAGCAATGCACAAACAGCTGTAAACATTCACCAGAGTTTTGTTTTGTTGATAGGTGCAGCTCTCCACATCCACATATACTGCTGAACCTTTATGTGAAAGAGGCATCTTATCTAATCATATCTTGTTCAGTTAAATACTCACTTCTGTGTCTATTATCCTTGCTTCTTTCTTCAGGGCTCTAAGTGTGTCTGAGGTCAAAGCAGCTGTAAAAGAGGCCATCCAGCTGCAGAAGGACTTCCCAGATGTTGTGGCTGGATTTGACATGGTAAGAAAGCTCTTAATCAGTTATCCTGTTTGTTGTGAAATTTTTATTTGGTTTTCCTAACATTCTGGTTTTGCAGGTTGGCAGAGAGGACAGTGGAAGGACCCTTTGGTACTTCAGGGAGGCACTTTCTCTACCAGCTGAACTGGGCGTCACGCTACCATACTTCTTTCATGCAGGAGAGACAGGTGAGGGGATCAAAAGAGTGAAGGGAATTATTGTTAATTACAAAACAGAGTGTTTTTCAGAGTTTTTTTTTAAATATACTTTTATTCCACTGTATTTGTGTGTTTGTAGATGACGAAGGCACAGACGTAGATCAAAACGTTCTTGATGCCCTTTTGTTCAACACCACACGCATTGGGCACGGCTACGCTTTGGCACACCATCCACTCGCCAAAGAGCTTTCTAGGAAAAGAAATGTGGCTGTGGAGCTGTGCCCCATCTCAAATCAGGTCAGATCAACATACTCTTTGGCACAACAGAAAAAAAGTCATATGTCGTCATATATACTAAGTTCCTGCGTGTATTTAACGTCTGACTTTCAGGTGCTGAAGCTTGTATCAGACCTTAGGAACCACCCCGCCGCTGTGCTGATGTCTGAGGGCCACCCGATGGTGATCAGCTCTGATGACCCGTCTCTGTTCGGTACCACAGGCCTCTCCTACGACTTCTATCAAGCCTTTGTGGGCATCGGAGGATTGAAAGCAAACCTGGGCACTCTGAAAGAACTGGCTGTCAACTCTATCAGGTCAGAATCAACTGATTTTGTTTCTCTTGTCTCTTTTTGATGTTACTTTGGCCTTTAATCTTTAGCATGCCTGTGGTTTAAATACTCTTTTTATCTTTTAACGTGTTAACATGTTTTTACTAAGAAACCATTTTAGATCAATTTCCTATCTTTCAGGCCAGTTTAAAAAAAAACTGTTGCCAAATTAATATAATGTAGTGAAGGACATGGTCTCATTTAAAACCCTCTTCCTGGTGATGTGTTCAGTGACCCCTCTGACATCTGAAATTTTGACACATTTCACTAATCAAAACCATACTTGAACCCTGTCAATGTAAGAGCTCTGTAGGCCTCGCAAAGTGCTCGCAAATTACTTTTCATGAAATGGACCTCTTAACAGCAACTTGTAGCCAAAATGATCTTTTTCACTGTGGCCACACTTGCTTAGTATTTGTCTCGGGCATTCAGATGTTGGGGTGTCCTTGAATGCAGCACCAAAGAGAAAATTAAAGGGACCCCTGTCTGAAAATATGGCAGCACAGGAACAATGTAACTTCTTACAAAAACCAGTGGTGGCAAACTGGCAAGTTCTAAGTCTGTGCAATTAACTTGCACGGATTTAGAACTTAGAACTTACTTATTGCAGAGGCTTCGAGCAGAAATCAAAGCCTGGAAAAGTAGAAAAAAAACTCACAGAAGGTTTTAATTTCCAGCCTACAATGAAGCTGTCCTATAACACATTTCACAGTTTGATGAGTCAAGCCAAAAAACTAAAAGTTTCTTTTGCCTGCAGGTACAGCTCGCTACCAGCTCACCTGAAGAACACAGGCCGCGTCATGTGGCAGAACAAATGGGACGCTTTCATTGCTGGTAACGCATGACAGACAAACTATAAGGATCCTGTTTGACTTGAATGTTTGATTTAGTTTAGCACTACACAAATATCTGTGGGCCTTTATTTAAACAATTCCGATTCAATGCAAAGTACCTCTTTGGACCTACTGTTTTTTGTGTAAAAGAAAGGCTGATAAGAGTGTAACATACCCTGGTGTGGCAAAGGAAGGCAGGTACCTTAAAACTGTCATAGGAGCTGAACTGTTTTTACTTTTCCTCTCAACAGAGTTAAGTTTAGTGAAACAGCAATCAAAGTCAAAGTTGTCCACAGCCATTTTTTTTTTTGTCTTGATTTTTAAACAAAAACAGTCAGAGCAATTTTGTGTTCAAAACTAAGAAAAAAGAAAAATAACTACTCAGTGGTAGTTAATATTTTGTGTTACAAAGTTACATTTGTCAAAAACACATGATTGAAAAACAAGAATTAAATAAAAACAATCACAATCCTGAGAATCCAAGATGTCCAGTGCACAATGTAAACTCAAATGTAAACTCACCCCAGAGACAAGAAGTTATTCTATATTCTATCAATAATGGCACATTTATTACCCTGACTTCTGTGGTTTGCCCACCAGGTGCTTTTGGAGGAGATTTTGTATATTCCAGTTCTGACCACTGCACCGCTGAACAACAAGTTGGTAATAGCTGTCTTTACCCATCGCGATTTCCAGGCATCTCTTTGTTTCTCTGTTCTGGATAGGTCCACCCTGAGTGCAAAACATTTTATTGTCAATTTCTTTTTTTCCAGACAGACAAACCTCTTTGGTGTAGATTTATATTTTGAAAATAAAATATTCACCTGTTTAAAATCCCACAGCATGTGGAACTTCTTCTGCTGGGCCGTTCTGCACTCGTACAGTCCAGGGTAGACTCCAGTGCCGGGGTCCACCAGACAGCGGTTGCTGTTGTACTTGTGAGATTTGATTCCGCCGATGTAGAGTTGTCCATTGGAATTATAATAACAATGCTACACCAAAGAACAGTAATTATCCTCAAAATAAAAAAAAAAATAATAGACTTTTGAGCTGTAATCACCTATTCAAATTTAAAGTGCATCAGAGTGTTCAGAGCATAGAAGGCGATCATCAGTAAAAATTTAGTAAGATTAATATGCAAGGATATTTAATTCATTCAAACTTGACTTTTTGAAAAAGTGACAGCCCAAGTGTGCATTCATTCATTAAATCTCTGAACATACCTGAGGTGAGTAGTAGTGGCACGCATAAACAATAGGGGTGTTTCCAGGCACTGGGCCCTGGTCAATACAGAGTTCTGGCTTCAGATCACTTATCAGCTGCCAAAAGAAGTGTAAATACAAAGCAATCCGTTATAGTAGACAGTTTTTTTTTGTGTGTGTGCGTTGTCAACAAATCCCATGAAAATACCAAAACCTGAAATGCATCACTCAATTTTCCAACACCTTCCAACTTTAGGGTGTCTGTGGCTCTCAGCCTCAAGCATTATTATTTTTTTCTTCAGTACAGACAAGGAATACATAGTCATTTGTTTTGGACAATTTTCAACTGCAGATTTATACACGTTTGATTCTCTGAGTATTTACAGAACCAATATGGTGTAAGAGAGACTGACTCAAAATAAACTAGTTTTTGTTGGTTTTCTATTTTCATGGGATTTGTGGACTAAGAAAAATCTAGAATTTAGAACTTATCCTAAAGAGCTTGTGGTTCTTGTCCTATTCAGTCACAAGTACCTGGTGAGGGTGAGGGCTACAGAAGGTGGTTATTAGAAAAACAGCAATTCCTCTAAATTTTCTTTCTTTTTTCTTTTAAATTGTAAAAAATTGGATAATTTTTTCCTCTTCAGGCCTTTAAATGCGCCTTTAAACTTTGCGACAGCAACGATTGTATAAATTTACTGTATGTCACACTGTGCAGGATGGGTCTAATAAAATCCTGGTTCATCTGTGTTAGACTCTATGATATCAATTTGAGGCATGTCACATTGTGCAGCGAACGCCTTGTCACCAGTTTACCTAATGATCAATGTAATATCCAGGCTGAAAAGTGAAAGAGAAGCACTTGCGACTGCTAAAGTGCCCTTGCACAAATATCTGTTGAAGCCGCTCTGCGGCCAGAATATCAAGACTGTGGTTTAACTGAACAGTTGTGAGCAGGAAGTTCAGTAGAACTTGAACTCTCTACTGAAGAGTTCATGCAGAACACTGTGACAATATGTCATCAGAAAACCTACCCTGAATAAATAAGAGCTAAGAAAACAAAATGCAGCAGATATGCTAACGGATGGATGGATGGATTCAGAGTTTGAAGATGAAAACCTAAACAAACACTCTTTGACTGTATGACTGTGACACTAGGAGCCTCTTGCATTCCGTTAGATATATTGTTTTTGACTCACAGCTCCATAGCCGATCAGGTCATCCAGGGGGTCCAGCATGGGGTATACATTATCCAGATACCACTTAAAGGGCTTACAATTCAGTCTCTCTCTCAGCTTCTTCCTCTCTGACACATCCCCGATGTCTATCCCATGATTCTGTGGGAAAGAAGTTTTTGAAAAGTAGGAATGAATCGCAGTGCTTGTAATCGGCACAGCCTCTTATAAGGTCATTAATAAACCTAATTTGTGCATTTACATGATAATGGTTGGAATTTATGGGTGTGATCTCTTACCTCCAGGGGAAGGTTCCAGGCAATGTTGACATTATATTTATATTCATCCAGCCACACCTCTGCCACCCTCAGCGCATTACGCTTCACCATCACACTCAGGTCTGGGAGGTAGGGCTTTGATGCTCGTTCAATGTGGGCAATTTTAGAGCACGGTATAACCTCTATGCTGCCTCCACAAAGCCACACCTGCAAAAAAAAAACCCAACAACACAAAGGTCCAAAGTAACATCTGCGTTACACTTTAACACTCAAATCTACATGGACAGTTTTTTCATTCTTTGTTCTGAGCCTTTTCATAGAATACATTATAGAAAAGGAAGGCAAATATCCTGGACTAATCACCAGCAAAAACAGAGTCATGCTTGGCATCTTGGACTGTCCAGCAACCTTGTATGTTTCAGTGTGTTGAAATAAAACTAGATGCAAACACATGGAAAACAAACAGCTAAGCAGAAAGGACCAGGAACTACAAGACTAAGAGCAGCAGTTCTCCAGTATGAAGCCTTTTACCCGGATGCCGAGCTCCACGTTTTCACCACCGTATATCTTCATTCCACCGTCGAGGCTTCCGATCTCGCCAAAGAACTTGCGGTCAGCGACAAGAATCCCCATGATGGATGGACTCCTGATGGCAGAATTTGACAATTGGCAATGAGTCAAAGCACAGACCACCCTCACAAATTGTCAATGCATTTGAGATGTTAGAGTAATTAAGAGCAGTTAAAGGGTCAGGTCCCCACATCCACACACACTCTATGAGTCCATGTCTGTTTCATTCTATTCAGTTACATTTTCTGCTATCTTAATTTAAATGGAGTACTTCTATCTAAACTAATCTCTAACTACTATAAATATCTTTATTTTCTCTGTATTTAGTACCATATTACATTAATTTCTGGGAAATTTCCATAGGATTAAATTACTAGGAAATAATGGGTCTGTAAAGTAATTAAAGTAACCATTTTATTTTCCAACATAAAGATCTCTTTAAAACCCCTATTCACACTGCCAGGAATCAAATTCTGGTGGAGAAACTCAGATTCAGCCAGCTTTCACCTCAGAACTTACTTGCCGGGTTGTGACTCGTCCTTTAGATCGTACCACTCAGGTCTGAAGGACTCGTACATGCACCACAGAGCCCAGTCGAAGGCATCGGCTGCAGGTATGTAGGGTATCAGCGTCAAGTCATCAAAATTGACTTTGTCAAATACTGGAGTCAATATCACGGTGCGGTCCTCTTTAATGCGAGCTAACAATGGCTCTGCCCTGGACAAACAGAGACAGTTCAAGTTGACAGAACAAAAAGCAAAATGTGTGACGACAGGTTCAACATTGCAGCGAAACTCAAAGAAAAACTGAACAAACTCTAGTCACTCAGAGGGTTAAACCAACCATTGCACATGGACTTCTATGTGAGCATCCAAGATGGCCACCACGTCCCCTGCAGCAGCCTTCCATCCAGACAGTCTGGCCTGCGTGAGGCCGAGCTGCTGAGAGTGCTGGACTTTCTTCACCAGGCCTGCACGCTCCTCATGGATTGAGGTGATGTATTCATCAAGCTTCTCCATTAGATCCTCTGCAGAAAGTAAAGATCTTAGGTCATGAACGGTTTCAATAATTTAGCTGAAAATTCAGTCTTCAAAGCACTTGACCATATAAATTGACCAATCAACTTCTGATTGTTGAATCACTAAATACCCAGCCTTGAAGGGTTGGTCGACTCAAAACACACACACACACACACACACACACACACACACACACACACACACACACACACACAAACAAAAAAGATAGTAAACCATATAAACCATAGTATAAACCATACATCATACAGATAGCTTTGGTTTGGAAACGTCCACCTCTAAAACCCTGAAGAGGGTTACTGGAATATTATGTTGTGCTCACAACACTGAAAAGATATATTTATAGGAACAGTCTGACATTTTGGGAAATACTCTATGTTCAATATGAAGCCACAGCCTGGAGGCTTAGCTTAGCATAAACACTGGAAACAGGTGAACAGCCTGTTTAAACAAACTAAAATCAAAGCAAGACAAGAATGATGTCCCCGTTTCCTATTTAACATAGAGTGGTATCAGTCTTCTCAAGTCAAACTATTCCTTTAAATGCCACCACACACCTTTGGCTCAACTTATTTAGCCTGATTAGATTCTTATCAAACAGGTGTCACTTCACTCCCTGGAGAATGTTTTCTCCATATCCCACTGTCTTCAGCTGAAACCCAGACAAAGGCAAGCATGCGTTTTCTGTTTCGATACAACCTCCAGCATCCTACTACCCTTACTCCTAACTTTTTATTTTTTTCTTAAATCTGTACACGGTCTTTGGTGATCTCATGCAGTTCCCAGCATAGCTCCACTCGCTTTCAACCAGAGCAGAGGCCTAGTGCGTGCATACATCCATCCATCCATTTTCTATACCGCTCAATCCGCAACCCCCCCCCCCCCCCCATATGTAAATTTACGTCGCTTTGAGCTCCACAAATGAAATCCCTCCATTGTATGGAGCCTGCAGCAGAAAAAAAGATGCAAATGTTTAAAACCAATATCTGATTTCCTTATGACCACTACGAGAGCACAATATATAGCAGAATATAACTTTGTGCGACTCAGAATAATCTCCCATAGCATGGACAAGAAATCGAGAGCTAGAAGCAGGATTAAGTCAAAAGTTAAGAGCAGGTCCACCCACCGTTACTGCTGTGATCGTCTACCAGAATGATTTCTTTCAGCAGACGAGCCGGTGTCTTGTCAATGATGCTGCGGACGGCCCTTTTGATGACCGACAGAGCTTCATCCAGGTAGATTAACACAACGCTGATGGAAGGCAGATCCTCGGGGTACTTCTTCTCAGCACACCTGGGAGCGGGAATGTAGTGTCAAGTATTTGAATTAGGTTTTTTTTAAACCTTCACATTCAATCAGAAGTAAAAAGGTGAATTCCAGTTGCTCGGAAATTGATTTATTTAGAGCAAAGAAGCATAGAAGGACAGTTTCGAATGGATTTGTCAAACCACTGAGGAGAGTTTAAAGGAAAGTAATAACGTTCATACCAAACAGGCGTCACAAAGTCACTCACTGTGACACCTGCGTTGAATAAAGTGTGGTTTATCAGTGGTTTAGTAGTTCCAGTCACCTGGGGTGTCTGGTGTCAGGGATCTCTCTGTTGAGAGGGAGCCTGTCACTGAGGAAGGCGTTGTAGCCGTATCTCTGAAACAACTTCTCGGCCTCCTTCTGCTCCTCCTCTGACAGCTCGCCTCCCCACTTCCTGAACAGAGCCGAGTTCGGGAACAGCTTCCTCACCACCTTCCTCTCCCTCTTCACCTCTGCCTTCTGTGCTACTGGTTCCTTCTTTTCAATTTTATTCATCAGATTGACTGTGGACAGAAGACAGAAGGATTTGTTTTATATTTGGCGCAAAGTGCAAACCTGACTAAACCTGTCAGGGAAAAATTAAGAACTGAAAACGGTTTAACCACTGTCCACTGCACGCTGTACATGCAACGTGTCTTATTTGATTAACAAATATTGGTCAAAGTTTGTCTTTATACTGGTGTGATCCTGAGTACGGTCTGTTGCCCGAGTACATGAATGTTAATTTTTTTTTTTTTTAATGGCTGAAAATGACTGATTTGCTGGTCAGTTTGGTTAAAAAAAAGGTTTAGAGTTTTAGAACAGAAAGTTTCTAAGTGGATTAATTGATTACTTGATCAACAAAAAACGTGATTTGCTGATTTACTTACCTACATATGATATGAAACTATGTGTTTTGGACTGTTGGCTGTATAAAAAAAGAAATTTGTCACCTTGGTCTCTTGGAAACTATAATGGGCACGTTTCACTGGAATATTCAACGGCAGCTCTTTTGCCAATAAACATTGGTTTTGATGACTGAAATTCAATGAAATGAAATTCAGTCATCAAAACCAATTACTTGTTGAAATATAAAAAACCCCACTGTTATATTTCAAGTAAACATCTTAAAAACCTTTACTTTTCAAATAAATTTAGCCCTGTTTTAATCTAGATATCCACATCTTTCGACCTGCAGATCAACAAACCAATCCATACCATTGATACCGTCTTAAAAATTAAGTTTACCTTATTTTATACTTTGATATTGAAAACTAACAAACAAAAAAAAACAAGCTTAGACTATGACTCACGCAGCGTGTTGATGTCTGCTTCCATCTTGTCCATCCTCTTAAGCATTCCCTGTCCCCTGATGGATTCATTCTGGTGGGCCCGCTGGAGTCTCTCTGAATGGGTATGGACCTCCCTTTTTATGGAGCTGAGGTATAACAAGGCAAAAGCCACGACAAAGGCCAGAAGTGATCCTTTAATCCAGCCAGATCTCATCTTGTTGCCTCTGTGCATGTCATGTGTTTAGTTTTGGCAGAAAAAAGGAGGCAAAATTATTCCACTACCTTTTTATCTCAGGTGCTCTCTCTCCTCCCTCTATTTCCCCACCCCCTGCGCACACACAGAGAGTTACACACAATGACGCACTATAGCTGTGTTAACTGATATCCTCAAGTACGCACCATAGTCAGAAGTTTGCTAAAAGTGCAGTTCTGAGCCTTTGTTTTCACTCTGTTGTCCCTTAGTTGCACTGCATCTCGGATGCAAGGTGTGTGTCATTAACTGTTTTTACCTGGGAGTATAGAAAACCAGCAGTACCCTACAGGTAACAGGAACAGGACTGAAAGACAGAAGAAGAAGTCAGTTACAACACAGTTTTAGGCATAACAACAGTACTGTTCAGCCTGTTTGCTAACAGCAAATCTGACAAGTCTATTTTTTTGGGGTGTGATCCTGTTGCAAAACTGATTTTTGTATCAGTAAAGAAAAATCTCACATTGTCCAATCCAGATCGTGTTTTCTTTGTATCTTTGTGTGTCTTAAGCTCCCTGCTACAAGATATCAGGAAGCAAATACAAACACCTAAAAAAAGTCAGAATAGTTAAAAGATTAGTATTACAATAAAAACATAACACCAGTTACAACACATTCTATGTACTTTCAAATAGCATATTTATATGAAAGATTTTTTTCCCCACAGAATAGCAGGGGTCTCAATTAGTCTAAATTAAGTGGCTGGTTTAAAATTCTCATATGAGAACAGTCATCTCAGTCTTTGACTCTTTAACTAAGCAAATCAGTGCAGAATTCCCAGTAGAAAGCACAAAAGAAAACATTTTTTTATGTCGTTGAGATGATGAACATATCAGGTCTTCTTCTCCCACTTAAAAGACCAAACTTGTAAGAATTACATTACAGAAGTACAAACTTAAGAGACAGAATGTTATTTACCAAGTTTATCAAATTATTCAGTTAATACAAGTTGAATTTGTTTTGGTTTTGGACTTTTTGTCCGACAAATAGAGTGATTTAACTATGTCTCCTTGGGCTCTGCACAACTCACACTGGCATTTTTCATCATTTTTTCACATGATGAAAATTAAACCAAATGAATCAAAAAACTAACTGACAGATTAATCGATCATGAAAATAATCAGAAGTTGCATCATCATCTTCATCTTTTCTGTAGTGACCCCGGCCATCCTTTCTTTTTGTAAACGTAAATACAAAAAGGACAGATGGATAAATGTACTTATTTATACATTATACAACTTATTAAAAACGTATAATGATTAACATCCATTGTACCGACATTTGCATATCAATGACGTCTATAATGTAGCAGGGACACAGCAGTTCATTGTTACAATCAATAAATCTTGTTTCAAGCTTCAGTTTTCAAAACAACTTGTTTTGTTTGTAGTTTGTTTCATCTTATATTTTCAGTCCTTGCACATCCAAGCATTATTCTAGTTTTCTTTTTCATTTTCTTTCACTCCTGACTATCTGGATACAAGTCTATGCTGTTCAGAACAGGCCTAAATTAAAGCTGTAAGCTGAAGGACTGTTGGTTTTTCCCGTAAAATTTACCACCCATAGTTATTTCATCCCGAGTATCAGATGTTGAAAGACAAACAGGACTCTGGATCCTAGTGATATCTCAGACATCACAAACCATCTGCTTTGCCAGACAAGACCAATGTGTACTTTACAATAATTACTTGAGCTCTTTGTACTGTTGACAACCAATGCAACTGCAAATCTTTTGACATCATAACTACATCTGCAGATTATGGATATTGCTCAATGTCTGCTCTGTTTCTACAGTGTCAACAGTCAGACACAAAAGACTGAAGACAATGTATTTTACAGGAAAGATTCAAGGGTCACAAACCCATTTATGTGCATTGCAAATAGCGAAGTGTCATCATCCTACATAAAGTTGGTGTCCAGGGTATTTCCTGTATTCAGGAAATAAAGAATGCACGTAGATACCCGCCATTCAAACCCTCTTCTGACTTGAGCAGGTATTTCTCAGAAACTCGTCCTTCAACTTGGTCAGCCCACTACAAGGGCATTATTGTGTTCTTAGGCAATCTGGTAAACATTAAAGCAGATAGGTGAAGGGAGAAGTCCTGTGTGCCAATTGTATAGTTTTTTTTCTTTGTGTTTTCAGACAAAAGATAGAGTTTCCAGTGTTCCCTTTTGTGTGCAATATACTGTATATGAAAAAGACACCAAGGGCCAGAGAGGATATTATACGTGATAAAAATCTAAGTCCCTCAGGCTGTGCACTGATACGACCCCATCAAACACAAACAATAGAAGATCTGGGCTGATAATCTGTAATCACAATCCTTTCCTATGAAAAACAATATTAGCTTCACGGCCAGCAGCTATCACAATACTAAAAGCACAGATCAAAGTAGACCACTTTCATGTCTGCCTGTTAAATATGAAGCCACAGCCAGGAGACAGTTTAGCTTAGCTTACCATAAAGAGTAGAAACAGTGGGAAACAGCTCACACTCATTTTAAAATAGTAGAGTATGTAATACCTCCTGGTGTGGAGACACAGCATACAAAATTAAACTGCCTTTAAATTTTATTGTTTATATTTATGTACACAATATACAATGCTTGCACACAATTGGAAAAATGGATCAAATTATGAGTTAAATAAGAAGATGAACAATTTTTAAAAAAGGGACAATTCACACTTTTCCACATGTGACACATACCAGTGTCAGTTTTTCAGATGAGATGTGAACTGACATGGGGAGGATGACGATAAGGCAGACACATTCATCTATGATTAATGTCACCAGAGTCAACAAGTGAACACCCTAAGGCAAAATGATAGATCAGTGATAGATCTTTCAGCTTTGGTCATACATGTGGCACACGTGTTCAACCAAAGCTGAAAGAATCATGTGAAAATGCATCGAGCTGTAGTACAAATCAAGAACAATAGAAATGAATATTTACAAGCAACTTTCTAAAAGAAGTGATACAGCTAAAAGGACAACAAGACCTGGGTTTCTCTGACACAAACACAGACAGATGATCAGTTCAATCAGTGACTTGCAACACTGGGGTGAAGAGGTTTGACTCTGACAAGACGAGAAAGTCCGAGTCGCAGACCCTGACTTGGAGACTTCACTGATGGATTCTGGGACAAGGTGGGACTTTTACCAATTTGAGCTGGGAAGGAAAAGGTACTAACTTTAGAGTTCAGTTCAGCGCCGCATACTGTAAATGCCTCTGGTGGTTTACATGTATCATAGCCATTGTTCACTCATACTGCACCTGGTGGGTTCCACTTGGGTATTCTGCCCCCTGCTGGACTCAGAGATACTGCATGTTTAGATATAGAAACTGTGGAGGATGAAGCAGGTCTTTTGGGTGCAAGTTTGGCTGTTGGAGGACTTCTCACTGGTGTGGAAGCTGCTGTGAAACAAAGTAATTGTCATAATAATCCATCTAAACCTTCTACAATTACAGTTACAGCCAAAAGCTAAATTTTCTTTGATGAATCCCAAGAACACACCTGATGCCTGAGATTTAGACTTTGTCGTCTTTGATGGTTGCTTTTCTTTTTTGGAGGCAGGAGGAGATTTGGTCTTTTCGTTCTTGGTGGCTTTCTCCTTCTTTTTAGTTTTGCTGACTTTCTTCACAGTGAATTCCTCATCTTCACTCTCATCTCGTTCACTGAAATCTTCATCACTGTCTGAATCTGGAGGGGCATTATGGTTATTTTAATGACACAAAAAGAAAAAAATGGTAAGAAAACAGAAACCACCTGCTTAAGGAAGGATGAAAAAGTGGTTACCTGGTGTGACTTTGGGTTGGTAGTCGTCATCGTCTTCCTTGAGTTTTTTTCTCTTCTCCTCAGTGGCAGCTTTTCTCTGTTTGGATGGGGTGGGCAACCCTTTCTCTGATGTAATTTCATCCAGGCCTGAAGAAAACAAATCGTAACACTTCAGAAACTTTTCATACCTTTTCTACACATATCAGACCACTGAGGGTGGAAGACTTACCCAAAATTTCACCATCCACATTACAGTTCGACATGCACAGTGAAGAGGGATCTGTGTTTTCATCTACTGGAAATTTAACCTTGATATCTCCTAGAGAAATTTAACAGAACAAATATAAGCTGAGAACACCTCAATACTATGTAATTAAAACTACATTTTAAAAACACACAGCATACCTTTACTAGTGGGTAACAGGTCCTTCATCACTTCTGCATTATTGAGCAGGGAAAGCGTAATGGCTGCCTCTAGATCTCGTTCATGCAACCTCTGATCCAATGGTCTTCTATTGAGAAAAAAGTGAGCTTTCAACATAAGACTGACTACATTGTTCAGAAGCCAACAACATTTTGTCCTTCTCTCTCACTCTGAGCTGGTATCATCTAATCATTTTATTATATATATGTTTTACTGATTCACTTTCATTTGTGACCCACCTGTTCTTCTGGCTCAGTGTGGACTGTGAGCTGTACTCTTGACTGGAGGCCTTGATTGATGATTTCTTGTGCTCTTGTTGTTTCGTATGCTCTCTGGCCTTTTTGCTAGGTGGAGCCTTCACACAGGCAAAGTCCTCATCTGCCACAGCGTGAAGACAGAACATGAAGATATGTTTGTGGTGAGAGAATACTGAGTCTGTTGATGTATGCATATGCATGGCCCTTCCTTTCCATTGGAATCTCATGTTGCCTGAAAATGAGCTGTAACTTCTAGCACCATTTAGGAAAATTTCTCCTATCCCTAATTTGCACTTCAAACTGTTTACAGTGAGTCTGTCCACATGGTGGCAACAGTGTGCTGACTGTGCCTAGGAGTAGCTAATACATTACAGACTCATGTGATGTGACTCACCTAAAATCTATAGGGTGTCTTATCAGTGTTGACAAAATTGAACATTAGGAATGACAGATACATTAAAATACAAAGTATTTATACTAAATATTCCTAATACTAAGCTGTGACGCCTGACAACAGTGACAATAGTGAAATTGTATGGGAGAACATATTTGTTTCAGCCCACAAAACACCAATCCACCGAAATGCTACACAAAAAGTATTGCTATAGTCTGGTCTGGCTGTAAAACTTAACTCACCATCATCAAAGTCCTTGTCTTCACAATAATTCACAGATTTTGTCTTCCTGTGCGTCAACAACAAACGACGTGTTAGCATTCAACATACATTTACAACAGCAGGCAAACTGGTACTATGAATTAGCGCTGAAGCAAAAGGTTTACAAACCTTGGCGGTCGGTCCATAGTTTGTAAGATTAAAGAGGTGATAACACTTCTTATCCAACTAACAATGACCACATTAACGTTACATTAGCTGCTACAACGATGTCTCCAGTCACAACAGAAGCTACGTTTGCTAGCAGGAGACGCTGACCTAGCTTTCGCTGCCGATAGTTTTAAAAGCAAACATGCGTCCGGTAATTCCGCGAGTAAAATATATCTATTATAGCGAATTAACGCGTTAAACTATCTAAGTATCGTTAGTGCAGCTATACATCAGTCCACAGAAACAGCGACCCTGCGCTTTCAACCAGCCCGCCTGAACCGAGCAGAAGTGACGTTTGTTGACCAAATTAACGATCGCCGACAGCAGATTCGTTTGAAAAGGGGAGGCGATATATCATATTTGTATCTCTCCTTAAAAAAAATAATATATGTACAATACAATAATACTGACACATAAAATGGTTAAATAGCCGAGTCTTCAAACAACACAATAAATCAATAGGTGCTGAAAGTGTCGAATCTGCTTCTGTGAAATATCATGGTGTAGCCTGAGTTTGATGAATGAACGGCTAAAATGGGATTTTGAAATTTTGAGATCACCTTTATTTTCTGAAGGTAATTTGTCTTAATTGCTGCTTTGTGTTATAACAAATCAGGATGCAAATATTTAAGCCAGCAAATAACAGCCAACCTTTAGGACTGCAACTAAAGTTTATTGTTATTTTCATTAGGCCTATATCTTGAAATTTTCCCGTTTTTTCTTAAATATTTTTTTTTTCATATATTTGGTGGTTATATCAATGCATATGTAATTATATTAATGATAAGTAATCATATTTTTTTCTTTTTTTTCTTTTTTTTTTCTTTTTTTAAATCTACTGACACATTACTTCTGGATTTTTAAAACTCATAAATGTCAATATCAGTATCAGCCACAAAATTCCAATACCAGTTAGGCTCTGCTTTATATAGATGGTTAACTCCAACTACCTCATTACAGTATTTATTTCTTTAAATTAATGGTGAGGACATGTTACCTGCCACCTGGTGTCTCTGTGCTCTCTGTAAATATTTTCTCCTGCCATTTTGAGATATTTAATTTCAGCTACATCACCAGGCTGCCAAACCTAAGTTTGTACGAGCTAACATGTAGGCGTGTGGGGGCCCAGACTGAAAAAACAAACATTACTTACTTAAAAATATGTTTGCAGATTTTTATGTTTTAAAAAGGCAAATAATGCATTTTCATTATTCAGACTATACAGTTTGTTGAGGGGTAAAAGTACTATATTAAGGATGTACTTACAGATACCACATATCAACTGTCGTGTCAAGAATACATTTTAAATCAGTCTCAAATGCACGTAGAAATACACTGCTCTGGCCAGTTTTATCAGATTTTAATCATCATAAATATTTTAAATGGACTGGACAGATAAAATAATAAAAAATCACTTAAGTGCTAACTTTGTGAAGACATTTCTGTTTTTCCACTTGCAGGTCATGGGAGTGTCACTAATGTCACCGAGTGAGTTCAGCCATGCAGCCAGCAGGACAGCAGATGGCAGTAGAAGTCTGAAGCTTCAGGGCCTCAGATCACAGAGGTACAAGCGTCTGACCTGCTGATTGACATGAACCTGACATGTCCTCAGCCGCCCAGACGCCCACACTCAGGGCGGAAGCAATCACGGCTCCCTCTGAAGTGCAGTGCAAGGGAAATCGCTCCGTTTTTACTGCACTTCTAAGAGAGCAACAGCCGTTCTGAGGGTTGTCATTTTCCAGTTTGTGAGTGGGTGGCTGTCGGCTGCGGTTTGTCACACAGTGGACCTGGAGGAGACGTTCAGGGATGTGATGGTCCATGTCTTCGTACCCAGACAAGGGAGGAAGACATGCAACTGTGGGGCCAAAGGGCCCTGTGGTCACACATTCCTAAACTCCTCCAGTGCTGCCCACAGCCATGACCAAAATATCAGATCCAGTCATGCAAACACTGCGGTCACAACATCACGCTTTCATTCAAACATATAGATGTTTATATCGTGTTTCAGACAATATTGCAAGAGCTGTGGTAACAACAGGCGACTTTTTAAGCATAAACCTACCTTCACTACGTTCATGGCAATCATGAAATGGCAGTCTCATTTATCTGGCACTTTTCCAAATATGTCTCTTTTTAACTACAGGAAATTATTTTGATTTATGCTGCTGGGGTGAAAATTGCACCGTCTCCGCTCCTATACTATATGTTCCCAAACAAAGTCATGTGACCACTGGTGGAGAACAGAATGTAGTATATATATGATTCACTAAACTAAAAGTAGAAATACCCTCCTAGATTATGACTCTGGTAAAAGTTATGCACTGAAAATTGTCCTGAGTTAAAAATATTTAGGTATGTGATGTTAAATATGCCTAAATCTCTAACTAAATGTGCATATTGTACATTTGGTCCATGTACATTTGTGCTCAGTGGTGTACAATCCCCAGTGGATGAATCTCAAAGCACTGTTGGTTCACAGAAGCCTCAGGAAAATGAAACAAGTAAGCCTGAAATAACCATAATAAGAAAATAATGAGATACTGTTGGTTTGTAATGTCTTCTTTTAAATCACTTCTTTAAATATTTTACTGGAGAGCTCATTCAAAGTTTTTTATGGATTTTACTTGAATTGTTTCTTTATTTCTTAACTCTTATATTGGTCTGGAATTGGTCTGAGTTAGTTAGTTAGTTAGTTAGTTAGTTAGTTAGTTAGTTAGTTAGTTATATTATTTATTGTATCATGCACATACAAATGCCGACAGGGACATAAGAAATACTGCTACAGTGGAGAAACATGTATTTCTTTTTCTAGAAAGACCTGTGCACAGGACAATATATACAGAGTGTGAGCATGGAGAAAATACACACACAGTTTACATACACAGAACAGTGGATACACCTGAAGCAAAATAATTACTGGTAGCATTTAATGTGCTTAAGTGTAACATTTTAAAATTAAAATTAACATTGCATTTCAAACAGGACTGTGTCACCTCTTACAAGTTCTACAAATTCAGTCTAAAAAAAAAGCTTCCCTTCCTAAAACACAACTCTGTTTTTTTTCCTAATCATTCAACCTCAAAAAAGAGTATTTAGTATAGTACATAGCATCTCATAGATGCAGCCATTACAGGTAGGCATGTAAACCCTGACTACATTGGAAAAGTTCCAGAAAGTTATTAAATAAATAAACACATTTCTTAAATAAACATTCTTATATATTTAATAAGCCTTGTTGGATCAAATTATCAGATTGTATAAATTTGTATTAGTCTTAGATATTTAATAAACCTGTAACTGTGATCTCTATCCTCGGCACCAGCAGGCAGTATTACCAGACTGTTTTGGAATTAGACATTCAACTGGATTTACTAGCCTAGCTGGCAGCTATGAGGTCATCAGTGGTCTTAATTTGAGCTTGTTAGTTGGAAGTGGTCAGGAGGCAGTTTTCCCCCTCAACCACTGATGTGAATGCCATCATTATGTGCTGTACAGCATCTCAGAGTGGTAGTTTGTGTGGGGCTCTCTCGGTCCAGCGCCGTTGTCCTTGTATGGTTGTTCCGCAGGCGGACCTGCAGTGTTGTTATTTACATTCCACGCATTAAGCAATCTATTTTTTTAAAAGAAAAAATAGATTGCTTCTTTACTATTGAGATATTTTAGGCAAGATGCAAATAATTGTGACCTTTTGCACGAGGAAGATGCAAGGCTGCTGTTAATGTAATAGAAGTACTCCATATGAGGTTATTTGTTCCAGTTTGCTGCTCATAAACTCTGTGTTTTAAGCTGGAAGTATTTTCAGCTCAGCATGGAGACGAAATGCTCTGTCGATGAAAAAAAAAAATCAATGGCAGGGGGCAGCAGTTATTTACAAGGCTCAAACTAAATATGGCTTGATGAGTTCCTAAGTGTTTCGGATATCCGGCGTAACAGTTGTCAGTGTGGTGTTGTTATTGTAACCTAGAAATGGCCTTGCGTCAGATGTCTTCAGGCATGGACCAGTGGCAACCACAGCACAGCCACAGCAGCCACGGCTTTAGCCAGGGAACCAGAGTGGGCAGAACGATCTGTCAATCAGTGGCTTCCGGAGTTTGTTTTCTGAGACCTCGTCTTCTTAAGTGCATGCTTTCAAGGACATTTTTTTTTTTTTTGGAGTACACACGCATAGCCACGAAGCTAATTGCAAGGCCAGAGAGGAACAATCAAAAAGAGATTTTAGGAAGTGTGGGCTTGTGACTGCACAAGTGCTTTTAAGGAACACACGGCATAACCCACAGTCATACAAAAACTGATTTCACTCATGAATATGACTGTTGTTTTGATTGTTTGACATCTTTCACGTGACTGACAGTGAAAGGGAATGTTGGCCTGTTAGACCTAAAGGCATTTAGAGTAGACTACAGCAGTGGTTCTCAACCTTATTGTCTTGTGACGCCTTAAAATAAAGCAAAATGTGACAGTAATTCTGACATGAAAGCAACATGAATGTGTGAAAGACAATATCTGTCCATTGTGAGTCTGACTTTGTTATAGGAGTACAATGCTAAATCAGTGAAGTACTCTTTCAGTCATCTGGTGACCCCCACAGATTTATCCTGGGACCACTTTTATGTCCTGACCCCAGTTTGGGAACCACTGAGCTAGAGCAAAATAGCAACACATGTACTGCACAAAAGTAATACAAGAGTAGCACAAAAGCCAAATGAAAAAACAAACAAAAAAAAAACCCAAAACATATAGGTTTTTACAAATACTTATGTGCTGAATCATGATGACAAGACGTTACTGCTTGTGTTATGGGGGCAGCGCTATTGGCAATATCATGCCCTGGATCAGGAATCTGCAGGATGATTATATGTGTTGACAAGACGGCAGAGATATAAACAGCATCAAAGGGCCAGCAATAATTCAGCACTGCCACTTTTACACTGTGACACCATTCAAAATAGCATTTGTAAGGCAGCATTGTTTCCTGCACTCCAGCGTGGCACTTGAAGGGCACCCGGGGAGTAGTCTCATTAGGGTGACCTTTTAACAGGGAGGTCACAGGCAAAAGGACACAAGTACATGAGATGTCAGTGACTTATGTCTCATCATGCCTGGGATGCACTGCACTCACTGCTGGCTCTTTTGTTGATAGATCAGCTGGATCAGATTCTCTGTTGTGCATTTTCCATTAAGCACACTGCTCCCTTGTGCTGCGCAAAGCACACGGCCATTTTAATAACCAATAAGTGTCCACATACTTTTGACAGCAGCAGGCTGTCACTGCACTTATCCTAGCAATGCCAGGGGCTCTAGTTTCCTCACAAAGAGTCATACTGTTGAATGAGCATGTAATATTTCTCAGGTAGTAGGAAATACAACTTGTCACTTTAAAAGTACTAAGAAGTGATCGGTCATTGAGCCAAAGACAGCTGAAGAAACTCACTGAGATCTATTGCTCTGGCTCAGGGGTCCATTAGTCATCAGATAATGTCCTGAGGTCATTGTATTTTATCTTGATATTCCACTGAGACACACTACCTGCATTGCAGGGGATGACACAGTTTTCTTTACTATGTTTAGGTGAGCATGAGGACAGCATATCATACCTCTGATGAAGCTAATGTGCTTTTGTAAACACTCAGTTAATAAATATTTGTGCTTATATGTTGTGCAGAGAATTCCTATCCTAAAAATGTACTTCTCACAAGTTTTATTCAAACTAAAGAGACATTGAGCCAAGTCAAACCACATGCCATGCCAGTGTCCCAGTGCTGCAATGCAGTGAGTTATTATACCTGTCAGGCATTAGATGTCTTAACATCTGTCTGACACCAGAGGGCGATGTCCGCGTGTGAGAGCAAGAAGGATGGGAGCTCCGTTGAGATGCAGCCGGAGCCCTCTTTTACATTAAAAATAAAATTTCCAGTTGAAACCGAGCTTTTTCTAGTAGTTTGGTCATTATTATACCATGTTCCAGTAACAATGCTGAGATCAATCCAATGATAACAGCAATGCTATGCTGCAGCTAGACACAGTTTTACAGTCTTTAGGGCTCTGACAGTGGATGCATGACCAGACATTCTTTAAACTAATCATCAGTTTAATCCAGTTATTTAATCCGTGAATTTGAAGTCCCAAGAACTGTCAGCCGTTCTCCTGTTGTGTGAGAACAATACAGATACAGGATATGTATGTGCCGGACAGAGTGACAGTACATCACGTGGTAAAAACAGAGGCTTTGCAATGTCTCTGGATAATATGGTTGGAAATGCTTTTTTTGTACTGCTGAGTTCACCAAATATTTTGAGGCCACGCTCAAGCTGCCAAACTGAATATAATTCTTACAAATAGATTAAATGTGAACTAAAACCTGTGAAATTTAATAAAGGAAAAAAGTAATTGAAAATCAGATCCAAGAAGGACTGATGCCCCCTGCTCCCCAGACCCACCCATGCCCCAAATCCTATTAATAAGAAATTCTGAAATTCTCTGAGATGCTAAAATATGCTAACATGATTATTTATGTTTCATTAATCTATGTATAACAGCTTCTCTTCTGAGTTTCCAAACTCAGCTCATCTGCTTTTCTTGCAACCTAGTAAAGACTGACCTTTAAGTGCTGCAAAGAAATTAATTATTATATATTTGTTTCCACAAAAAACAAGTTCAGGAACAAGACAGCACTCCAGCGATGAATCAAAAGGACGACCTAATGTCTTTATCATTTTGGTGAATATAGTTGCCATCTGAAATTTTGTGTAGTCAGAGAAAGTGCAGTCTGGATCTTTTGATGACTTTGTTTAAAAAAGAAAACTGGCCTAGGTAAATTAAGAATTTCCGCTCATTCTTCTAGATCGTTCTTGAATATCATTTGTTATTAGTTGCATGCTGCTTGTTACAGGACAAGCAGCATGCCAAAACCTTTGATCAACTCCTTATGGGTTTAGATTTCATCCAGCAGGGGCGCGACAAAAATAAATGATCTGATCTTTGTTGTGCTGGCAGAATGACAGCAGCTCCGTCCAGGATGACTCACTCTCTCAGCAGTAAGCCATTCCTGAAGCTCTCCTCAACCCATCAGCCAAATTGCCTTGATCCTACGCTCATTGCCGCCTCTCGCCCACCCTGGCGCTCAGTCACTGTGGAGCAAGGTGGTCGCGTCCTCAGGGGCCGGCGGCGCTCTTTACATCCCATAGGAGTGAGAACGTGCAAAGCAGTGAGCAAATGTGTTGAGAGAATTCCTCACATTCTCCTGCTCGGTCCTGGTGGCCTGGCTCGGTGTTGGGTTCCTGGGAGAGAGGGAAGAGGAGCCAGGGGGAGTCGGCTGCCGAGTCAGCAGCTGACACCTCCTCTGATCTCTATCTCTTCCTACAGCCATAAACCAAACTGTCTGACTTTTCAGCATGGCAGCCACGTAAACAGAGCTTTCCTCGTGGTCTCAAGTAAGTCTGCCAGTTCTTGCCTCCAAGGAGTACTTGGTTATGGTGAGGATGTGGCATTGACTTCACCTCAGCTCATGCCTTGTATTTGGTACAACAGAGGGAAAAACAGAAGGCAAATTTACCAGTTTAAAATATTTCATGGGCACTTTCAGGGAGACATTTCCTTTATAGCTATAGGTCTAAGTCTAATCACACTGATAAATATCTCATCAGTTTTTGCTAAACTCGCACAAAGAAATATATTTGATAATGGGTTTGTTAGCTGGTGTTATTACATTAATGGTCTTCATGGACCCTGGAGCACTGAGCCATAAATCCAGTCCTTGGTGTTTGGATGACAGGTAAACAGATAAATGCAATTAGCCGCACTGTAAAATTGAGGAGTTGGAAGTACTGTGGGACCTTGCCAGTTTTTCTCTTCAGAGTAACACAGGCCGCCATGTAATGCTCACAAAACTGTTTGATCACACATTGTTGAACCGACGATTACGTATCTTTGAGCTCTCTTGGGATGAGAACGTGATCACTGAGCTTAAAGGTCAATGGTCATGATGTGAGGCAAACTACATCATTCAGAGAGCAAGGTCACCTATGGCTTTTACAGCTTATTCCATTGCAAAGCCCAAGCGTTTTTCCATTATGTATTGTCTTGTTATCATTGTGTGATTTGAATAATGAAAAGTAGGGCTTTCAGGTTTTCTTTGATGCTCCCTAAAGCAATTTATATAGTCAAATTACATTGTTTTCTTTTTTGGTATCTCATCAGGCGGATCACAAAAAAAAAAAAAAAAAAATACAGATAGGACTTTGTATTTGTTATTTGCATAGTCCTTGTTGATAACGCCTTGAACGTTCATTCTTAACCAGGAGCTGGCCAAACAATTTCACCACAAGGTTCATAAATAGTTGTTTTGGAGCTTTTGATCACATCGCATATGATATGAAGTTTGCCCAGCTGCTTCACCTGTCTGTAATGACACTTCAGTAGAAATCTCAATTTACAATAGTGTGTCTATTTTAAAGGGAATAGGGAATGAGTGACTCTGGACACAGCCTCTATATTCATGCACATCATGAAGTTACTCTTTTTTCTGTGTATATGTATTTTATCACTTTAACTGCCTCAGATGTTAGGCTTAACGCCTTACTGAGTCATCCAAACAATCTGATGACAGGTGTGTTTTTATGTTTTCACATACTGTATATACCTTCCTGACATGTACATAAAAATTGCTGTGTCATTGGTTGGGATTTGTAACCAGCCTAAAAGTCACCTCTGCCTTGCTTCTTTTCCCCTTAGTCACTCTACGCCCAATTTAGCAGCAGGCACATCTTTCTCTGCAAGGTGCACAAGCTGTACCCTTGAAAAGATATTTTTACTGGGAACACTCCCTTCTGACAGCCTGCACTTTGTATTCCCACTGCACCTCAAAGCTTGACAAAATAATAATGGAAAAAGCAGAGCACATTTCTTATACAGTTCAGCTATTGCATATGTCTTACTAACAATGGATGTCAGTTAGTATCAGGTTCCCAGTGGAGCTGCTGCTTTTCCCTGTGTCACGAATATCCAAAGCAGCAGAGGAAGAGAGGATAACCCAGTGCAGTTTTTGACTGTTGAATTATACATTAGCTAGTTCAGCAAAAATCTGAACCGCCCAGCTCCATTCAGGGTGATACCGTTACTATTTTACAAGCCCCTGCTCCATTGGGTTGAAATCCAATTGTTTTCAATCGATCACCACATCACAGGTATCTGCTCAATAATGTTGTAAAGTTTGTTACTCGAGAAAGGGATCTCACAACTGTTCAGTGGCTTAGGGCGTGATATAAATGGGTTAGGATATCCGTAAAATATGGTGAATCAGGTTTTAGCTGGAATCTGTGAACAGTGTCACAGCAATGAATATATTTCTCTCCGGCCATACAAAAGTGTTGCTGGCACGGAAGTGGATTTTGAACCACCTAACAGTGGTTCAAAAGTGTCTGATTACCATGAAATCTGGCACAAACATTCATTGTCCCCAGAGGATAAAGCGCAATGCCTTTGTCAAACCCCTGACTTTTCCACGAGCATCGTCATGAGGTCTTGTGTAAAATGTCTCTGACACTATTGCATGGATACTAATGACATTCTTATCAGCCTCAGCTGTACTTTGTGTTTTGTGCTAATTAGCGAATGCTAGCATGTCAACATGCTGATGTTAGCACTGAGCTCAGAGCACTGCTGTGCTGATGTTCAGCCTCACAGAGCAGCTCGCACTTAATCATGTTTTATCATATAAAACCATTTGTTAGTGCAAACAAAAAAATAATAAGCATTTTATATGAAGCACTGTGCTCTTAAAGCTATAATCCTGTCTCTTTATGTGAAGGCCTGTGCAGCCTTGATGTGTTGCCTTTACATTCACAGTCTGGCCGAGTATTATTGCCCATCTATGCCAGCGATTCTGATGTCATGCCAGAGAAATCCCCCCTCCATCTCCGGGTCCCCCCAGCTGTTGTTTCAATATCGTCTTTTAAACCCCACGTTAATAAAACAGTAATTGGAAGAGCTTTGCATCCTTCTGTATCCAGTTACTTACACTTTCGTAATTTGCACAAAAGCTGTTTGTATGGCTCTGGTGCATTTTCTGATTGATATGTGTGTGTGGGTGTGTGCACTAAATAGATCCTATAATTGCAACAAAGACAGCTGACCTGACATTAGTAAACTGCAGACATTTTTTTCTTGCTTGAGTCTCCAGTTTCTGTGTCATCCACTATAGCTTTAACATATTCAGTCGAGTCTATAGGCGAAACCAATTTGCTGTGTTCTGTGGGCAAGTTTCCATCTCTTGTTGTGGCAGTTGCAGGAGGTTATTCAGTTTATGTAGTTTGACTCTCTCTCTTGCTCCAGTCTGGAGCTGAAACGATCAGTTGACTAGTCAATCAAAAGAAAATTAAGCTGCAACTTTTTTGATAATGAAGTACTGATCTTACACATTAAGTTCAGGTTACTTTATTCATCATCAATAGCACTACTCAGCTTAGGAAAACAGTTGTAAAATATCTTCTGTGGCTTCTGAGGGAGTTTTGGAAAGTTATTTTTTTAAACAAAATAACCCCTTGTGGGAACTGTAGGATTTTTGAAGCTTGACTCATACTAGGGACTGTAAATTAGCTCAGCTACTTAATCTGTCTTTTGTGAGTTCCCTAACTATAGAAGTACAACACTAAGTCACTTAAATCACTTTTTTATGGCAAAAATGCCATATATATAATAGTTTCTGAAATGTGAGAATTTGCTTTTCCTTGTCTTAAATTATTGTAAATTCAGTAGGCAAATCACATGAGTATCCACATTATGTAGAGAATTTTGAGTAATTAAGGATCATGTTGTGTACTTCTGTCAAAAGCACATTTTGTGCCTGACTTCTTCATTGCAGAGAGGTGTTATTACCAAAGAGCAGCCTCAGCGTCACGCCAGTATTAGCTGAATTAATCTGTAGACCTCAGTGGCGTCTCATTATCAGTGCCCACTCTCAATTGATTTTAGTTTCTCACTGTCAATAACCCAGTAGTTTTGTCTATTCAGGCTATTGGTTGCCTTGGTTTGCATAGCCATGTGCTTACACAGCAAATGAAGAGGCTGTCTCATTAATTTGCTGTTCAGTCTGGTCCAGTCTGTCTGCTGCAGTGAGACTAAAAGAACCAGAATTTCTCCCTCATTTCATTCCTTAAGTGATATATTTAACAACTGATGATTCTACAAAGGTCTGGAAACAGTTAAAACTTGAAATAGCACTAATGCTAGAAGCTAAATGTCATGTTTGATTTGTTATACATTTACTCTGGATGCTGCAGTTTGCCTTTCATAGGTTTTCCCTGAGCTATTTTCATAGCGTGCATTATCATCAGCAGGAGTGGGCAATAATTCAGTGTTTTCATTTAACGATCTTTCATTAGAATTGTGATTGTTAAGCAAATTAAGCAAAAAAGCCTTTTAAGGGTACAGTGGGCTAATGCAGGTTGAGGTGGGGCTAATTTTTAACTATTTAATATACTTATGGGTAGCTAATTTATAGCAACATCATATTTTATAAACTAATATATATAGGAAATGTTTTGTTTGTTTGTTGTTTTCCAATATGGGGGTTGTCTTGCCATTGCTGTTTATCAGCAACAAGGCCTCTCTAGTTTCTAAGGTGGCCCCGAGGCTCCCTGGCAGCCGAGAGCACCTTGGGGCCCCAGAGCCCGGTGCTCTATGACGTGCTGGGAATTCCCCCGAGCCTGCGTCTCTTACCAGCACCCTGCAGGATAGGATGCAAACAGGGATGTAAAGGGGCGTGAACCCAGTGCACTCACTCAGAGTTATTTTTATTTGCTCAACATTTCATCCACATTTTAGACTGACACAAAACATTTGTAAAGGAAGGACACTTTAGATGCCATATTTAGCGTTTATAAGCAGCATACAAACATTGAATAAAGGCTTTATAACACACCATAATGCAGTTGTACATGGCTAAGTGGACATTTTGCATTTATTAATGTACGGTATTTGTCAACCTATAGAGATAAATTTTATATTATTATAACTGTTTTGCTATACTGTTATTCATTATCTGTTTACACATCTGTCGCCACTTAAAGGCATCCATAAAGGGTTATAGTTGTCAACATATACTTTAATAAACACTATCTGCTTACAACTGCATCAG
This sequence comes from Toxotes lorentzi, assembly GCA_037833715.1. NCBI lineage: Eukaryota > Metazoa > Chordata > Actinopteri > Toxotidae > Toxotes > Toxotes lorentzi. The sequence continues at coordinate 4,703,391 of JBBMJY010000015.1, read as the reverse complement.
CATGTTATAAACCATTTATTAAATGCTTACATGTTGCTTATAAAAGCTAAATGGGGAACTTAAAGTGAAGAGTTGCTGGGAAATATATTACATAGAATAGGTTTCTGAGGGGAAATATCCTATAAAGGCTAATTAAAGCACAACTCCACCATTTTTCGAGGGTAAAATGCAGATTTTTGCCTTGTCTTGATCATCAACTGCAGATCTTTTTCCACACTTCCTTTACCACTTCATTACTGGACCTGGAATACCCAAAACAATGCCATGTATTTGATTCATGCAGGTTATATTTTTCTGTTAGTTGCCGGGTGTGTTACTTACAATAATAACGCGCAATCTGACCAGGCAAAATATTTGGTTGTGTAAACTTCCTGAGCAAACAGCTAAGGAAGTGTCAGACAGGGTTGCCATTTGCTCTCCTGTGACTGGCTGTGACTGTTTTTACACCTTCCTTCTAAATAAGGCAGCAGGCTGCCAGGACATATGACCACCGTCCCGATTTGGGTTTTGGACACAGTATCCATCCATCCATCCCATGATTGCTCAACGCCAATGAAAGTCAAACACACACACACACACACACACACCCTCCCCTTCTGCAGGTCTCCCATGTGAGGAAGAGTTGTCAGGTCAACCACAATTAGCCAGAGGAACACCAAAAAAATAGGTTACTTTACCTTCTAAATAAAAGCATGAAAACAAATTGTATCTATTAATTCTGATTCTAATCATAGATCTAAAATGGATTTGGGTTGAGATATGGTGACTTTGAAGTTAGATATTGTTTGTTTGTTTTTTTTTTTGCTGTATGTTTTTTTTATCCTCTCTTGCCAAACTTTCATATAAAATCTAGACATTTATTTCTTACTTTATATATTATTAATGTCTCTTGATACAAGGTGTGCATGCTCCACTGCTTGTCTATCATCAATCACTGCTCTTAGTTTTATGACCTTATTATGCTAGTTAAATGAATTCATTTTTTTTTCTTTTATGGATGTACAAAATAAAGTGTCTAAATAAGGCATCAGTAAGCTTCCACAACAGCTTTACTGCTCCTGGCATGAATTGTACTCCAAAACTCCACTGGACATTTTTCCAAACGATATTCCCTCATTTGGCGGTCTGATGATAAGCTTTGGCTGATATTTTTGTCCAAAATCTCCCATGGGTGTTCACTTGAGTTTTGCTAATTGAGGAGGCTGTAACGTGATTCATGCCATTTCATGACCACTTTTTCCTTGAATGGAAATAATTACTCAGTTTTTTTCTTTTTTCTTTTCTTAAATTTGCAGTTTGGTTTGGAGGTTCTGGGAGATGAGGCCATGCAGGAACTCACTTGGAAAGTTGCAACACAGGGTTTTATTTTGAAATACATCACAGGAAACGCTTCTACTTATTCTGTCTGGCTTGTTTTACCCTGATGTGAAGGTGCAGCACCCCCCATCATTCCTATCAGAACTGCTGCTGCTGCTGGGGTCCTCTAACTCTCCTCCTCCCATCTCCTGCTTTTGATGGGGGGTGCAGCGGTGAAGTCACAGTGATGTCATTTTAGGATGTGAGAGTCGGGGGCAAGGTGAGCTGGTTTTGCGGTGAGTGGTGTCCCCTCCACGGCCAGCATTGCCTGTACAGAGGCGCGGAGCGGCGAAAGATGATCATAACCACCGGCACCAATTCAAGCTCCGACGCGCTCTGTCCCTCTCCTCCTGCTCAGATCTCGGGCTATGGGGCCTTGATCTGCCTTGATCCCAAAATAAGCCTTTACCACCACCACCATGCCAAAGGACAGCAAATAAGAAGAGTTGCATTTTTAGGGCAGGTAACTTTGACCACGTGCCCCAAAGGTAAACTGGATGGCCACTGCGCAAAGGTGCCTCTACAGTATGTCCAGCGGGGCCAGGACGCACTGGACGCTGCCAGCAGTTATTGTACTTTGGACTTCTCTCTGGGGGATCGTTTCATCTTATCCGATTCCGAGCAGGACTAATGCGACTTTATTGGAAAAGAAGTGGGAGACCCTCTTCTCCCGCTCCTATCTGGGTATAAATGGGGGGAAATCGGAGCTGAACTGGGAAAGTGACTATTTGCAGGGCATCAAAAGAGTGCGGCGACTGTACTGCAACGTGGGCATTGGGTTTCACCTGCAGGTGCTCCCGGATGGCAGGATAAGCGGTGCACACAATGAGAACCAATACAGTGAGTTGCATCCGGATAAGAACTGGACCCAGAAAAAGAGTGTAACCCTATGCGCAGGCTGTGTAAAAGTTAGAGCGGCTCACTTGTCTTGCATGATATTTAATAAGAGGTGTCGGCATGGTTGAAAGTTTCCGAAAGCAAAAACTGTGTACTGAGCCTCGCATCCGTGCAGTGCGAAATATCCTTCCAAGCCAAAAACATGACATGAATGCTTGGACCCAGTTTAGACGCTAACTTATTTTTACCCTGCGTCCCGCTGCAGAGGGACACACACAGTCACAGACGCACACACACAGATCCCACTCAGCACCCTGTTAACTACACTCACACGGCATCATAATGTTTAAAATGCAAATAGGCGATGATTCCAAAAGGCCTAATTGAGCAGAGAGAGCATCATCCAGTCGCAGTGCACCTGCAAGGTTACACCCATCACTGCTGCATAGGCCAATCATTCGACTTTGTTCCCCTGGTCGCAGTGTGATTCTTTGCTTTCCTAACCGTATGTTTCGTTTAGGTCTAATAGAGATCTCCACCGTGGACCGAGGAGTGATCAGCTTGTTCGGAGTGCGGAGTGAGCTGTTTGTCGCAATGAACAGCAGAGGAAGGTTATACGGAACGGTACGTTTGTGCGCAACTCCAGAGTCTCTCTCTCTCTCTCTCTCTCTCTCTCTCTCTCTCTCTCACTCTCTCACTCTCTCTCTCACACACACACACATCCTGCTGCTCAGTGTAAAATGAGTTCATGTAGCTGCTGCATCCACGGGTTTATGAGCGCTGTTGTGTTATTAATAAGCTCTGATGATAGGGGGTTTCACAGTGGAGTCCAAGAAGTCCCAATTAGAGAATGCATCAATGCCAAAATCATCTTCTCTATGTCAATACCTCACTGTAAAAGTACTCCATTACAAGTAAAAGTCCTGCATTCAGATTTAAGTAAAAGTTCCGAAATGTTATTTTAAAAAATGTCATTTAAGTAACAAAGGTAAAGGTAGTCATTGTGCAGAGGAATGGCCCCTGTTAGTGTATATTATTTGACCATGGTAACTGTTCTGCTGGTCCAGAGGGAGCAAAATGTACCTAATTTATTTAAATAGGTAAATATGCAATTTAAATATGCATAGTTCTTGATCTTTAGCCATGTAGCATATTTTATGGACTTTTACTTTATTTTTTTTTTGTATGAAAATCTAAATCAACAAAATAACAATAGAAATATAAAGTTGCATAAAATAGAAATACTCAAAGTACCTTGAAATTGTACTTTCCACCACTGAATTTTGTTAATGTACATATTTTGTTTATGCCTCACCATGTAAATCAAAGCAGATAATAAACTTTGCCCTACGGTCAACACTGATCTACCATGACTGCTACATGTAGGCAGCAGACAAACAATAAAGGGCCAAATCTTCATTAAACTGTAAAAAAAAAATAATGGGTTGTTTACAGAATGACTTACTGTTTAATGTACTCAGGAGATTTATTGTTGTTTTCTCTTTCATTTATTTATTTTTGGCTTTTTTTAGAGAGTCTTCGGGGATGAGTGTAAGTTCAAGGAGACTTTGCTGCCCAACAACTACAACGCCTATGAGTCTTTTGTTTACAAGGGGTTCTACATCGCCCTCAGCAAGCATGGCCGCGTAAAGCGAGGCAACAAGGCCACCACCGCCATGACTGTCACACATTTCCTCCCGCGTCTATGAGAGAAGCTGGCAATAACTCAGTAATTTGCACATGTGGATGTTCTTCCAGGTAATACAGAAATGAATAGTCATGATGTACACACCAATGGACTGCATAAGAAAACACAAATATTTATTCTGTTTATATATATGTATATTTGGATAGCTATCTTTGTATATGTATGCCATACTGTGCTGCTTATTGTTTTTATGGATGGGGAGAGTTGAAGCCTTTGCCTGTCTCACTTTAACTTGGTGCTTGCTGTAACTGAACTATGTGTCACTTCCTTTTTTGAGATGGAGGATGAGCTATATCCTGTGCTTTTAAAGAGTGAAATGAATACTTTTTATTACCTCAAAGAACCACTTTAATAGATTAAGGGATGCATGGACTTCTGCTCAAATATCTGCTAAATTTATAATTTCTTTCAAACCTTTGAGCGCTTGAAGGCTCCCTGCTCGATCACTGATGTCTGGCAGTGGGGGAAACTTAAATGCACTACCTTTGCTGCACGATTTAAAGGTGCCTTGGTGTTCCCACTTGTGGCCCCCTTAAACTTGCATGTAAGAGACACCCACTGGAGTCAGAAATAGGGCTGACACTCCAGAGAGGGCCTCTGGAGGGGGGAGGTTGACTATCTCTGGTTTATTTTCTTTTCTGTAATTAGATCGATTAAGTAATATACAATCTGTGGTCGAGACCAGAGAGCGGTCAGCCATAGAGGCTGGCTCGAGGCCATAAGTTTGACTGTGTGGCATCGCCAGCAAATAAACAGGGTGGAATACTTATCTATCTGAGCATGGAGAAATGTTTTGTTTGGACCTGGCTTGCATCTGCACAAGAATCGACTAAGCAGATAGAGCGCACAGTAGAAGTGTACCTGCACATTGTCTTGGACGGAGCTCTTACAGTAAAGTGGGTTGCTGATATTGAATTGCAAAGCTTTAGCCGCTTTTGAAATTGATGTCGTCTGTCCATGAAACCAATGAAAAACGATGTAAATAGTTGCAAATGTAAAAGAAGAATTCAGGAGCTTTTTACACTGCTTAATCGCAGTTGCCTGAACGAGACAAAAAGAGTTCAGGTTGCACAGTGAACCATCGATGATGGTGCCTAAATGTTTCAGTAGGAATCGTTCCCCAGGTTTCTTTTACTTTATCTTTGCGTGTTTGGAGGAGTATGTGCGTGCCCTGGGCCATTTCCCCTGCTTGTCTGTGTGCTCTGCAGCAGTACTGCAGTGGCAGTGAGGTGTTGGGAGCTGGAGGCAGATAGTTTTAATGCAATTACGGATGAGTCAGTCACTAAAGGACTGAAGGACAGTGCAGCCGGTGGACTGAATGCACCCTGTAAGATTTTTTTTAGCTAAATGTCATCCTGTCTGTTGATTTCTAGCTTGATTTTAAACATTTAAAGACTAAAACATCAACACAGAAGCTCAGAAAGTCAGTAAATTGCAGCATATTTTTCATATATAGTAATGTATAAGGTATGCATAGTAGCAGTTTGTTTACAAAGCTGAAGATAATACCTTGCTTTGCAGACTTACTGTTAGTATGTAGACGAGTATCAAAATATTTTTCTTGCCTCATGTAATTTCTGAGAATCTTATAGCGTGCATCTTCCCGTGTAGTTTCTGCAGCTGTTTACTCGGAAAGAAAAACTGAAGCTTGCTCCACCATCAGCCTCCATCCGTTCTTGTGTTTAGAGAGGAAGCAGGACTATTTAAATCCAGGAAAGACGTATGTGAGGGAGCTGGCCCGCTGTCTTTGTTGTTCGTCAAACCCCTGACAGGAATGTGGATCTGCCAGGATGACAGGCAGCCTCCCACATACCTGAGCACCCCCACCGCCATCTACTACCCACCTCTGCTCGTCCCAAACACCCCCTTCACCTCACCCCTCACCCGGTGCAGGCAGGGACCTTGGGATTCCAGCTGTAACCCAGGAGCTTCCTCCTCTCCTTTCAGCCTTTTTTAGTTCAAGGTCAGAGTCACAGACCAGCCTTGGCCCCAGCCCCAGTGGCCGGGGTGGTCGGCTATATGGGTCGTACTGTTTCCATGAAATAGGAACTTGAAGTGCAGAAACCAAACTTTATTTTATGCTTAAACACAATATAACTCTGTGAACTGACAGCTCCAGAGCTGGTCTCCAACCGCCTGGTATTTTTTTACCAGACAGTTGGAGACCAGCCTAATAGTTCCCTGATTCATAATATACAATATTTTGGAAACAATCCTACTTCCCTCTCTGAAGTTAGAGCCCCGCCTCTTAAAAATGCAGCTCTACAACACGCTGCCCCCTCCCCTTTCCAAATACTTGTGTTGGGATATTTCTGGGGAGGGGACATCTGCAGAGTTAATGCAGTGTGTGAGGAGCAGGCGGAGAACAAAGTCACGCACAGCCTCACCTCTCCTGCTACACTCCAGTCCCTGCAGGACTGCTCCCCAGCCATCCTCAGGACCTGCCCTCTTCCACTGCTGCTGCTGGGCACTGCCCCAACCCCAAACACCTCGCGCCACATACTGACACAGTATCACCTGCTTCTCATTACAGTATTCTTCCCACAGATAAATCTCTTGCTCTTTTTGTTCTGCTGACTTTTTTTTTCTTTTTCGCTGAGGCTACTGTTATGAAAAGCAAATTTCACTCAAACTTTCAAAAAACTTAAAAAGACTTGTTGCTGTTGTAGATGAGGCTGCATGCAGTACCACTGATGTACATTTCTTGCTGGGAGTAAATGTTCAGCATTTTCTGCTGAGGAAGGTGTGGAAAGTAAACTGTGCACGCACAGCAATGAGCGCTTCTTGCCCACTTCACAGTAAAGATATCTGACGTCTCTAGTAGCACCTTATTAACGACATCTTGATTATAATCTAGCCTAAAGAAGTGAGTTTTCTCACATTTTTCTTTCAAAAATAGAGCTGGATGCCTAAAAGCGTGAAAGTTTGCATCTAAAACAAAAAGCTCACCTTTCAGCTTTGACCAAAAAATGTTATCCAGAATGATCTGTTTTTTTTTTTTTCCTTTCCACAACTTATCATAGATCAAATTTAAATTAATTCAAGGTGAGGAATATCTTTAAATGATTAGTTTAATGTACTATTAGCATGCCTGGGCCCCAAGCTTGATTAGGGGTGTGTGCTTCATGTGTTTTCTTTTTTTTTTTTTTAAACTCCTGCTCTGAAAGGGAGTGAGCCTCCACTCTATTCCTCTCATCTCTGTTCTCATATACCTCACCTTCTGCCTTAGTTTTGGTTTGCTGATGACTGTAAATTAAGAAGAAACAAACTCCAGTTATTTGTTTCTGAAAACAGACAATGCTAAGTTAGGATATTAAAGTTTTTTCCTTTTATTTTTGTACGTATGTGCTGTGCACAGCAGTCTACTGTATTCCTGAGATACCAATAAAAGTTTGTTTTTTTTAACTGGTTGCTGGTAAAGTGTAATTCTCTCTGTAGTATCAGGTGAACTCTGATGTATCTGTGAATTTTGCAGTGATGGAAGAAGTACTCAGATCCTTTACTAAGGAAAAAATACCATTACAACAATATAAATATATAAAAATACTCCCTTACAAGTAAATGTCAGAAGTATCAACAAAATGCTGAAGTATCAAATTTACAAGTGAAATTGTCTCTTGTGAGTTATAAATTACTATAACTGATATAACTGAATTATAGGCTATGTTTTATGTTCAATAGGTTTATGTTTAATATTTTGCATGTCTGTTTTGCAAATGTGAAAATTTAGCTGCACTAGATGTTCTTGAATACCGCTGGAGGTGGGGTGAGACTTTTAATACAAAATACATTTCAGTTTTAAGATAAGCTGCTGAAATGCCAACCTCCAGGAGCATTCTCTATAAAATTCACATTTTAATGTGTCCTACGCTCAAACTCCAGCATCCAACAGCACAACTCTGCTCTGACGCACAGTAACTTTCCAGGAAGCCAGCGAAAACTGCACTGAATGGGTGAGTGGCTCCCTCTACTGGTGAAAGAGTGGAACTGTTGAGTTCGGCAGGTGCGTAAAGGCAGCAAACAACAAACTTCAAACTATGACTACATGTCCAGTCCATTGCAGCTAAACAAAAGTGTCAAATATTTAATATGATGCAAACTCCTTAATCAGGAATTCCGAGGTTTGCACAAACTGGGAACGTCTGTTTAGCTCATACACAACTAAAATGACATTATATTTGATTCCTGATTTTATTAACAGAAACTTTAATATCTTCATATTCGTATTGCCCTATACACAACGTTTCCCGTCCAAATGAAAACCTGAACTGGTGGACTTTGGTGGACCGTTAGGAAATAGCCTAGTGTCTAAGGTGGATGAGTCAAGACGTGTCACCAAAAATAAGACTCCTGTTGTCTGACCAAGAGCATCGGGATAAACAGACAGAGGTGGAAGTTGCCCTTCCGCTGTAGCAAACCCGCACATCTGCTTTGGGGGCGAGGTTCTTTTTTTTACGCAAAGGATGTGAGCAGGAGTGGCACCCGGGGGGCTTTAAATAGGAACTGTCTCCAAAGTTTGAGACAACAGAGCATCTGAGAACCTCCAGCAGCTCGCAGTGGAAAGCACCGGTTTTGCTCCAGGATGGACGTCAACAGAAGAATTGGGATGAGGGACACTGTGCTTGCTCTCTTACTCGCTGTCCTCCAGGGATTTCCTGTCGGGGAAACGGCCCCGAATCCATCCCCGCTGGTTGGATCCAACTGGGGGAACCCGAGGAGATACGTTCACCTGCAGACATCCACAGAACTCAACAACTTCTACTTGGAGATCAAATTAGATGGCACTGTGCGCAAAACTACAGCCAGGACTTCATATAGTAAGAGGTTTTGCGGTTGTTGTTTTTTTTTCAGTTTACATATTACAGTGTGGTGATATGAAATTCTGTTTTAACACCCGCTTTCTCCTCTACAGGTGTGATTTTACTGAGGGCTGAAACAAGGGAGCGCATCGCCATCCTCGGCGTCAAAAGCAGCCGTTACCTCTGTATGGATTTGGAAGGCAACCCGTTCAGCTCTGTAAGACAATTCTTTTTTAGCTCGATTAATTGTTACTATTAACTCAATCGATCACCTTAACTTTTCGTTAGTTCCTCTAACTTTTCACTCACTCACGCATCGTTTTGTCATCACTTTCTACGAGTCCTTCTTTTGAGCACAAACGTACTGCAGCTGTGGGATGTCTTAACATCAATTTATTTGATTATTATTTAATTACTCAGCGCGACTAATTGTTACTATTAACTTAATGGATCCCCTTAAGTTTTTTTTTTGGCATATTCGGCACCGTTGCAATGTTTGAATTTTTAGCAAAGCTTTCTACACACAAAAGTCTAAAAATGTATTTATCTTTATATGGGTTTCTGTTTTACTGATTTCATATACGTCAAGTGAACAAACTGCCAATATAGTGACGCACTTAATTTACTTTTCCAAAGCAGCTATAATAGTAGTTACTTTTTATTAAAACAAGAGACAATGTACCTAAAGTAGACAGAATAAGAAAAATCATCGATCTAGGGAATGAAAACCGATTTTTACTAAATATAAGGAAAATATAAACAAATATCAACATCAAAACACTTTTTTCAAAACGCATTTTTTAATTAGATTTACTTCTTAAACTTACTTCTAACAAGTGGGGAAATAAGATTATGGCCTGATTTAGTCATAGTATCTCAAAGAGAATGAAACGCCCTTTTATTAGTAGTCAACCCTATTTAGTTAAGTCGGGTATATTTAATGCAGAAGCCTATTTGGAGATAATTATAATCATATTTTGACGCAAATTAAAGTTTGCTAGAACTGACAATACTGATGTTTAACTCGTTGTATTTTGAGAAAAAATTTCCGAAGTGGAGTTTAATTTTCTCCCTCTCTCTTTCTCTCTTTCAGCCCATCTGTCTCAAAGACGACTGTCTCTTCAACCACAGGCTTCTGGAGAACAACCGGGACGTGTACTACTCAAGCCGGACCGGTATCGTGTTCAACCTGGAGGGCTCCCGGCAGGTGTTCTCGGCGGGTCAGAACCTGCCGCAGACCTCCCTCTTCCTACCCAAGAAGAACACGGTGCCGCTGGAGCGCCTCCTGCTGCACAGGGAGAAGAGGAACCAGGTGGTGGATCCCTCCGACCCGCACAACGTCTACCTGGGTCAGACAGAGGAGGGCTCGGACTCTCAGGCCGTGCCGGAGGACGACGCCGACCTGGAGGTGGAGGTCGAGGCGGGGGACGACGGGCGTAACTTGTCCCGGGAGACGCCGCTGGCTCCGTCCACCCACGACCCATGGAACGTGCACTCGTCCAACCCAGGCAGCCCCCGGAGCTCCGGGACCATGGGGTGACATGGGTGTTGCAAGGTGTGGGCGCAGAAAAGCAGTGTGTTCATACACTGAATGTACAAAATATTAGACTTGACTTGCAGCCCCTTTTGCACAATTCATATTGTCTGAAAGCTCAAATCCACACGCAACTCTTTTGTTTCTGTTAATTTAAACTTTCTCCTGCTCTGAGATCATAGATTCAATAAGTTAAAGCACTAAGGGATGTGTGTTTTACCCGGATTTTACTCATCATTCGTGAATATTTTGTACATTCCCAAACAGGTTTGGTGATAAAGGTAGGATATGTGGAAACAGGGACTTCACCGCATCAAAAACATTTAGTTAGATATCTGATTACTTTTCCCTCTAACTAACAAATTACTGAAAAAGGAAATCGTAGCTGTCTAAATGTCAAGATAAATGATCCAAATCCATTTCCCATCCCCATCCATTATAATTAGTGGGCATGCTTTTGCACAGAGGTATAGTTTTAGTGAGGAATAACAGTATAATTTGAATTATTCATGAACATTATTTTGGTTTTCCCTGAAATGCTACACAATGCATGAGGATACTTGTGCGTATTCAGAATTTCTGGGGACAAAGGAAAAACTCAGAGAAACAAGATAAGCCCCAGACATGACTAATCCCAACACTGAGAACAAATCAGCATGCCTTCGCATTAAGGTTTTTACAGCTGGCCTGAGAAACCCACATTTCAAAGTGACATTGATGTTATCTCAAGACAGAAGCCAGATTTAGCCTACCTCTAGAGGACTGAAGGCCCTGTCCACTGACGTGAAACCAGGCAGGCATTATTTAAAATAAAAATATATGCATGAATATACTTAAGAGGCGCATTTAGTAGAGTTAAGATTAAGTTTTACCCATATTTTAAAGTCCTAAGTTTACTGAGTTGGATATAGAAGATTTGAAGTTAGTTTATTTTTAAGATTTTGAACCTAAAACAGTCATTCTAAAAGCTACACATCACTGCAAAAACTTACAGTATCTACTGTGGTATGTATTGTTATGTTCTGTTTTGTTTTTTTGCCACCAATAATATATCCTATAATTAATGACTTGAAGGAATATAACTACAGGGTAAACAACCTTTACAGAGCAGTGACCTTGATATCGAATCGGAACTCTTGCTATGTGATTTTACAGGTGCTGGGCACCACCAGCAAACACAAAAATCAGTCCCAATGAGTATTTATTTATTTAAAAAACATTCCTTTAGTGTTATTTATGGTATTTATTCGGATGCTTTACATTTACATGTACATAGAAGAAAATGTGGTTTGTCTTTGAATGTATGAGTAGGAGTTGTGGATGGCGTGTTGTTTGAATTTGGGACAAAATAAACGCAAGGAAAAGTGGTCAGTCTTGTGTGTTACTTTGTGCAAACCTAGGCCTGTGGATTTGTGGATTTGTGTGTGCTGTGTCATTTGGTAAAGACAACATGTACTATGCACTGACCCAGTTACTGTGGTGTTCCGCTCATTAGCAGAATATCAAACAGGTAAATGAGCTACAGCTGAGTCATGTCAGCTAAAAATACACTTTAGTGCCCTTTTTACTTTCCATAACTGTTAAAACTGGTCATTGTTGTCCATTAACCTTCGACCTGGTAACAGAATAGTTCAACATTTCCGTTGCTGCGGCTGAGATTCCAGAACTTGTACTGCTCCCAGCCCAGAAATAGTCCGGTCACAGAATACAGCACAACACGGGCAAAAAAATTACTGGTACCAGCTTCTTCACTGTGAAAATTTGCTAATTATTTTATCTACGGGATTTTTTTGATGGACATTTTTCCGCTGTTTTCTGTGATTTATAGAATAATAGTCGGTAGCAGCCTTACAGTACTTCTGTAAAGTTACAAGACCCGTTATAGCACGAATGAACAATTTATCAGATGATATAGATCCAACTGATGAGGAGTAAACCTGAGACTTTTGGGTCTCATGGCAGTTGCCTGCTTTGCCCCAAAAAAACCTAACCGCTTAAGATGATCTAAAATGAAAATGACGATCTGAGATGCTTTACTACTAGCAAAATACTGAATTGCTACTCTGTTAAAGCTCTGCACAGTTCAGTGGTCACAGTTGTACAGAGCCCAAAGGTGCTCACACATTTCCCAGTCGCTCAGGATGAGAAAACCGATCCCTATGAGTCTTTAAAGACATCCAATATTTGTCTCATTACACCCTAAGAGTCTTTCAGATCAGGGACACCGAGTGTGGATTGTGTGTGTTGCCTTTACCTGATTACTGGAAGAGTTCACATCCTTTACTTAAGTAAAAGTAATACCAAATTTAAATAATACTCCATTACAAGTAAAAACCCTGCTTTCAAAACCCAACTACATTGCTATGTATTATACTAGTGGAATATTTTTACTGATGTATTAACATATAAGAAGAGTTTTAATGCCGTTTTAACGCATCTATGCAGTTAATAATGGAAAAACACAAAAAGTGTTCCTAAAAGTATAAATACCATGAATGACAGTGGTCTCAAAACAGGTCTTCTTCCTCCCTCCGTCCTTCTGTTATGTATTAAAATAGTAAAAGTAGCTTTGTGTTCAATGGGAGATCAATTTTATTTTTGAAGTATTAACATAAATAGATCACATTGTGTTTGAAGTATTAGGCCATTATGGGCAGCATGACTCAGGCATTCAGTAAAGATTAAAAAGTGGGTAGCAAATACGTCAGCGGATTTCAGAAGTGTTGTTTCACAGCATTTTGAGTCTACGTGCAAACCTGTCATTTCTATGTATGCATTAAACTTCTTTTTGTCAAACAAAAACTCAACAAAGATTCAGTATTGTCATCTTATATTGCACAAGTAAAATGAGCAGCTCCACAATTGCAACACAGGAGACGCATCAACTTGAAAATGCCACGCCCACTGACAAGTGTTCAGTAATACATTAAATAGTCTGACTTTGGTTTAACATGATAAAAAGACGCACTAAAGTGAATACTAGTAAATATGTAGTAGTTTGAGACATGAGTTCTTACTGGCCCACAGTGGGAAGAGTGATGACATCGTCTAATGATACAGTACTGCACAATTATTTGAACAACTGATCCACAGTAAAGCACAATGGATGACTGAGAAAACTTCATTTACCCTGTGCATTGTTGTATTCAGTTACCTGTGGTAACTTTGAGGTCTTTGCCTCTTATTTCCCTTTTGTGCTCATGATTGTTTCAGTGTACGTCAGATTATCTGTATCTGTACAAACAGTACAGACACCACACACATGAAACTTCTACCTCATTTCTTTCGCCCAACACTATTCAGCAGCTGTGAGGTGGTCCTTTCTGTTGGTGAAAACACAACGAGCAGCGGAGAGGACCGGGCCAGACTCGGACCGGCTCAGAGTGAGGATAAAGCGGCTGATGCCAGTGTTTGGACAGGGTGAAAACAGCTGGGACATCTTCACCCCTGGAGGCAGAGAGCATTTTAAGTCCTCTACAAGGTGCCTGATGACCACACGGATGTAGGCGCCATGGCTCACGACCAGAACGTGGGCGGACAGTCCCTGCAGACCGTCGTCAGCCGAACCATCAGAAGCAAAGGCAGAAGCTGCCGTCCCGTTTGCTGCGTCTCCGACTGCTGATGTTCCCGCACAGACATCCGGCCACAACGAGCCGTGCTCATCCAACAGTTGCTTGAAAAGCACTCTGAGGAATTTTTTGAATCGCAGCTTCACCTGGAAGCAAGGTGACATTACCAGAGCTAAGAGATCTGAAAGATTCCCCAACTCCAGCAGGTTTGAGACCCCGCATCAACCATCAGCAAATGATGGGGGGTCAAAAACTGAACAGAGTCTCTGTTTGTTTTCTGTCAGCTCAGGTTTTTCTTTATATTTTTTTGTCCTTGTACAGACTGTGTATAAGGATTTTATAGTTGAAATGGTTAATTAATTAAAAAGTGCTTAAAATTTTCCATTGAGGATTTGCTGCTTTTCTTTATTCTCTGTCTTTGTTAAATGAATATCTTTGGGTTTCGAACTGTTTATCAAACAAAGCAGTGCTTTTTTTAGGTGTTCAGAATATTCTCCTACATCTTAAGCTAATATACACTGTTGAGAACCTTCACACAAGACTGTTCTTCACATTTTGAAGATAAAGAATTGCCATTAAACATTGAGTCTTGCAGCTGATATGCATCCAGAGTTTTAAAATGCCATCTCCCAAAATGAACACTACATGGCGCTGTTGTACAAGCAATACTCCTTTGACCTTGAGGTTCCAAGTGTCTGTTTTGAACTTTCAAACAGTGACTAAATCAGTATCCAGATGATGAATCCTGACTATATCTGACTCACCTGATCTAAGGTCTCTCCTCCTGGTGGTGTGTAGTCACGACACGATTGGCCGGCAGCGTTTGCCATGTTCTTCAGATCCTCTTTGGGTCGCCCCTCAGCAATGCCAAAACCCTGCATGAGCAACAAAAACCATAACTTTGAGCTCAGGAAAGGAAGTGATACAGCGCTACATGTAAAGCTGTGATATTTGGAAGTGGTATAAAGCCCACAGATCCTACCCTCTCTCTGAGTAACGGCTCCAAAACCATCTTCATGCCAGAACAGTGAGTGTTGTTCCTCAGAATTATTTCAGCTGTCTGGTGGAGGAAACATAATTCGGAAATTACTGACTCATTACATTTGTAAATGAAACATAAGTTGTCATGGACAAACTAAAAAAGTAATTAATATGTTGTCAGCATGAATGAGTCAAAGCCCACAGAGACATGAATGTTAACACAGCTATTTAATATCTGGAAGTCATACATATGCATCCTGTTTTTCTCGTTTTTCACAATCAGGAAAAAACAGTGACATTTTACTGGTTTGACTGAAATATTTGTTCCTGATGGGAAACTTACAACTAAGGCAGAATCAAGCAACACACATTTACTGATTATTTGTAGACAAATGTGGAGATTTGAAGCTCCAACTGTGACACTGGGATGTGGTGAGAACCTCCAAAATAAAATGTTGTGGTTCCATTTAAAGCAAAAGCAAGCGTCATTCTGCAAATTATTATTAGACAAATTATCACACAAGAGTTATTTAAGATTTTGATTATTGATTAAAAGGAAAAAATGTGTGAGGTCTGGCTGGAGGACATTTTCCAGGTCTGGAATCACTTTATTAAAAGGTCACTGATGAAAGGCTGTTGCACAATGGTCATAATGAAATAAAGACTTTATTCTTGGGAAATTTCCTCAGCCCACATGAGAAGGTTCAGCAACAACATATGAAATGCTACAAGTCATGGTCTCACGCTATTAAAGATCTCTGGAACTCTTCATCATGCAAGTAAATTTTAATGTAACTCTGATAAATTATTTTATCAAGCATTATTAAAAAAGAATTTGTACTAACATGAGCTGTGACTTACTGCCACTCCTAATAGCAACCTTATGTTTATCCAAATTTGAAGCAGTTTTCATTATTTAATTTTTTTTTCTGACCATGCAACTCTTAAACTGAAGTAAAATCTCATAACTAGGGACACAAGGTTCAAAAGAAAAAGGCTGGCTTTATTTAATATTTTACTTACAGTCAACAAATCCCATGTAAAGACCAAAGCAAACAATGTGTTAGTCTGTCTCTGATTAATTCTCATTTGTTCCCACTGAAGATGAAAATCTTTTTGTTAAATTTGATTTTAAAAAGCTCAGTAATTTCCTAAAACAGCTGCACATTGTACCTGTTAGCAAAAGTTACTCAAACAGGAGGAAATTTTTAAATAGTTATTTTCAGTGTTGGATTAATTGGTGCTAAGAACATTACTGAATATCACCAGCTTTATTCTTTGAAATGCTAACAGCATTACACAGACACATAACAAATGTGTGTGATGTGGCAGTGCATTAAGTCAATAACAACAATCTATTGAGCTGGTGGTGGGAGGGCAGTGATTTTTCTTTCGCTGTCACTTAATATCTGTGATATCCAGATGGTACTTGTTATGGCTCAGTTGCCAGCTGCTTCTGTCACAGTTATTTTCTCTGAGTAACCCAATTACACTGTGCAAATTAAAAATGTATGAGTCTGTCTTACCTGTACGGCCCTTTGTAAGTTACTGGCAAACACATTATGGAATCTGATGTCTCTGAGGTATCGTCCCACTGCTTCACCCTGATGCACACCTGTCTCTGAAAGGGGAGTGTCCACACCTTGTCCTGAAAACACAGGGTACCTTGTTGTCTGTACACTGATGATAAAGTGACTGTACAGAGGACTTTAGAACAAGTCAGTATATTTCCATGTTATGATAAGGCCCACATTTTTAGCCAAGGCCGTGCAGCTTTCAGACTTTCTTTAACGTACCTTGCAGCAGCTTGTCCTTGTTGTACTGTGTTTCCCCACTGTTTGAAAACAAAGCAAGGTCACAGAATTAGCTTAAACATTTGAATCTATTTAACCGGCGACAACAAAGCAGTGAAATGCACAGCTGAACTAAGAAGACTGACACACGCTGTTCACGTCTGAACTTATTCAAGACTTGTTCCTAAACGTTTAGCTTCACATTCAGCCGCCATGCTGCTCTACCCGACTGACAGGGCATATACTGCTGATGCAGAACAGACTAACATCACCAGTTCATTCATGTTCAGGTCGCTTGAGGATGTAAAAGGGAAATTAAGCCGGTAAATAATCACTTACTGTCGCACGAGCGTCAAACTAAATGTAAACATGTTCAGCAACGGGTCGCGAGGTACTTCCCGGTTGGTTCATCTGCAACAGTGTGACGTAGCCTCTTGCGTCGTGACGCAAATCAAATCGCACTGCAGAGCTGTTGTTTTTTATATTGAGTTACCTTGAATACAATTGTATTATTATTATTATTATTATTATTAATAATAATAATAATAATAATAATAATAATAATAATAATTTAACATTTTAAAATGTAAGTTTATTTTTTAAAAATCTGTGCACATACTATACATGTACATTTGCATGGACAAATAAAATAAAACATTTACAATCACATGTTGATCACTGGATAGTTTTAAAAAGTGATGATAAATAAATAATCACGAGATCAGTACTACTTCACTCTTACCACTTGTCCATGTTTACTGGCCCTCTAGTGGCAACAAGGACGTAGGATAATCACTACATTAAAGGCACAATCCCACAGAATTATTAATTATGAAAGAAGCAAACCAAACTTTGTAAGGAGGGAGACAAATAAACCAGTCAAGTGATTTTAGCCAATTTATTGAGGAGAAATTGTTGAGGTACACTGTGTGGTTGCATATGGGGACAGTGGGAGAGGAGTTTGGAAAAACAACCACACTGAACAACGAAAAAACATTCCCGTGGTTTAAACTTCGGACTAAATGGGTACCTCAAAAACAAACAATATTCCACTTTACTTGAACTGATCTAAACATGCCAATGAAACTCTGAGTAGGAAAAAAACAACAACTTTTTTTTTTGTCTTTTTGATACATGTATAACATACAGTATAAGCTGTTTTTGACTTAGCACCAGATATATGAAATCACATAGGCACTTTAACTAGTGGAATCTGGCAGTTGATTTTTTTCTTACTTACTAAGAGAAGAAGCATGCTTCCTCTCATCCAGACAGAAAAAAAGTGAAACCCGTCCAACAAATTCAGAGTGTGACGTGATGAAGTGTGATGAGGTAATGATGAGATGGGCTCTCGCTCTATCTGTCCAAATTAACCTGAGGTACACAAACATTACAAAGAAGCAGCAAGAATATGATAGAATATAAAGATACAAATGAAACAATGAAAGAATAAAACATGCTAAAACACAAGTACTTCCAGTCCCGCACCAAAACTGCGTTACGTTCCCTCCGGTACACATACAACAGAAAAGCAAAGAAGACTTGTTACATACAAAATTCATAATATAGCAGCACACAAGTGAATCACAATAAGGCATCTTTGTGTAAGACTAGAAAAGAAAAGCTTCATAGCAGCAAGAGAATCATGTGTATAATCTATTTTGCTCACTTTGGAATTAGGTTTTACAAATTATACACAAAAACTTTAAAAGCATAAACATTTTGTCTGTTTAAAGCATTTTTTTTTTTTTAGGAAAAAAAACATTTGGCTTTTGCACAACAGAACATGCATGAATACAATTTAGAAACTATGTTCTAGAACGAAATGAGGATTTGTGGCATCTCTGCTCTTAGGGAAATTTGGTTATATACAAACTTTCACACTGTAAACTCCTTCCTACCCATGTCTATAATGGAGAGAAGTCACAAAAATGGCAGTTTTAATTCAGTTTCAGTTCAGAGAGCAGTTTACATGAAAAGAGCAAAAACATTAACAAGAATATTTTGGACACAGTATGTGTGTAACTCTTTGAAAAAACTATTGGAAGGTTTTGGCTATGGATTAACAAAAGTTCAAGTAAATAAACAGAATTAAAAAAAATAAAATAAAATCTAAGTCTACATGTGACTTGGCTTTCCGAACTTTCTATACTATTATTCTAAAACACCAATTTTCCTACGTCTACTCACCTGTTGAGGCGTAGCTTTCAAGACAACGTGCATTACCCCGTGGGAATCCAGCCCAGAAAAAAAAAAATCAAATAACTTAAAGAAAAACTAAATTAAAAACAAAAAATGATCCTAACAACCCACTGAACTCTCCTCAACCACCATCCCCTTACCAATCTTAAGGAGTGTGTTTTTAAAAGTGCATCAATATTGTTATAAGTTGCCCTCTCTCCAAAAAGTTACATGGTAATATTGATAACAGGAGAAACTATGGCACACCCAAAATGACCCCGCGGACCTCATAAGGTATTTTTCCTCCTTCTGCGTGTCACTCATGTATTGTACTGCAGAGGCATCATGTAGTTTAAGTTAACATCCTCGCTGTTTCACTATTGTTCATCAACCCAGACGTCTGGCCTTTTTCCCCCCACTTTCCACATGTTCATCTTTTCCAAAAACCTCACAAGAAACCCTTCAATCTTCATTCGTTTCCTCTCAAACCTGTAAAAACTTGCCAAATATCCTTTTTAACTGGTAACATGACATCGCCTCTACCTGACCGAGGCTAAAAGTCCCTCTAAACAAACTTTAAACACTTTTACCTGCTCTCATGTAGGAGAGACACCAAAATCAGAACAGTTACATGTGGCCTTGCTGAATTCAAATACATGTACACACAATCCTGTTAACATACTGCACTAGCCTGTGGATTTTGCAGTGAAATCAGGACCTTATTAACTGACCTTGTCTTCTGTTTTCAGACATTAGCCACTGCTTCAGACCCCAAACCCTCCTCATGTCCTTCCTGTGTGAGCAGGCCCAGCCCACTCCTGGCCAGTACGTTTCAGCATAAATAGTAACCAGTGCTACAGGTGCACACAGTATGATAAATAGAGAGAGCAGCTAGCTACAGTAGCGCTCCTCTGGCTGGATATCAGCTTTGTTTAAATGCCTTGTATTGTATTATCAGCATCTCAATCACTACTACATGGATTCTCAGATGAGGAAAACCCAGATAAAACTGTGAATTGATAACTGTTTGCTAAAGATGATAAAAGAGTAACATAACTAAATGCTAGCTAAATATACATTATTTATCATATTTATTTTTGCTAGGTTGTATCAGAAGAAATATGTATATTTTATATAATTGCTATTTTTTTTTCAAGTATGAAAATATATTCAGGTTTCCATTCTGAGAAACCTAAGGCATTATCAAGTTTTCAAGAATTTACCTTTTTTTTCTTTTTTAAATAGCTTGTTCGATTACATGTGGCCCGTACAAAAGGTGAAAGTACAGCCAGCTCGGTATGAATGGGGCAGAAAAAAGGAGAAAAACTAAAAATTTCTTAATTTCTAAAAGTTCATAGATTGTCACACCGTCGCTTATGCAGTGACTTGACACGGATACTGGCAGCTCATGCCCCCTCACTCACTTCGGTTAGTTCATTGGTACACAGGCACGAGTGGTGTGCGAGTCGGGCGACGACGGGAGTTCATAAGTTGACATCACGTACATCCGTGGGGGTGCTGGACTGGTCTTGCTGCTCCCTCACTTTGTTGCCTGCTCTGATCCCAGTCTCCTGCCGGTACTGCTGGCCCTGCTGCAGGCTGGTGGCCAGTACGCGCTCGATTTGCTCCTGACACGCCCTCAAACAATCCTGGAACAAAAAAGGGTCAGACACATACACATTTCCATTACACCTCTGCTAGTGTGTAAATGCTTCTAAGAGAGGCAGGTCTTTTACACACCAACCAAACAGCATCTTTCAGCACTCATTTATGACTTTGTTTAGCATCTTTCTAGTGTCTTTACCCCACATGCATGGTATCCCCTTTTCCCCAACACAAACTCTATAAAACTTTTTAGAGTTTATAAAAAGTTTTGTTAACTTAACAAAGTTCAAAGTTGCCAGGAACCCAAAAAACAAGAAATAAATGAAACAGGAGCCTAAAGTCCATAAATGCCTGTAAATTACTGAAAAATATAAATTATCAAATGTTTTACATTTTTTAAAAAATGTTCCATGGTCTGTGGACATGAATAAGATATTGTGTGAAAGCTGGTTTTCTCAGCTTGTCTCTACATGATCCACAAATAAAGCCACGTTAGTCTAACTAAAACATGCTCAGTCTATTCACACATGAACTGATGGACTCCGGAGAGCTTCATTTGTACACCTGCACGCAGACACTAGTGTGCAAAAATCTGGCATTTCTGGCACAAGTTGTTTAACAGCCTTGGTCACATGCATGGCATACAAGCAGGGAATTATGTTTTTTGCAGTAGGTGGTCCTGTCTGCATCATGACCAGAACAAAGGGTACCAGTACACTCCGATACCAACAACACAGAGCTGCATGGCGGGCACGGGAGTCCTCTCTGACACGAGTCCTGTGCACGTCTGAGGGAATGAGTGAGGGGACAAGAGAGGGATTGAGCGGTCCTAAAAGAGCTCTGTGGTCTATCAGGGAACAGATAAGCAGATCTGAAACTCTGGACTTTCTCCACCCCCCACCAGCCCTTGGGGTTTACAGCACGGTCAGTCCCATGTGGAGGCCTAAAGGAAATGGCTTTGACCTACTGCACCCTGACCCTCTGAGTTTGGGTGTAAAACAGAATATAGGACAGTGGGACCGGATGTTTTTGGACAAGTTCTCTTGTGAAAGGGGATCGTCTCTCTCTGTCTCCGTCCCCTCTGCAGGTCTGTGCTGAAGACTGTGGGAGGTCTGCCTCGCTGAGCCGACTGCAGGAATCTTAAAGAATGCACCGAGGCTCGCAAAGAGGCCAGCATTCCTTTGAAATGTACGGATAATTGGAACCCGATGGGCTGCAGTCGGGGCGCCTGTTGTGACGGCTGGGTTGCGGGGGCACTTGTCACCGTGGTAACGTGGCCATCAAGCTAAGAGGCAACTGTGTCGGTCCTCTGGCCCAGTGACTGTGGTCTTTTTGGATTTCTAGACTTTTGAGCTGGTCCCCTGGGGTCACAAGATACTGTGACAATAAAATCACCCACTGTGATAAATATGGTACATAGTAGTATTTTTTTTTAATTATCGTGATTATGATTTAATTCACTCCCATTATTATACTGTCATTAGTGCACATGGATAAACTGTATATAATCTCATTATGCTAGCATGTGCAACTTAATATACTATATGGAGGCCCATTCACTCCCACTGTATTTATAGCACAGCATGTGCATACAGTACAAACTCCACTCAAACCTCAAAATGCTCAATACTGCACACTGATCAACTGTGCCCATTGTATTTATAAGAAAGCACCTGTTTATAAACAGCACCTGCACAGTATAGAGTATAAACTCAGAATACTTACTGTTGCACACTGTTCAAATGTACATAAGCTCACTATTGACAGTTATATCTACATTGAGTTAATGCTCTCAATCCAATCAAGTATTTTAAAACTCCATTCACTGCCAGTGTAATCACAGCATAACTCAATATAACTCAGCCAGTCCATTAAAGTCAGTGTGTGTTCATTTATTAATAATCATCCAAAAATGTCCAAAAGTTTGCGTCGGCAGGCACGAGGCCAGCCTGAGTAACTTTTCTGTCTTCACTGGTCTTTACTGGAAAAGACACTTGTTCACTTCATTACGAACATATTCCTCCACCAGGAGGGGCACACAGCTAAAGCGGGAGCCATGCAAAGAAATTGCATGTGTCCTACCACAAGAATGTGGGCTCTGAGTTTTAAGAAGACATTCCCTCTGCCGCTGCTCTTTATAGCAGGGGTCTGGCTCCCCAGCCAAGAGCCAAAAGTTTGCTCTCCCTCTCCATGAAAAGTAAATAGCTTCAATCTGCCACTACTGAAGTCATCGCTGTTGTTTACCAAAGGGCCTTTTATGCTGCTGTCGTGAGATGTTGCAATGATTATTATTAACAATGCATTGTTGTGTAGCACTAAAACTATTGAGTAATTACTTCTGGCAGGTATAAATCTCCTTCACTGTGGCACTCACCACCTCTGTGTTGGTGATCTTGGCCAGCAGGTCTGTCAGGTTGTCTCGACTCAGCCTCTGGTCAGTGTGGTCCAGCTGCAGGCCACAGACAGCAGCTCCCATGCTGCCCGTGGCGATCATGGAAGGAGGGTTCATGGCTAGGCGGTCATCTGGCGAGGAAAGAATATTAATGTGCAATTAGTAAAGCAGCAGCTTTAGGCCATAGTGACACACGAAAATCACATCTGTGGCTGTGACACGAAGTGCTGCAACATTTAAAGTCAGCCCAGAGGAAGTATGAGAGATGCATGAGAGGTGCAGACATCTGAATCATCCCCAATATGCATGATCCAGAGCTCAACCTACTCAACCGACTTTTCCCACAGTCTGAATTTCAACAGACAGGGCTACACGGTGGAACCTGTGCGGTTTCCTTCATAGAAACTACAGCCCTGATTAGAAAAACAGAGTAGGAAGCCTCCTACTTGAGTTCCAGGAACGACTCCCTCCAGTCCATATCCAAGTCTAAAACACTTAAGTGACAACAGGCCTGGATGGAGGAGGCAGAAAAGGAGGCAGCCATGGAGAGAAGAACAAGGGACATCAACAACAAGCACTGAGCTGAAGCTGAAACTCAGTCATTTACATTTTATGGGAAACCCTGGGGTCGTATTCACAAAATATTTTATCTGAACTGTAGCAGTCTATAGTCCTGCTAAATGGCCCTTTCACTAGGAGTTTCCTTTTCTTGAAATCTTTGTTGCTGAGAACTGAGAATAGATAGACAGCTGGTGGTCGAGTTGCATTGTGGGTAATGTACAAGGAACAAGAATGAGTGGAATAAAAAAGATCATATCTCTGGTTCGGCTGTATAAGTTTTGATTATTACTGTTTAATTACTGTTGTGTTTGATCCAAAACGGACGTGTGAAGCAACATTTCCTACAGCAGATGACTGATCATGAGTAGACCTTAGTGACTCTACTACCTCGACCTTCTCTCAGACTGAGGATCTACTTTTAATGCTAAAGTGCTTTATGAATTACTCTTAAGAGCAAACACTTAGAACTGACACACCCCTTGTTTTTTGGAGCGTCTCCTAACCCGGCCAGCTAAGAGCTACTTTTAGCGTTAACATGTTTTATGACAGCAGCCCCTGGTGGTTTTTCCACAGTTACAACACACATGTTTCATCTGGTCTCAACACATGTACATAACGAACACTAATATCAAAAGGCAGGGAACGGGCCTACACAGCTGTCAACTGTTGCACAAGTCCAAACCAGCTCATCGCCGTAGCCCAGTTCAAACCAGTCCTGGTGGCCTGATAGCTTTGATTAAACCCTGGAGAGCAGCCTGCTTCACTACGCCCATCTTCTCCTCCAGGGACCAGCTGTCCATAGGAGGAGCTCCTCCATCATAAGAATAACATCTCAACTCCATATAAAACTCCAAACATTTACATTACTGCAGAACCACAGCAGGCCTCCTTTTTTTCCACTGTGGCTGCTTTGTGCTTGGATATAACTAGCTGCTTATGAATAGCAGAGGCGACCACTGAAACACACCCAAATATATATAAAAAAAAAGTGACACTAAAACTGTGCTAAACGGGGCGTGAAACACATTGAAGGAGCCTATGGTTCCAATAACTAACTCTAGTAAACAAGTGCTTATTGGCCAGATCTGACTGCACTGGCATTTGTGAGGAATTTCATAGCACTGAAGTGACCTCCTTTGTTTTATTTCCTTCATTGAATTAGCTGAAAGGAAGTAGCAGATGAAAGGCAGCCTTGTGACAGGGGAGTGCTGTGTATTATGTGTATTAGGTGATCCTGCAGTAGTGTTTCTATCCAGGATATGAAAATATTACAGGGATTCCTAGTATAGACAAAGGAATGCCATGAAAATTCACCTAGGAAGAGGCCTAAGGGGACATCTGAGTTTGCACTTCTCCAGAGCCTCCAGAGTTTATTCTGGACATGAGGCCAGGATGGGAGGAGGAAGGAAGATCACTGGATCAGTGCCCTGACTTTTTAAACCTGGAAGCTTCTCTGTCAACAAACAATACAGTCGGGGTAACGCAGAATTTCAGCTGCACCTGAGTCATACAGCAGTAGTTACAGTATGATACAACCACTACCATTACCATGTATGTGGCTAATCTAAACACAGCATTGACAGGATTTTTCTCAGGCACTTAGCGGAGAAACGAGGAAATGAAAACTTTAAGCAGCTTTTTGCAGCTGGTCCTCTGTTGAGAAAACCCCTACTACATGCTGTGGAGAGACTAAAAAGTGGATAAGGCAGCCAGAGGAGTATGCTGAAAGAAGAAAGAGGTCACAGATGACTCACGATGGGAGAATGTTTGTGTGTGTGGGAATATTCTGGTGGATGTGGGAATAACAAGGCAGCGAAGTGAACGTGAGAGTGAACAAGCACATAAGGCTCATGAAATGATATGCAGCTGCGTTACCTGTGGCACAGAGGGCGATGAATGTCAGTGTGTGCTTGCGGACCATCGCCACCTTGTCTTTGGGAAGGGGCAGCCTGCGTATGATGTGCTCTATAAAATCATTGGGAATGATTGAGGCCATGTTCCACTTCAATTTCCCCAGCACCACCAGCTCCCAGTCCTAAAAGACGAAAAAAGACGATCAGTTCAAATTCAGTTTCTTGGCAAAATCTACTTAGTCAGAGGGTTAAATGGCGAGGTGCCATGCCTCCATTGACCGTGAAAAAGATCACAGTCCGTCCCTATTCCCAGAGGAAATGGCTCTGTAAGAAGAGTAACATTTCTTCACTTTATCTCTCCTCGCTGTATCTTATTATCTGCGTGCCTTTCTCATTTCTCGCATCCTTTGTGTTCATATCGCTGGCATGTGACAAGCTTTGCCCTGCTTAGAGGCCAATGAGGCAGCTAGCCCCTTCCTTCCTGTCACAAGCTTCAAACAGCTACCATGAGTTTGCACTGCACAGGCAGCAGCACAGAGCTGACTCCTCATACAGTCAAGTCTTTGCACCAGCAAAAAAAAAAAAAAAGTGCACCCACTAAATGACTTAATTTCCTGTGTGTCAGGCCAGTCTTCACAACCAGTCAGTTTACTAAAGTTTTAATGTTCTCCTATTTGGCTTCCAGTATTTTGAGTGACTAACAGCAAGAACGAGGGTGTGACTTAAGTATCTCTCTAGACATAGGGTCTTTTAAGACTCGCTAACGTTGGTGAATGTCAAATTCAAGTGCTACTGGAAAGACATTTTTGCACAAAAGTTAGAAAAGTGCAGAGACGCATTCAGCTGTCATTATCAGCATCAGAATTAATGAAATTTCCTCCCACAGAAAATATACCAAGAGTTTTCCAACGTTTTCAAACTCACAGCCACATGAATGGCTGACCCAAGATTTCCACAAATCTTGCTCTGCTAATTTAGCACTGAGATTCTCTTCAGACCTCCACAAGTAGACAGATTTGGAGACGGTCTCTCAAATTTTAGTACTTTAGTAAATGTTTTCTAAATCTTTCACTCACTGCAGAGTGAATTTAAAAATCGGTTTACACAATCACAAATTTTCATACATATTTTCAAATGTATACATATTCAGCTGCACATTTTTTATATTAAATTTCATATTACTGCAGTGAAGCAGCAGAACAGGTCTGTAAAGTTCTGCAGTTTTCAGCATTTCCTGACTTTTCTCATCTTGGTCTCCAACAAAAGAATTAAGACCACTAGTAGGAAGTGGTGTCCACAAGCAAGGGATCTACTTTCACCTCACAGTATAAAAACTGTTATGACTAATGCACCATAGTTTTGCAATAAATCCTCCCTCCATTAAAGTTATAATGTCAAGTTTCTGTTTTAGAGACACACTGATGCATCCGTATGGTCATTTTGGAGGCTGAACTGCACTGCATTACCCTGACAATGTGTTTCTATTATTTTTTCCATCCTATTTACATCAGTAAACCAGACATCAACTGGAAGTACAGGCAGACTGAACGACATGTGACAGATTCTTTTAAAAAACTGCGATGAACAAATGCTGATGATTTCAACTTCTCACTTCCTCCACACAGATGTGTCACCTAAAAAGCGAGCGTAGTAAACACCAAAACCCCAATGCTGTCAGGGACAGCCCCCCCCAGTCACCAGATACTTATGTGAAATGTCATTCACATTTACGTGAGTTTTCAGTACATAACCTGTCATACACATTCTTGCATTTAACCTATTTAGCCCCTGAGGAGAGTGCTGACTGAGATGAGCGGGGCGGAGGTTCGCTGTCGCTGCGCTCACTTCCTGGACAGCTGCCCCGACACACAACAACCACCCCTCCACCCCCTTAAACTTCTCTCTTCCAGCTGAAGTAGCAGCAGCGAAAGAGTGTTCCTTAGAAGGAAGAGCTGCAGCATCTTTCACTGGCTCTCGCTGCGTCCTCTGTGCATCCTGTGAGGATATCCAGGAATCAGGAGTCTTACGACAATAAGGAGCATCAAATGGGACAAATGTCATTTCCCTCAACAGCTGCAGGCGACGCAGGAGGATGTATAGAGGGCATGTGGAGTCCCTCATCCCAGCTTAGCAGCTGGGAGGATTTGCTGCTTTTTATTGGGGCTGCAACTAACAATTACTTCCTCGATTATCATGTTGTCTAGAAAATGGTAAAAATGCCCACTGTGTTTTTAATGTATAATGTGTCCTCATCAAAACTCCTTGTTTTGACCAAACAACAGTCCAAGACATTTTTTTAAAGCAAATGATTAATGGATTACTCCAGAAAGGGTTAGGGTTAACCCTAACCATTAACACATTAATCAATGATGAAAATAATAGTTAGTTGCAGCCATCCCCTTAATGTTTACTGGATTGTAACTGACAAAATGGTCTTAAAAGTTTGTTTAATAAGCTTCAAATTGGTAAAAGAGAATCAAAAGGATTGTTGTGGATATTATAAGGAGATGTACCCTTCTTATTAATCCTGATTTAGATGTGAGGAGGTAAAAGTAAAGTACATTTTGGCTGTTTTTATAGTATAAATTCTTCTATATCTATCGGAAAAACAGATTAAATTCATTTATTTTAAGATAATCCAAATTCTATGCTGCATAACTGGCACTAGATGGCATCACACGCCTCTCCAGTCCACATGGATCCAAAGAAAGGATGTGGCTGTATTGTGCACAGCTCCACTTATATGGAAAATGGGATACTTCCTGTGAAACAAATTAAGCTATTAGCATTATAAAATCATCCCAAAATGTGACACTGCATTTTTTGATGCTCCCATGAACGAATGAACAAATGAATGAATGGGGCTTTTGAAAGTCCAGTTCTTACCAGCAGTTCCCGTGGTGTGATGGAGTTATCTGTATACATGCAAAGTTTTTGTGCTGATAGCGGCCTGCTGTCCTTTAACTTGGAGGCTAGGAACATGCACACAGCTCCCAGAAGCTGCAAATAACTCTTTCTAGTGGGCATCACTGCTAAAAATCTGTCCAAATAATTAATGGATAAAGGGAAGACGTCTTCGCTGCACTTCTCCTCTTCACACACCTAGAAAGAGACAGAAATATAACAACAACAAACTCACAATAAATATTAGGCTGTATTTCAAACAAGGAAAAGTCAAAAAGAAAACCAGTTTATTTATATGTGCTTTAAAGCAGAAGAGCTGTAAAAAGTGGGGGTGGGTTTGCTTACAGGACTGTGATTTTTCCTTGCTAGAGTTGTCTTTGGGTTAAAGGTTAAATCATTAATTTTAACATCTCTTTAGTCAGTCAAAAACTGCAAAATCAGGAAAAGGCAGAAACAAATTAGTTCAATAGGAAGTCGTGCAGCAAAACCCCCTCGCCTCTTCTTCCTTGTTGGGGCTTGCCGTCTTTACGAAAAATTAAATAAATAAAATTAAAATAAATCATGTGGGAGCTTTACAAAGCGTGCAAAATGTCAACAAGTCGTGTTAAAATCGTTCCCGACAGTCAGGAAGAAGAGGCGTTTGCTAACATGAAATGAGTTTTTATCTTTAAAAATGAAAGTGGTTGTGCATATCACGTTGCCTGGCTTGCCATGAGCTCGAGTCACTTTTAAAAAATTAATAATAATTACAGTGAAGGGAAAATGTCGGGTTTTCGATGGTGTAAATTAAGACCAACACCCCCATTGTCGCCTGAGTTTGCCAAAGGGCAAAAAGCACCAACTCTGTAGCTGTTAATCAATGTAAATATCTAGCTAGGCTATTTCTTTGAAGCTGAAATTTTTCTTCGCGGTGGAATTTCCGACTCTCCCACGCCTTTGGTGAGTCATTGTCATTCAATTGTCAAATAGGTTAACATCCATGACAACTCTCTACGAACTAAAATACCCTGTTTATGGGCCAGAATCAGCTTGAGGATGCGTGTAAACATGCAACAACAATTAAGACAACAAAACTCTCATTAGCTTAAAAGCATCAATGCATAAAATGTCCACAAACCTCGTGCATCCAGCCTGCAACCATTCGTCTCATATAAGGCTGAATATCCTTCTGGACCCGCTGGAAGTACGAGCACTGGGGTAAAAAACTTTCTTCAATTGTTAATAAACTTTGCAACACTCTGTCATCATAGAGGATGTTTGGGTCAGGCTGGGCTTTCACGGTTATGTCCGACTCCAGGCAATAAAGCTCCATGACTCGGCCCCCTTCTTCCCCCCCACTTCTTCTTCTTTTTTTTTTTTTTTTACTAAATTATAAAAAATAAAAATAATAATAAATAATATCACAATATTGTCGACAGTGGACAGGAGGAGGAGAAGTGCCCAGGACGAAGCATGAAGCTGAGAGTGCTGGGTTTGCTCCAGTCCTGCTGCCTCTCGGTTTACTTCTTCCTCTGCGCTGCTCTGTGCTCCCACCGGCCACACATCCGTACATCCGCTTAGCAGCCTTCACAATAAAAGCCGCTGTGGACGAAACCCTGCCCCTTTAACTGCTGCGCTTCTAGGAACTGCTTGCTTGGCTTCCTGCCTCGTTATTCAGCCTTTATCGGCTTTCCCTCAACATGTCTACTTGCGTACAATATTTTGAAAGAGGCAGACACACCGATCATGACGTAGGCGTCATTTGCTCCACAACCGGTTTAGACTACAGCCCATTTTTATGGAGCCTTTAGATTAGCCTGCATGAAATATAGGCAATACAAATATAAACATTATTATTATTATTATTATTATTATTACTACTACTACTAGTAGTAGAATTATATACAGAAAAAGTAAAAAAACAAATACTTGGTGGTATATAAAATGATAATAATAAAAATAAGAATGGAAACTATATCAAGAACAGTTAACTTGAAAGGCAAGTGATAAACATAAAGTGCAGTACTATAGTATACAGTGTGATGTGTTTAGTAGTGGCTGTTGTATGTAAGAAGGAAAATATATAATTTACTTTAACAACATACAGCAGAATATCATACAATATGATTAAGTATTCTGATATTTAATATTGTCTGTGTTACTAGTATATGAAAGTTTATAATGTAATAAAATAGTGTAATTATTATGAGTATAGTATAGTATAATATTAAATAGTAAATATAGTACTATAATATATACTAAATACGTATTTGGTGCAGCAGCATTATTATTATAATAATCATTAGCATCACAAACATTTTGACAACTGAGCTACATGTTAAATTGATTAGGTTACTTTGAATTTTATTTTATTTACACAAGAACCGACTTAAGTGATTAGAATAATTTGTGATTTAAAATAAAAATAGTTGTGGTGAGATTCAAACCCCCACATGTGCTTAAGAGCAGATGTTAATAAAAAAGGAAATAAAACAATGAGAACTAAAATTAGATCCAAACAATGAAAAGAAAAGGAACCAGGTAATTATAGATAAAATAACCAAACATAGAAACACAGACACACTTACAAACCTAACAATTCTTTGGAGGGAATGACAGCAACGATCGGAATAGCAAAACTGAAAATATGTTTTATATTAACTTACTTGAAGGCAGCATTAGAGTGAATACAAACAAGAATGCTGCAGTATAGAAAACTGGAAGATTTCCATATTACTGTACTAGTGTACAAGTAATAAACTGTTTGCATTGTTATTTGCAGTTTATGGTACACGTCAGAACTTTTCACTGTCTGCTGTATTAGACCTGTATTTCCCCAACTCCTGTGTCCCAACACAACTGGGGACAGTGCTATAAAATGGAGACTAAAAAAGTACCACAGATACATAGTCTCTCTCAAAAGGCTAGCAGGCTCTGGAAAACAGTGCAGAAAGATTATTAAAAGCACGCATGACAAGAATTAGTAAAATGCTTGCAGAAATGCTGTACCTTTAGTTATCTGCTGCTAGCTTTCAGGGCGGCCTCTGTGTCACACTCAGGTTTAGCTAGGAGGACTGTATATTTTAAGTTTAATGGAAAATGAAACCTTTTCTTATTCCAGTAACATTCATTCATTGCATTCATAATAGCAGGTCCATTCAATTTCTTCACAGCTGTGAACAAATCTACATTCACCCTTATTCGTATTAACCTTTTAGCCATTTTGAGCACTTAAATAGCTACAGGTTTTCACAAGGCTTACATAGACTAGCCTTATCACGAATCAATAGCTGAAGACTACGACAGAGCCAAA
This sequence comes from Toxotes lorentzi, assembly GCA_037833715.1. NCBI lineage: Eukaryota > Metazoa > Chordata > Actinopteri > Toxotidae > Toxotes > Toxotes lorentzi. Next base: position 4,672,026 of record JBBMJY010000015.1, on the reverse strand, counting down.
AGTTATCAATTAAAATGTAAGAAACAGCAACAGTGATTGAATTCAGCTGGAAAGTTAGCCTGCTAGCTAGCTTGTTGATCAGTTATCTCCTAGCTAGTTAGACTCTGTTCTGGTTAGTAGGTGAAGAAAGGCTAATCACCTGCCAAAGTGAAGTTCCTTGGGAGGTTTAGCCGCTATTTAGCTCAAAGCACCGCTGTGCTGAAGTATCACAGAGTTGCTAGTGTGGTTGTAAACTCTTAGTATACAACTGCAGCTTGTGTAGATATGACCACAGGTTCACTATTGAATAATGTGTGAAAGCCCATGTTTAAAGCTAGTACAGAGTCTCTGTGAAACCATTGGTGTTTTTAATCAGGTCACAGTCCTGCCACATGAGCTGGAATCCACTGGCACACAGTGTGATGTTGCAGACATCCTTATGGCAAAGGGTGTGGACAGCATGTTGATCCCTTTCCAGAGAAAAGCTTTCCATAAAGGAAGTCCTTTGGCGTGGTGGCTTGCCAAAGGATGAAAGTATGAGGATGGACATGCAAATCTGCAGAGAGCGCTTGTAAAAAGTGTTTGTTGTTTTGTCCTTCTTAAACAGGATCTAATCTGTAAAAAAGCAGGATTATAATAGAAAAGGAAGTTATGAAGCTGTCAACTCCCTATCACTTTTGATCTATGAAGGTCATTTCAGTTCCGTGAGGCTCACTGTGCAGTTGTAAGTGGTAAATTGTTTTTCAGAGATATGCACAAAAAATCTGGTCATGCATCTAAATTTTCTGCTTCCGATCATGTGTAAGCATACTTGCAGTTGGAGCAAATTTTTAGTCAAGCTGAATGACAGTAGCTGAACTGAACCTTTTCTGACTGGAGCAGCTTCACAAACTTCCCCCCTTTCACAATCTCCACCAAAGAGCTGAATGAGATATGAAGTTTCACTGAGAAAAATAAAAGAGCACTGTGGTGCTATTATGAGAGCAGACTGTGAAGTGAGAGTGGGAACTGTCTCTGAGGGAATGTCAAGGTTAGCAAGATTAGTTCTACTTCAAAGGAGAGGGTGTATGTTTGAGAGGATTCATCTTAGAATTGAGATTTCATGTCAGAGGGTTATCCCCTTCTCTGTGCATGAAGAGGCTGACAAATCCCTGGGTCAGTGTTTTTATCCAAAGGGGATCTCTCTGCAAGAGGCCAAAGAAGCCTACCATACCATACATTCAAAACACTGACACTTGAGGGAAACAGAGGTGTTAGACAGATAAAGCAGCCTTACCCTGTTGCTGCTGTTTGTGCATGTGTCCTATGATAACACATGTCAGCCGCTATCACACACTCCGGGCTGCACAGAGGTAACAGAGAGCGGCCAAAGCCCTGGGAAAACGTGGAGGAGCGTGAAATCACCTTGATCCAAAGATTCCTGCTGCATACCAGTCCACTGAACCCACCAGAGCACAGGGGCCCGGAGATGGGCAGACTGCCACAGATCAAGAGAAAGAGACAAAGAAAGAGAAAGAGAGAAGAGGTGGAGGGTGATAGTCAAGATCTTTAATCCCAGAGATTGGTTTAGAGCTTAACATCATCTTATGCATTTCCTGTGAGAGATCAAGTAAGTCGCTCCATGAGGGAGGCCTCTCTCAGATATAAACACAGGATTTACTTTTACATGCCAGTTTCAGGGCCAAGCTTGATTACAGGTTGCCCATGTGCTCTGAGTCAAGCTGGCTGTTTGGGTTTACTGACAGTAGAGAAGAGGATGCTATGGTCGGAATGCTGTGGTGTGAACAGTGGTGAACGCTCCTCCCAGTGCTGAGTGATAGCTGGTGTTGCTCAGCCAGTGGAGTAGATAAAGTGGCTTCTGCCTGTCACATGGTTGCATACTATATGCTTTCACATCAAGTGATTACACCCCACTGGAAGTGGACTAAACACCCATCCCCAAACATGAAAAGTAGGCAACATAAATGTTCATGGTAGCTGTATATTCTTGCTCTTTCAAATGCTATTCTGGTCATGCTATCAGCAGCATGGAGCGCGCTTCTATCACGGGTGTCACACATCAAAGCCCTCCTGTCACTGCCACTCACTGCAGAGTGGCTGCGGGGAAAAGAGGGAAAGAAGGTGCTTTCCAGGAGAGGTTCAGCAAATCATGTGCAGGACTGGAGAAATAACTGTTTGGAGCAGCGCTGCTCCCAACTGTTGCAGTGGTTTTCTTTACCCAGCATCTCATAATTATATTTTTTGGATGTGTAAATCCCACTTCCCTAGTGCTTGAGCAACTCCCACCCATCAATTCTTAAAATGTGATTGGATGCCCTGTGGTGCAACCAGCTAATTTGCACTCAACTGTGCAGCAAGATTAGAAAACAAATGGAACGTCGTCAAATCAGCACAGGAAAAAGAGGGTGTTTCCCACACAGCGTCCTAGGAATGTTTTGGCTAAACTGAAAGCCATCATTCAAACTCAAATGCCAACACTGAGGAGACAATGACGGGACAGATAGCAACATCCGGGCCTGGTCTTTAGTCGTCTTGGTCGTGAACACAAGGAGGTTTCTTTTCTACAGTTTGAGCCTCGGTCACTGCTGAATCTCCCCCCTCTTTCATTTAGTCTGTATACAAGTCTGACGTCCGGCAGCTTGCATCCCTCACTCCTACCAGAGCCTCCAAGAACATTGCCCTATTCTCCACCATGTACTCAGGAGTAATAGCAGACAGAGGAGGGGAGAGGAAGAGGGTACATTTTAAACAAAAGGGTTTCTATAAGGTGCTAGAACAAGGGATTTAGGCTTCTACTGCAAAATATTCAATGCTGCTGTAAAGAATCCTTTAAAGGGATAGTTTGACATTTTAGGAGCTTTCTTGGAGAGAGTTGGATGAGAAGCTCGATACCACTCTAATATCTATATGTTAAATTTAAGGATGCAGCAGCCATTTGGTTTAGCTTAGCATAAAGACTGGAAACAGCTAGTCTGGCTCTGTCTGAAGGTAATAACAACAATTCATCATTTTATGGAGTGTTTTGTACCAGACGTTTTTGGCTACAACTAGTAACTTCCCAAAGTTTCCTCTGGGTGCCTGCTCCACATATCTTATTTGTTGAATCCACACAAAAAGCAAATTGTAAAAATTTGCTGTTTTACAGGGGTCATATGCCAGACTATGTTCTCCCATGCACATAACCCCTATAAAACTCAATATTTTTTTTTTGTTTTTGCACTTAGGTTTTTGTGCAGATTAAACAAATGCAGTTTAACTTGTGTGCTTTAGAATTGCTGGTAGCCTTATATTTAATGGACAGATACAGCCAGAAAGCCTTTAAGTGTATTTCCCAAAATGTCTAACTTTTTCTTGAGAAATTTCCTAAATTTGCATTATTAGGAGAAATATTTAGATCTGTTTTGCATAGATACAAAACTCTAGAGGAACACTAATTTTTTTTATGTGTATGGCTTGGGGAGGGACTCTTAACACAAAGGGGAAGCCTGGATTAAGTCATAAACGGCAAGCGACATAGGTTGGATTTTAAGTAGGTGAGATCACATCCTCTCCATTTCACAGTGAACAAACCTCATGTCTAGAAGGAATCACTTGGATATCTGAACGAGATGAGATTTGCTTCTGTCCTGCGCCAGACTGTACAAAAACAGAGCATGCATGTAAAATAATGTCCATGTTCATTGTACGAGAGCCCAGCATACGTCTGCAAAAGAGAGAGTGATGTTCCTCATGTGAGCATACAGCTAAATTTCTGACTGTTATATAACTCTGCAGCGGGGTCCCCTTGTTCTGCTCCAGCAGTCGAGACTGAAGTTCCCCCAGTTTTCCTGCTTATTTGCCTCACAACACACAGATGTCTCAGGGCGGCGCAGAAGACAAGGGGGGTGACTGGGCTGTGGCCAAGAGGCAGCGGCTGCCTGTCACAAGTGAACAAGTGTGTGTGGTCAGAGATTAGGGAAGGACGGACACAAACAAAAATTCCGGCGGAGGAGCTCCTGTGGCAGCTGTGGTTTTCTGAGTGCAAAGGATGCTTGACAACTGGAGCCACCCGATTGGCTGACGATTGGCTGACAGAGATGAGTGGGTGTGTTCTGGCCGTGGCCAGCTTCCTCTGTGTGATCTTAAATGAGAAGAGTGACAATTCATCAGGGACAGGATGTCCAATAGGAAGACAGATCCCAGGGGTAGATAGAGGGCCTTGCAGCTGGCCACTCAATGACCTTGGATCAAACAAAAGTTAGTCTTTCTCTCTCTGTCCTTCTCTCAAACACTCTCTGTGCCCATTGAAAAATGAGGCATTAATCAGCTGCAGAGGACTGAAGAGTTTCCAGTAAGTCATTTTGTGTGAGTTTATTTTAAACCAGTGGGCCTCACTGTTCCACAAATAACATTGCTTTCTTCGTCCATTCACTTCCCTTCAACTCTGCAACATTTCCACTGCTGCACACTTACATTTCCCTCCTGAGAGAGAAGAGGAAATGGGGGGCCTCGCAATGTGAGCGTAAGCTCTTTGAAAGTAGCTCTAGTGAGGCGATACTCTCCTTATAAACGGTGAGCAGGGAGGGTTTCAGGGCCGGACTGCTGGGGCCTGGACTGTCTGGGAGCTGCCTGGTGTTTTCCTGTGTGTGATGCATGCTAACCCTGGGCCCCCTCGACTTCGGCTGCGGCATAAAGAGGCCTCTGTAAGGCTGAGTCAGCGCCAGCCCTAATTCGCCTCATTGCTTGATTAAATTCAGCCGGGAGACTCAGAAGGCCCCTATTCCACCTCAGAACCTCTCATGCATTCAAACAGAAGGATGGAAATCAACCTGTTATCAGTATGAGAGCCTGCCACAACAATGGTCCTCATGCACTGCAGAGAGAGAAACAGGCTGTGAACTGCAGCCAGACCAAACACAGTGATGCACACTGATAAGTATTGTCAGTTTAATAGAGCTAGGTGGGTGTGGGAAATATTGTTTTTGTTTGGTAAGTCTTGTTGTAATGACTTTGTCTTAAAATTGAAAACATGCTAGCACTCATAGCCAGCGATGGCATTGCAAAACAGACTACATTTATCCAATTATGTATAGAAGACAATGGGAGAGTGTGTGGATGCAGGAAGCAGAGCCTATATAGCATGATAAGGTCCAGAAACGACCACTTCACTTTAACCACAAGGCAATTGTTTGGTCTGTCTCTGGCCTTCATTGAGCTTACCACTGCAGCTATTGAGGCAAACAAACAAACACTTCGGGTGATGGCGAAATCCAACTTTTCCCTCACATATTGTGTAATTTGGCATTCCAGAGAAGCCGAGGATTTAAAAAAAAAAAAAAACCCAACACAAACAGAGACATACCAGGGCTATCTGCAGGAAATACCGTGATATTAGTTAGTATGGCGATGGTGTGGTCAGGGGTGGATGACGGCATCACTCTCCTCCCGTCCCCTGACATTCACCCTCGCTTTGATCCTGTCATGGGTGGGGGTCCGGTGGACATCAGGCGAAGCAGAGGAGCCAACCTGCCTGGTGGTGCCCCAACCATTAACTTGAATCTGTATCCAGCAGGGCGTTCCTTCCAAGGGATTTCACATACTGGGCAGCATTTCTGAAATCATCTCATCTCTCACTGAAGTGCAAGAATATGAGACAGCACAGTAACTGTTCAATCCTCTGACATAAAGATTAAATCTGCATTCGTCCTTTTCCTACAAATTACACTGTTAAAGGAATAGTTTGACTTATTCACTTTCTAACTGAGAGTTAGATGAGGACATTGATAACACTCTCACGTCTGCACGCTAAAAATATTAAGCTGCAGCCAGAAGACACTTAGCTTAGCTTAGCATAAAGACTGGAAACAGGGGGAATAAATACTAAATAAAATTAATTTAATAAAATTAAATTAAATGTCTAACTATTTCTTTAATAAATGCAATTTCTCTCCTGTAATTTCTTATTGTAAAACTGCTAATCTGCACTTTCCTATGTGTTTTCCCCTTTACACATCACTTTGGGTGCAGCCCTCTTCAGCTCAGAAAGTTCAAAATCCAGTTTAACAGGCTGAGCTTTAGTTTAGACACTGAAAGAGAGCAAAAAGTACTTCCACCCCAGACAAAACCAGTTGAAATCAAAACCCGGAGATTAGTGCTAATCAAATAACAAGCTTGCAGAACCAGATACCAGGGCTTTGTTACCGAGCTAAGAGCCCCCTGAGCTATGAGAGGTGGATCATGATACGACATGCTACACATACACAAAATCATTTCAAACTGCTGGGGATATGACATTTGATCCAAATAAACATTCCCACAAGGACTGCCTTCTTTAGGAGTCTATCAACCCTGTTAATAATAGTTACAACCTAGGAGAAAACCTTTTCCTCTTTGCTGGAGTCAACACAGATCAGCTCATCAATTCTTCCCACCAAAAGTCTGGGAGGAACAGGGTTTATTCTGATAGTTGTTCAAATGTCAGCCACAGGCCAGCCCACACTGGGAAAGAAGGAGGTTCAGAGTGCTGCTGCAGCCTAACGCTGCAATGGTCTGGTTGATCCTGGGCCACTGCTTCCCAGGACCGAGGCTTTGTCCCTGGAGAATCCTGTTAAAGTTCCAGTTATGTCACTCTGCATCCTCAGCACTCTCACAACAATAACACAACTCATTGTAGTGGGCTACATACTGTATGCAAACAAAAATATGCATGCTAGACATCACATTAGACCTTTCTGTAACTGTTACTGCAGATGTTCTGGTCAGAGCTGTTGAATGAATGTAGATAAAAATTAATACATATATTCAACATCTCTAGGAGATGAATTCTGATGACTTTGGTGATTTTCTGACTTTTCCTCAAATGCTACCAGCAGGTCAAATATTTTACGCATTCACTTCATTCAACTATCTTGAAATCTACTTAACAGACTGGCACACAAATTGGTACGGGCATTCATGGTCCCCAGAAGATGAACTATGTAAAATGTGGTTCCCTGACCTTTCATGTAGCATCAATGTCAGGTCAAACTGTCAGTTGTCCAATATTCTAGTCTATGACCAAATACCTGCAAAACTAATGACATTCCCATCGGCCTCAGCTGTCCTTTGTGTCAGTGTCACTAATTAGAAAATTTTCCAATCTAATACACTGAACTTCAGTGGTGAACACGGTAAACATTATACCTAAACATCACATTGTTAGCATTGGCACTATGGGCATGCTGACTCAAACCACTACAATAACATCTTTCAGTTGAGTCTGATATTGTGCAAAAAGTCCCATCAGTGTCACTATAAAACGTGTCATTATTATTCCATTCTCAAGGAAATTGAGGGAGGGCTTGCTGCTTCCCTGACAACCTAGGATGTCTTTGTTTCCGAACCTTATGTAATCACTGATAACAGGAAGTAGTGAGGCATATGTTATGGTTGGAGCCATGGCCAGAGCTCAAGCCCTTGGTCAGGATTCCCACTGTCACTGAGGAAATGAAAGCAGAGGGAGACAGTCTTTATGGTTAGCCCATGAAGACATAAATACTCACTGGGAGAAGCAAGACTTTCAATTGGACTGCAGAAAAATTGATGACTGGGCAAAGAACAAATTGCACAAGATGACACAGTCTTACAGAAGGATCTCCGAAGGCAGCTCAAAGCTGGTGAGACACACAATGCAGCATTGGATTCATAGTCTTGACCTGGTAAAAAAGCAAACAGTCTTTAGGAATGTGTGAAATGTGCTGTGTGGGAGGAGAGGTTTGACACATGTGGCTGTTTGCTAGACATGAAAAGTTGCCAGGGCTTCCAAGGTGCGGCTGCTCTCTCCACCCTTTGCAGTTGCGGCTGTCAAATTGATATGTGCTCTCAGATGTGAAGGGGACTGTATATGTTTGCATTCTGTAGGGTTTCCTGAGTTCAGTCTGTGGATTATGGAAATACAGTGATGGTGGACATAATTCCCACATCACAACTTACACTGAAAATCACGCCCTGCTGTAACATCATCTATAATACCTTACAATGCCAAAACATAGTAACCACAAAGGCTATTACGCGTACAGACAAGTTAAAACCTGAATCTTCTGTGCCAAGCAGTGTGTTGAAATGTGTAATTTTTAGGAAAAAATCATGAGAAAAACGACATGTTAAAACCAAACTGAAGTGAAATAACAAGCTGGTGAAGATATAGCAGCTGAGGGTTGTGACTGCAGACTGTAGTGGTTCAACAGAGAGGAACAACAAAGGTATCAATGGCCAACAACAGCTGGTTCTGCTTCCTCAAGAAAGCAGTATTTAATGGATGGAGAACATGATATAGACTTTTCCACTGTGCAGCCACCCAACAGCCTACATGACATTTGATATTTTAGCGGACATGTCTAGTCTAGGACTAATCATCTTGACATGACACACAGAAGCGTTCAAATCTAAAAAAAATGCAGAGGACACGTGTCATTCTCCTCCAAGTTGTGAAATGTGCTTCTTTCTCATCTTACAGATAAGAAACACAAATATATGACATTCAACTGTTTGAGAGAGTATGCACAAGAGGGAGAAAAGTGATAACACATTCCCCTATGCTATAATCATTTCCTCCTTCCCGTGCAGTTTCTGCCTCGACAGCTAGCTCACCAGCTGAGAGACAGAGAGGATGTACTGGGAAATATGCATTAGCAGCACCAGAACATGAAAGATTGGCACCATGGGAACTTTTTCTTCTTAAGTTCAAGCTTTGGCCAGCTCTACGGTGATGTTTAAGTGGAACACCTGCCAATTCAAAATTAGCTTTTTGTCCTCAAATGACTTATGTTAGGAAGTGAAAAGGCAAAGGCATTCTTATCATAGTAAATGGTTTCACACCAGCAAAATTACAGGTTCCCCCCAGGGCTGAGAGGCTTATCAACAATACACTTGGGTTGACAGCTTCAGAAATCAGTTTGTGCTGCTTTAAGCTGAAGGCGCTCTAACTGCTGTTTCAATAATCAGGCTATATCCAAATATTGTGCAAATTTTAACCACATTTTCAGAAAATCAGGAATTGAGAATGCAAATAAATGTATTTCCTTCCACTACTGTTATGCAAATCTTAGGAGTTGGCTCACTGAGATAAACAGCTGGTGGCTCAAATTCTTTTGAGCTATAAGATCTCCTCAAGTATATCACGGTTAATTCTCTAAGTCTGTTTCCATTGCATTTTGTCACGTTTGGCTTTTACTGATAAACTTATTTTCCACCTCAGCCGAGCAAAAATTTTCAGCTTATTTTTTCAAAGTTCCAGTGTTTCCATTCAAGTTTCGTAATGAGCAAACTGAAAATGTGCATAAAAACATGTGGAAGGGAATGCGCTTGCTGTGACTTTAAGAAATAAAATAGTCGAAGGGGCTTCAGTTTCGAAGAATAGTAAGAGTGACTCATGGCTGTTGTTGCATGCATCAGCAATCTGCATCTTATCTTTAAGGCCACAAGATACTAAAATGCTGCCGGAATCTATTAAACACAGAACAAATTTTAGATTTATTTCACCATGGTAACCACACCTACACTGAGTTATTGCAGTGCACGACTTCACAGCTCATTGCAGTACCTGACAGAGCACTGAGAGTGAAAGCATTCAAACGATCATTCCAGCGAAAGCAGTGAAGCTCCTCCAACAGTTTTTGCTCAGTCAGTCGTTTTTACCCACAGACGCAGAGTTGCATCTCGGCTTTAACAGAAACTCTGATGTTGTTACCGCCTTCAAGCTTTTCACAACTTTCATCTGTCACTGATGTGGGGAAACAACAATGGCCAACAGACAGGAGGACGGGCACGTGTCAACAGGCTATGCACTGCACCCTCTTTTGACACTGCAGGAACGCATGTTTTCCCAAACAGGGTTTAGAAGCCAAACGTGTTCTCACAGCTGTTGTGAGGTTTTATGTACTCCTCCATCTATGTAATCAGATGATCAGCACATCTCTGATTTTTTGTACAACAACCACATAGCATGAAACATGGTGGCATGACTGAGCAGCCTCTATAAAAGATAAAGACTGTGCTTTATTAGAACAGAGGTATCCAACATCCCTGCCGAGCCCATATGCTGTGTGTGAGACTGGCCACAGGGTAGAACCCAGGTCTCATTCACAGATCCACTGCAACCAATTAGGTTTACTCATGTTGCCACATCAAATAGCTGCTTAAAAATCTAATGGGATTAGCTGTTTTTTGTATGTTATTGCCCTGCTGATGGGATTTTGGTCTACAAAGCACACATTTGAACCTGCAGAGGTTTAATCTAAATTCCAGATGTTTCATCCTCTAGCCATTCGTCACATGTGCTAGGAATTTTAGAATAATGCCTCGTGGAGCTTTACATCATCTGTCATCACTAATACATCCGCATTTCAAGCATGTGAATTTCCTGAGAACTGAGATGTTGCACATTGATTTTAATATTACAAACAATCACTGGCTGTGACTCCTCAGCAACCCAGAGGTGCAGCACTTCGGTCTCTCTGTAATGGAACTTTGTGTGGGCTGAGAGTTCACTGACGTTGGCTCTCACAAAACACATGAAAATGCTTTTGCAATGTCATATCATGGAGAATAGGCACAGTTATCCAGACGACTACAGCAGTGGATTGTGCAGCAGATCAAACAGGCTGGCCTGGGGCGCATTATATCAGATTTCATTTTGAGTTGAGGCCCTTCATTCATTTCTGACATTTACAGTTGGATCGGTACACCCCTCTTCGAGGCCTCTTGGCTCTCAGTCTGCACTGAGGCCCCACCAGCCACTCTGGAAAAACCCAGTGCATCTGACTTGCATTGCCTGGCTCCACTTGTGTGTTCTGTTTGGCCCGTGCCGCTGGAGGAGGAGAGCGGGCCAATTACCAGCCGCCGCTCCGAGACCAATATGATGTCATCCTCCCGCTCCGCCATAACAGGCTGCAGATGAGAGGGGCTGGGCCTCTCAGCAGCCTTATTCACTTAACAAAAAGGAAGAAAGAATAAAAAAAAAAAAATCAAAATGTGAACAAAATTCATTGTTCACAATGAATATCTGTGAACATTAATATTTTTGTCCATCTTAACTTACTCATTATCCATTAAAGTGGTCTCTAATGCATCACAGCCTGTTAGGAGCACAACAGACTGCAGATAAAGATAATAGCTCACTGTTTATCTCATGAGCCGGAGCACCTTGTTTGAATAAGACTGATAACAGCCCATGAGAAAACAGCGGGAATGCCAATGTGTATTAAGGCCCTGTACATTTCACAGATGTGAGGCTTAAGCGAGTTTTCAGAATCAGAACGTTAAATGTGGTTATCAGTGTGCCCCACCCGTAAGAAAAATCACCTGTATGATATGCAGCTGTTGTTGTGCCTCGTTTGCAGTCACACTCCCTCAGCCCTGAAAAGCTGCAGTCAGCAACTGCGTCCTCACATATCAAAGGAGACAATTTAACAATAATGCTGAGAAAGACGGAAAAAAACACAGAGATACACTAAGATGCACGCCCATACACTCATTCACACTCAAACGCACTGTTGCAAAACTCAGCAGACTACTTCAGTGTTATCCTAGAAGGCCTTGCATTTCCTCGGAAGTCTTGAAGCCACATCAGAGAATCTGAAGGGGCCTGTGGGCTGCTGCAGATCTCCTTTCATTTCCCCACATACTCCATCTCCAACGCCCACCGACCACACTCTACGTATAGGCTCTGGAGATCCTATAAAGCCTGAGCTGATAGCAGGCCAGAGCTCAGAGTATAAACAAAGGGCAGCTTTAACTGTTTAGGTGTGCTCAACTGTGATTTTATCTCCATGTAAAAAAAAAACAAAAACAAAAAAAAATCAATGTGTATCTGTACAAAAATCTTTGAGGAAAACAGTATCAACAACTGTCAGCATTCATTTGTGTGTAGAGACAAGACATGGTTGGCAGTTAAAGCAAACTGAAAGTTATGTGGAACATGCAGAATTATTTACTAATGCTATTCATACTAACAATACTCAGGACGTCTTTCTGTTTCACAGCAGATCTTTAGTTGATTAGTTTAATCTGAGGGTTGTTGTGATCTGTGGTTACGTATTTAGTGAAATACAAAACACTGAGGTTAGCATTGTTGTTGCTGTGTATACAAAGATACTCTGTAGCTTTACTCTGTGTGGGTGATATGAATGTGCACCACATTTCATGGTGATCTGGTGCTAGAGGAAAAATCAGAAGATCACCGAAGTTATTCAGATTTGTCCTCTTGGCACCATGAATATCCCTACAAAATTTCATGGAAATATATCCAATAGTTGAGATATAAGTGTTGGATGGACCGACTGACACTGCCATCCATAGAACTATGCCGCTAGCAAAGCTAAAGATAATTACCTGTGGTCTTTGATCATTTTGTCCCGCTAAAATATGAAAAATCTGACCACAAAAGTCTCAACCTTCATTTAAAAGAAACTTACACTCATCTCACTGACTTTCTCTTTCCCATAGCTGAAGATACATTATCAAGAATATCTGTTGGTATTTGTTGTGGGAGAGTGAAAAGCTTTGACAGTAAATTCCTCTCTAAATCTTCACAAGCCGTGGTTCAGATATGGCTCAGGGGAGGGAGGGTGAACTGAGGTCAGGCACTTAACCTCAGCATGAGGCAGTGAAGGAATGGACTTCATACCTTTACAAATGAAAAAAACTGTTGGTGTAATAATTCACGATCAACGAATGGCAAGGAAAGCTGTCATTTATGTTCAGCTGAAAGTGCAGAGGTTTAAGACGCTGACCATGTATATGCATGTCATCAGTTGTGGACCTTTACTGCAGTGATTCCCACCCTGCACATCCCAGAAGCATCCCTAAAGAATCAGAAGGATCCACAGATGATCAGTGGGTCTTCTGAAATATTGCATATTTACTGCTCACATTTTTTGTTTTGAGGGGTCACAAATAGACCCCAAAGGTTTGATTAAAGCCCAAAAGGTTAGGAATCATTGCTTTGTTCTGTACTGTCGCTATCACATAAATTAATGGTTTGAGGGGATATGGACTTGAGCTTCCACTCAAAAGTCCAGTCAAAGCTCTACCTGTCATGTCTGGAGAAAGGATGACAAGTGTCTGTAAAACTAACAAATGAAGGATATACTTAAGTTAGTTATCATCCTCTTTCATGGGGACTGACTCCTCTCTGTAAGAAGACCCCCACCTTGTCAATGTGTCTTTGGGTCTGTGTCATAGAGACTGTGTGAGCTATGCCCCGCTTCGCATTCCTCTGCCATCCAACCTCTGTCCAGCCTGGACTTTCCCACAGAACCCTAAACCCTGTGAATGAGAGTAGGCCTTTGTTTCAGGCATTTTTCATCCTGATCCCAGCAACTTCCCCATGGTGGAATGCAACAGGAATGCCAGCACCAGCTACCTGGCATTAGAGAGTCTTTGTGCGGAAATAGGAGAGGCTGAAGGAGAGAGCAGGTCAAAGAGGTTTGACAATGGATAGCTCACTTCTCAAGGTGCCCAGCCCATATTACAGAGCTAGCAAACCTGGGTCAGGTCTCTTTAACATGGTAAAATGCACCGAGGAGAAGTGAAAAAAACATCTTGTTTTTTGCATGTAGACCAGTTTCACTATGAGCTGTCACAATTTTTTTTTTCATACTGTACAAATCACAAACTGGAGCGCTAGTGTAGCAACTGATTGGCATGCATACACAAGCACAGCTGAAATGTGTGTCTGCAGCACTTAACAGGTTGCTGTGAGCTTATCACTAGCTGAGAGCTGGAACGGTGAGGCAGCAGTTACCCTCAAGGTGCAATTCCATTCATTCCTGTATACTGAGAGTCAGAAAAAGGAGAATTTTAAGTTGAGGGATGCTATGTGAAGATGAGGGTTTTATTATACACTACCAGAGCATGTTTATATGAGTTTTTGGCATAATTTTTGCTTTTGGCTTTTGAATGTCACTCAGCTGTGATTCTGCAGCTGATGAAAAAGCACTGCATCACCAAAGTGAAAACATATCATACCATAAATAATAAGACATTCCTACTGGTAGCCCCAGCGGAGGGGCCACCAGCGTGCAGGCGTACAGACATGGTGGTGTACATGTCAGAGCAGGAGCTCGCTTTGAGGCAGGACACTAACTAACTGACACACAGACAGTTACCTGGGCCCGTCAGTAAGGTCATTTCACCTGTAACCTGAGCAGCCTGGCTTCTGAGACGACGGCTGATCTTCCCGGGATCCTGTGTCTGATGATAAGGAGCTGATATAAGGTGCTAACTGAAGGGTAACGACAGAACCATGAAGACAAGGGTGGAGCATCAGGTCGCACTGAGGTGATACTACATGTGATGACCGCAATTACCAAGGGGCCTCCTCTGAGGACATCTGCAACTCGCTGCCAACTCCTCTCAGCTGGAAGTCCACTTCATAGTGAATATAAATAACCTGAAAAGTGACTGAGATTTAATACGTATCATTAGCTGCTAAATAGCAGTGTCACTGCCATTTTGAGTTGTCCAAAAGGAAAGCAAATCAACCCCAACCTCAGTTCTCGTCCAAACCAAACCAGACCAAATCTGAGCTGCCCTTTTTCTTTGCTGTTCACTTATAGCAGTTTGACTGTTCGACATACCCTTTTCCTAGAAAAATCAGCAGATGTTGTATTTATTATACTCAGGCTGCCAAGAATCTCATGGAGGACAACTGAACACGTGAAGAGAGAGAGGGAAACTTTGTGTTGACCAGCCCCCCCCCCCGAGATGAAATTTTATGAACTCACTGGGGAAAGATAAGGCTTCTTCCTCAACACGGCCGCTCATACTACAAATTCCACTGAAATCACTGCAGTATATTCACAGACCAACGTACATGTTAACACCTAAGGTTAAGAGATACTTGCCAGAATTCATGACCATGACCTAGATATGAGCCAAGACCTGCCATTTTGAAACTGGAGGTGACAGGTCACAAATCAAAGAAGATCAGAGACAAGCCATCACAGATGGCTAAAGTCAGGGTTAACTTCAAGATTTCAGTGATTTGAATTATGGAGGATTTTCTTTTTATAGAGAAATATGCAGATTCATTTTCAGGTCTGTGCTCCTTTATCTGATTCACCATTTTTTTATATGAGAGGAAAATCTAAGTCATGCAGCAGACATTTGCCTTCAGTTCTTGTTTGCTATTTACAAAAGCAGACTTCACCATGGTCACCAGGCCTGAGAGCGAAAGAGAATCATTTCCTATTTGAAACCTCATTATGTAACCAAAGGATAGCTGTGTAAGCTGGCTGCCACCCCTGAAGCATCCATGAGATTGTGCTGTTAGATTAGGTTATATGGGATTAGAGTAGATGGCGGTCAATCAGGACGGGGCTTGTTAAAGAGTCTTGGTTTATACATTACGGGAGACATCTTACCTAACACAGTCATTTCATAGGGGAGTTTACCTGCAAGTTTATCAGACAAGTCCAGCCACCATTCACAATCTTTGTTCTCAACAGAGAAAGGGGAACTGTATAGAGACAGTGCTCACATTAGTTCCTCTTCATGGCTGTAAAAGTAAAACTGGAAGATGAAACCCGTAAATTCTGAATGAAACAGACAGCTGAAACACTGCCCTCCAAGCCAAAACACAGTAACTTAAAAAAATCTGTTTTAACATACAGAAATTGCCATGCCATAGAAATGTATAATTTCCATGAAGACAACATGTCAAATTTGTAGTAATTACAAAATGGAGCTAACTTGTTTTTACTAAACTCCTGCTAAAGTTAAGCAATTTTAGAGCAGCAGGGGCTGCTATCTCAGCTCTTGACTCAGGTGGAAATCATGCAATTTGATGTTGTTAAACTATTTTAAAATCACATGTTGCAATAAATTAAATTGTAAAGTAATTTATTATATGCAGAGTGAAAAATGTGCATTTATTTAGGTATTAGTGGCAAAGATTTGTTGTAAAACTGAAATGAAGAAAGTACAGTCATGCTAGTCGCTCTGTGCTCTGCACAGCATATGTCTGAGCTAAATGCTAACATTTGCAAGCCAACCGGCACACAGTGATGCTTGCATTCTGATGCTTGGCAGGTATGATGTTTATCACATCATCATAGTTAGCATGGATAATGGGGCATGAATGTGTGGTTGAGATATTTCACTAAGAGTCAGAAATGCCAAACTATAGCAGTGCAAGATGGATGCAAGGAGGATCACCAGAGTCATTAGGATTCATCCTCTGGGGACCATAAACGTACAATACTTCATGGTAATCCATCCAATAGCTGCTGAAATATTTCAGTCTGGGCCAAAGTGGTGTGACAACCAACAGACTGAAACTGCCATAGAGCCAAGCTGCTACCATTGCTAAAAAGGCATAAAATGATAATACATCCATGATTACAACCTTTGTATCTTTTACACAGTTTGCCAGCTAGTTCACAGTTCAGCTTCACTGCTTCCTTACTGCTCTCTGCCCTTGTATGAACAGCATGAGGGTTATTTTTTGGCAAGTGACATGAAACGACATTATTATTGATCATCAAAAAGACTCTCTGAAGGGCTGGAATAACTGTTTTGCAGTGCTGCATTTGAAAAAAACAAAACAAAAAACAAAACAAGTCAGGCACAGGCATTTATCTAAGCCTGTGAAATCCTCCACACAAAAAAGGGAAAATTTAAGAGTGGTTCTCAAATAGCCAAATTCCATTTTCTCCTCGACGCATCACAGTGGTGTGCTCACCTAGTAACTGGTAAACACACATCAACAATGACTAAAAAGCATTAATGAACCTTGAAATATTCTCCAAAGAAAACAGTTTAAGTGCTGCCACACTGCAAAGCTTGAGGAATATCATTCCTGCTGCTATGGCCTATGTGCCTACCAGGGCTGTGTTTACATCAGATATCTGTTTCTGTTGTGCTTTTACTTTATTTATTGTGTCAATTGGTATCACTGTTGGAGAACTTCAAAACAACACAACATAAGGTATCCTTAGCTGACTGGTTAACACCTGACCAAGATAAAGAGCTAAAACTAGATTGCAGAGATTATGATCTGCCATAAAGTGTCCATGTAACCATATCCAGGGGCCAGAGCTCAACCTCAAACAATAGAGACAAAGACCTCATGCATGTGTGACACGTGCTTGAAAGGAAAATAAGACATCCAGACGCTCAGTCAGACAGACTTCATACATATGGCCTTGGGGTGTGCTGCCTATGTCAAGCTGCTGTTGTTCGTGCCTGATGTCAGGGTGGTGCTAGACAGGTGCTCGTCTAACATCTACTTGACACATGGTCATACAACATGAATTAGTAATAAAAACCCTACAATGAGAATAATCAGTTCTCTGGAAATGCAGGTATCATATTCTATTCAGATTCTAATGTGTCCTCTAAAGTGTCAGTTGCCCTACCTGTTCACAATCAGGGCAATCAGTTTCGTTACTGAGGATGTATATATCTAACACCAAAGTAACTAAGCACATTTACTGTACCTAAGGACAATGCTGAGGCACATACTTGAGTTATTCTGCTGATTTATACTTCCACTACATTTCAGAGAGAAATGGTTGACTCTGCAGCTACCTGCTGTGGAAAAAAAAACAAAGAAACAGGAACAGTAAGACTGAACCAAAACAATGAGCTGAAAGATGCTAAAAAAAAAACTGTGGAATGGATCATAATTCTCTGTGAGTGTATCACTAAGAGCCACTCCTTTCACATTCCACTCTGTCATTTGATGCATTATAACTGGTTATAACTGATGCTCTATAACTGCTCTGAGTGATTAGTCTCTTGTTTATCTTGTTTCCATTGTTAGCTTCTTAGTTGCACTAGTCAGAGGAAAAGATGCAATCTCATGTCACAAACAATGCAAAACACCTAGCCATATCTGTGACACTGACAAAAGCCTATACACATAACACACATCTGGCCCCTACCTTTGGTCTGAATGTGGGAGGAAGATATCCCCTATACAGAAAGCTGCGCCTGTGCTACATGGCAGCAAGATGACTAAGCATGAGGCCTGCTGCCTGTGGCACTGTGCAGGCATGTTCCATTCTGTCAGAGCTCTGCAGCACATAGGCACCATTTCACACGGTCCCCCGGCTCTTGGCAAAGCGAGTGGGAACTGTAGAGGCTCTGCTGACAACCTATACCGAGCACTCAGGCACTGTAGCTGCGACTGCAACGTCTAACCACCTTTCATTGTTAGGTGGTGTCCTCAAAGCATTCTAAAAACAAATATACACAGAACACGAGTGCATACATTCTGAGCTCAGGTGGTGGGAGATGTGCTGGTGTTGGATGCATGAACAAAAACAGAAACACAAAAACACAAAGGTCTCATTCTAAATCAGTTTTGTAATAACAGGTAAAAAGTTTGCAGGTAGTGAGAAAACGCAAAATATAAAATCAGAGTCAGAAGATGAAAGAGTTTTTTTTCTATGCTTTTGGCAGCCTAAATCAGAAAAAAATGACTTCATTGTTCTTCATCAGTGACTCATATATTATGCAGCAGTGTCAGGAAAATGAGCACTGAGTCCTATTGCAGGTATTTCCCCCCAAAACAGAGAACATCTAAGCTAAGCATTCTCTTCAAACCAACCCCCCAGGATCTCTGAGCTTGTTCACATTGTGTGTGGTCTCAGGGTGGAAAACCCTTCAGCGTTTTGAGTCTTGAACGCCACCTACTGTTGTTGGGCAGAAATTACTCTGCTACTGTAAAGTACACATTTCTCTATGAGCTCTAAGAGGTCAGAAAAATACAATAAATATAAAACCATTCACCATGTACAATAAAATCTAAAATCACATTAAAATACTTCACGCAAAGATTTGTTGAACTTCCTTAAATTCCTATGATTTCCATGTTGATTCTGTATTGCGCCTTGTCCTCAGAACAATTCATCCACATCCACACGCTCAGCCAGATAATTCAGGTTGCTGTCCCTCCTCCTTTGAACCTCTTCTGTACATTAACATGTACGCTGTGTTTCTGTGAAAATAAGATAGAAGTGTACCGAACAAAGTTATGCCCCTCGGAGTTACAACAGGTAAAAGATAAAAGGAACATACCGAAAAAGCATTTCAGAACAATAAACACGAATAAAAAGTGAAAATCTAGCTACCAGGTGTTAGGTGAAAAGATGTTTGTTGTTGGAAGTCAAGACAAATAGACAGACAGGATGGATTTCCTCTGTTTAAAAGTTCAAAGGTTTGACAGTCCTCATCACAAAAACACAGTCACCTTTAGTCTTTAATCTTCACTGGGGACCAGACAATGAGGCTTTGTCTTAAGATCTAAGGCTGTTTCCATAAGCAGGAGGATAAAGTCTCCATGATGTCAGAGGAAATCAAGCATTTAAGGCTTTAAATGTTAATAATAAAAAACTTAAATTTAACTCTGAGAAGCAGCTGGAGGCCGGTTTAAGCAGGAATAAATGAGAGTCACATGTTTTTGTTTTGTTACTTGTCCTCTGTTTTACAAAGTGGTTAAAGGTGAGACACAATTTTATAGGAGAGACTGTACACAGACGAACTGAGATGATAACATGAGAAGAAATTAAGGCCTGAATTGCTCTTTGTATTAAAAGAATAGTTTCATCAATTTGGGAAATACACTTTTTTGCTTTCTTGCAGAGAGTTAGATGACAAGATTGATACCACAGACACGGCAGACATGTAAATTGATGGTGAGCAATTTACCTGCAAGGGTTTCCATATGTCCCCTGCACTTCTTCCCAGGGCACCTGTGTGTTGGAATAAAAAGCCAGAATTAATCTAAAATCCTTAAACAAGTAAGAGGAAGTAAGTAAATAAGTAACAGTGGGACGAACCTGCTGTATGTGGCTGTCATCTGCATAGTACCAGGTCTGGTTCACCCTGTGACGAACGTAGGCAGTATAGTGCCCACACACTGCATTACCAGTGTGCACTACCACTGCATACAAAGTGTACTTGCACTCCGTCTGGAAGAACAAAAAGACTTTTACATAACAAAAAAATACACTATCCAGATAAAAGATAGAAAATACAAGTACCTGGGAAAAGTCTGCAGAGAATGCCTCTTTAGCAATCTCAGAGAAGTCAAAGGATTCTGGAAAAGTGACACTGCTATCAAGTTTCCAGATGTTACCACAGCTATTTCGAAACCGTTTCAGGTGTATGCACAAGATGCTAGGCAAGGAGAGAAGTTTGAGACCCTGAAAGAGAAATTAAATGACTAAGTTGATCACTATATAGTTCATATTTTTGGGTAACATTTAAACCAAGCCTCACCTTTTTAGATGGAGTCTTGACCTCACATTGTGCACAAAAGCAGCAGTTTATACCCCTTAGCTCCTGATCCTCTAAGAAGGAGGATATGCAGTCTTCCTGAAATGGTTCATGTTAGAAAGAGCTGTAAGTTGAAATTCAGGAAATTTCAAACTAATAATCTGACGTTTTAGGAAATTTGCTTTCTTAATGAGAGTTAGATGAAAGGATCAAGACCACTCCCACGTTTCCAAGGTAAAGGTATAATTGAAGCAAGCAGCCAGTTATCTTAGCTTCGCATAAGGACTGGAAAAAAAACTAGCTAAGTTCTGTTTTTTGCCCTCATAAAACCACAAACATTTTTTCCTTGTTTTCACACTTTAGTTTTTGTGTGGAATACACAAACAAGACACATCTTCTCAAGTGAGCATTAGAGGAGTCATAAGTGTGGTATCAATCTTGTCATCTAATTCTTGGCATAAATTTTGTTTAAAACTAGTCAAAAAAAAAGAAAAAAGAAACTGCACCAGAGTGTTGTGATCCTCCTTTATATGTAGAGGCAGGCTGAGCAGGTAGCTGGTCTGAGTCTGGACAGCGGTGCATTCTAAGCACTGCAGGTGCATCTCCACAGAAATCTTGTACAGATTCTGGATTTCAAGAGCCTGGCAGAGAAAACAGGGACAAGCAAATACAGATGACGCTCTTACACGCGAAAAATAAAGAATACTAATGGTCACAGACCAACCAGTGCTTTGTCATCCATCTGCTGTTGGATGAAGTTCAAGATGGAGAGGAACACCTCATCAGCATCATGCTGCACATTAACTGCAAAACAATATTCTCAGTGTCACAAGTTGCAAAATAAACCACTGGACAGGAAAAACAAGACTGTGGACGTCTGTGGTTCTTACGTCGAATGCAGTTTCTGTCCAGACAGTGGAGGAAGTCTCGGTGGGGAACATGCTGAGGATGGTCGCTCCTCATGGCTGCAAGAACTTTCTTTAACTGCAGAGGGACATTGTGACTCTCTGCTCTCACACCAGCTGCTTCCCACCTTGTGTAATTTATAAGCCATCATTAATCAGTATTTTTTTTAACACCTGAGAAAAGATTCCTGATTGACACCTGCGCATTTTTGAAATCTTCAACATGGTTTTATTGGTTTCATGAGGCCAAAGTTTTATTTGATTCTCCAAACCTAAATGTGGGAGGTAACATACTATATGCATTTTTTACACATTAAAAACATTGTTTACCACTTTGTTGTTAAGGTATTATGTCAAAGTGAATATGCAACTTAATTTTTTTACTTTTCTAGCAGGTCTGCTACTTCCCAGGTAGCAGAGAGGGTCTGTAGTAAAGTGTTCACACAGCAGGACAGATGGTAGTTGGAGAGGCCTCTCATTCCTGGAACAGACCATTTAAAAGGTTAAATAACACTTTTTATCCATCTGCGATACCTTGAACCAAGCACGTTATCCACGGCTGGGTCCAACCGTCAGGTGTCCACCTAGAGAACCAGAATGCCAGCGGGGCATCAAATGTGTGAGAATAAAATAAAAATTGAACAGTAAAGCCCTGACGTAAACTGGTGTGAGCAGAAATGTCAATATACACCCACCTCATGTATATATTTTACTGAAATAAACAAATCAATCATTTCTAGAAGAAAGAGCAAGAAACAGGTTTGGTTTGTTGGTTTAAGGTCTGATGTACAGCAGTTCACTGCACAGAAATCCAAGGTAAGTATTTTGATTTCTGTGTCACAGTTACTGAACTGTCACCTTTTCAACACAGCGTTAAAGACCAATTCTAAACTTCAATAAAGTAATATACAGTGCAACGTGGCGCCAGTACATCAGTGCATATGAGGTTATATATTTATATTTCTGGTAACATTTAAATCATATTTAACATCAAAAACCATCATCGGACCGACTGACTGTGGTCTTCTTACCGTGGTACAGGTCCCTCGGACTTAACATGAAAAACCACCGTGCAAACATCATGACACACTTCACCTCTCACTGCGTCTTTAACGGCCTGAAGTTTGGCGAGAGAACAAGGAGTCAAACGTGCCGTGTGTGTTTTGCAGAGTTAGTCTGTTGGAGTGAAGCGATCCTCTCTCCTTTCGCAGTAAACATCATATTAACAGCTGGACAGCATCGCTTTCACTTCAAAGATTTCTGCTCGCAGCGTCGCTCCGCTTTGTTGAAATCGAAACTTAAAAGTTGCCATGCGCAAAACATGGATAAACAAACCAGCGATACTGAATCGCCAATTAAACTTGCCAAGTTCTCGTTCGTCGATTCAACTGTTGTTAAAATGCAGTTAAAGCTGTATACTGTTGAAAATAAATAACTATTCTGTTAAAAAAATATATTGTAATATCTGTGAAGTATCTTATACGTGTATGGCTGAATAAGAAATACAGAAATTGAACCAATACATATATAGATCTCCACTTCTGGTATAAATGCCTTGCACAATAACCTGGTTTAATAAATACATTTTAGTGTATCTCCCGTTTTCTATTAAGTCTTTAAACCCTTTAAGTCTAAAAGCAATAAAACACAAAATTAAACAGGAATTTTATTTATTATTAATATTTATTACATGTATTTGTCATGTTCCTTTTAATGGTATATTGACTGTGATTATTTTATCTATGCATTAACCATCTAATCACATCTGTGTTGATCCTTTGCTATTTCATTATCAGTCTGTGTCATAGGCACAAAATCAGCCTCTCAGTCTATGGAGCATCTTGACGGCATCAAAAGTCTGTGGTTTCTAACTCAAAAAACAGCAAATACTCTGAATGTTCTTGTTTGTTTTCATAGGTATGATGACACCTGAAAAAGGGGTTTTCAGTCTTTTACAATCCTTCGTTCTGTGTGAGAGCCTGACAGTATGGAGCAAACGTGGCACTCCACATCTGTTTGAGCAGTTGAAGAAGTTTGGAAATCCACATGAATGAAGACGGGAGAGCTGTGGGGAAAAGAACACGAAGAAATGCACCAATTTATTCCTAATCAAATGTTTCATACTTCAGCAAACCTGGTGATGGAACTGAGATACAAAGAACTTCTTATCCAACCTGGGTCCAATCGAAGAAAGAGCATGTAGAGAAGGACAGCAGCCAGAAAGATTCTCCGGAGAGGGAATGAGCCAGAGCCGGCCATCAACAGTTTTCTGTATAAAAAACTGAGCATGGTTCGAAGTTTGTGGATTACAGCACCTGTAGAACACAAATACACTCAGACAGAGTGTCTACATTCATCATTTGTACTTATATTATTAGGAAAATGCATCTAATCAGGAGCTGAAGTGAAATTTGTGACCTTTAGTTGAGAGAGAATGTGTAGTGATCTCAGAGTTTGGGCTGCAACCAGGATTTAAAGGCGGTTCTTGATTCTGTTGCTCTTTCTCTAGTACAACATCCAGCGCTGTCTGTCTCTGGTCGTCCGTGAACGCACTGTTTCCAACCTCGCTGATGATCAACTCCCGAGCCTCCTCCGTGTGTCCGAGAGGCACGAGTATGTGCAATAAGTACAGCTCTGCGACTGTCCCAAACCCCAATATTCTGCTGTTGGATGGGCAATGTAACCAAACTCTGGCTGCCTCCTGCATCACAGCAGGCTCACCCACCTTAGAGTAAAGAAGTATGCTGCAGATATGACAGAGAGAGTAAATACAATTTGTATTTTAGAGCTGAAGATGAACCGGCAACTTTTTCTTGATAATTGTTTGATGTCATTTTAAAACAAAAATGCCAAATAATCTTCAAGTGTGAAAGTCTGATCTGCTTTTCTTGTTTGGATTTTGGACTGCTGATAAAAAAGAAAACTGAAAACACCACACCACGTTGTTAAATAATTCTCCGTTGAACTGATGGATTAATGGACTCTGTGTTTGAGCTCCACTCACCACATCTGCATTATTTTTGCAGGTATTGTCTCTTGATGCTCGTACTGCTGAAGGACCCAGGACAGGACCCCGTGCCACTGGTTCAGCTCAGCCAGGGCTTGAATCCCTAAGATGCAGAAACCAGCTTTTAACTCTGCGCACCTGAGGAGACAAAAACACAGAAACTCACAGTTACACTGACACCCAGGCTGCAGGGAGCATCCAAAGTGCGAGATTCAGACTTTCACCTGTTGTCCTCTGACTCCATGCTGGCGAGACTCTGCAGACCTCTGTCGCATGTGTCAAAGGCTGCCTGGAAGTCTCTGTGGACCATCATTTGCTCTGCAGCCGCGTCCAACATGTTGAACGTCTGTGTGAAAGCAGAAGAGAACGGAGGGCTGCAGACGGAGATGCTAAACAGCTGGTCAAGACAAATGTAAGAGAAAAACTACTGACACAACTAACTATTTATAACTCAAAGAGATGCTGCTTCACGTTTAGCACCTTCGTTTATAGCTGGGAGCTAAATGAACCCGTGAGTAGGGTCCATTTGTACATTACATTCTTCTTTACGTTTTGTTTACAATCTACTCTTCCTCTAACTTCCTGGGTTGAGACTCTTAGCCAATCAGACGTCGCTGTCTTCAGATTGACTGAAGTGGCCAATCATGTTGCAGCTTCTTCCAAGTCACGTCATTGCGGTTTTTTTTCTCATCTTGTAAACACGTGTGCTTCGCAACGTGAGAGTAAATTTAAAATCCCAAATTAATCTACGTGTTCGCAACGTAAGTGGCACTTAATATTTACATTGTGGAATAGTGCTAAGACAATTTAGCACGTCGAATTAGCTAACGTTAGCTTTACAGTATGTGTTTTGTAGCGAAATGTTTCATAGTAGCATAGCTAACTAGCTAGCAAACTTTGCTTGCTGCGGTATAAATTAACTCTAAAACTAAAGGTTGTTGTGGCTGTAGCTTGGTCATGTCTGGTCATGTCTTATTAATAAAACGAATTAGTGACACTGCGTAACGTTAACTTTATATTCAGGTTAATATTAGGACAAATGTCACATCTATGATGCTGTGCCATGGAAATCGGATTGTTGTTTTTAATTAATGAACCACTATTAAACTGTTTTGTGTTCATGTTAAACTACATTTAACAATAACAGGGTAAGGGCCCTAGAGAGCTACCGTTATCATAATCCATTTACCATTAACATAACTGTCTGAAAAAGTTCTGTCTAATACTATGACATGTTATTGCTTCTCTCAGAACTTCCTTAAAATGGCAAAAAGCCTGCGGAGCAAATGGAAGCGGAAGATGCGCGCAGAGAAGAGGAAGAAAAATGCTCCCAAGGAGCTGGCTCGTCTGAAACAAGCCCTGAATCTGGATAAGAAAGGAGAAGCGGCCATGACTGACGTGCAGGAAATCGCCACTGTTGTGCCAGCTGATAAGATCAAGAAGCAGGCCGATGTTGAAATGGCAGAGGTAGAGGGTGACGGTGAGTTGACTGCGTGAGCATAACATGGTCCGCAGGGGATCAACAGCTTTAAAGTTCTGGCTCTTTAAAGAGTCTTTAGTAAAAGGTGATTTTTCAACCTCTTATTTATCCAGTATTTGCTTTTTATGTTATAGATGGAAAGATGGACATGGATGGCAAGCGGAGTAAGAAAACACAGTTGGATGAAAACGGACAGTACCCTGTGTGGATGAGCCAGCGTCAGGCCAAGAAACTGAAAGGCAAACGGATGGCAAAGAAAAGTGGCCAAGGCAAGAAGAAGAAGGGCATCGCCTGGTGAACCAGAGGAAACTAAAGACCTTTGCCTTGCTTTAAAGACTTCTGATGCAGAAACACAGGATCAGTTCATGTATTGATGTATACATGACAACTGTCACTTTCTGCTATTGGACTCATTCAGCTCAGCAGATCACAACATTCATGGTTGTGCCACAGACCCTGTTATTGTAAAGTAACATGCTCTGAGTTCACCGCAGGAACATGTTGGTTCTGTCTTTTGCTTGTCTTTATGCCATGTATGGGATTGTCAAACATTCTGTACTACAATTTAAATCTTTTAATATTCTGATAAAAACATCAGATCAATGGCTTGCGTTGCTCACTATAGTTTATAGTCTTATACCATCTAAGACTTGGAGATATGGTTAAAATCAATATTACTAAGGCAGCCTCGGCAGCCATGCCATTTGTTGCATGTCCCCCATTTTACTGTATATACCATGATATAGAAGATGTACACAATCATTACTGAATCAACTGTTTTACAAAAAAATAATGAACTAAATTTTTTTCCCAGTTTTCAACCACACTTTGATTCGAGTCACATATGATCACGATTAAATACAATACAATTATTGTTAAGTAATAAAAGACATTACCATACAACACAAAGAAGCCTGCCTGTGGAATATTATATTTTTTCCAATCAGTTTATTGCAGATACAAAATGTAACTCCTTGCCATTAACATAGATTTGTGGTTAAACTACTACTACAGTAAAAGGATTGAAACCAGCTGATCATCAGTCACAGCAAGTTTGTTGTGTTTTACAAATTTATAAATACAGTGCTAAATTCCTTCTGTTGAACAACCAAAGAAACCTGAGATTGTTTAAGGGAAGCTTGTGCAAAAACAAAAAAAAAAACAACTGCCTGAGCATGTTGCTCACTCCATCAGCTGAACGTAAGCTGCCGGGAACAGACCGATCCGTCCGTGACACTGTCCCTTCCACCAGCCTTCATCTATCATCTCTATGTTGGTGATCACGTCATCTGGGTTGAAGGAAATCTCATCATCCGCCTCTGTGCAGAAGAGACCATAGGATTTGTCCTTGCAAGTGTTGAGATGATTATTAAATGTTAAAATGAAAAGATTTCAAGAAGCGTCATACCTCCCTCATAGTCGTAAATGGCCACTGCCTTCTGGCCACACGTCAGGTCTTCATAGTCGTTGTCCACAGCTGTAAAAGAAAACACTGAAATGAATGAACACCTCGTGTGAAAACGCAGATGTGACGCAGAAGTGTAGCTGTCTCTGGCTCAGACCTGTCTGTGGAGGAAGCGGAGGTGGTTCGGCAAGGTCCTCGTATTCTCCTTCATCCTCGTCCACCCCAGGTGACCTCTGAGGTAGGGGTGGTGGGGCATCCAGTTCGAGGAAGTCATCTGAGCGCGGAGGCAAGGCCGGGGGCTCGTCATACTCTGGTTCATCCTGGAAATACCAGAAAATCTTTGATTTCATGATCTCAAATCCTGGAGATGACCAAGCCTGGAAGTTTTTGTCTTCAGTCAGAACCAAAGGGCTTGGGGCTGAGTGTGACAGGCAAGTCAATGAAGTCAAAGTACTGAGAGGTGGAATAACACGTTGCTGGTTTTGGTCTTTTCATGACATTTGATGACAGTAACAAAAATACAGTATTGCCAGCGTTATCCTTTAAACATGAATAAAATGTATCTATTATTTGGTACAACTGATGTTTGATTGAATCAGAGGGTCTTACCTCTGGCTCTGGTTCTGGTTCAGGTACTTCTTGTATCTCTGGAACCTGCTGGTGTACTTCTGGAGGTGGCAAGTTGTGCATTGGAGCCACATCTGGAACAGGTGATGGACAGCTTTCCTCCTCTCTGCTGCTCTGTTCCTACAGGAAACGCATTGAAACACAAAAAACATTGATATGCATATTAACCATTAGTTACTTTTCCCTCGTTATCTACAGTGCATGTTTTTACCTCCTGTCTGCTTTTGGCTTCCTCTCGCTCTCTCTTCTCTCTGGCCTGTCTTCTCGCTCTTTCTTCTTCTACCCTCTTCCTATTCTCTTCGTCTGAAGCCTTGGCCATGGTCTCAAAACGTGCCTTCAGTTTTCCTGCGCCTGCACTTGCTGCATAAAACAAATAAACATTCATATGAATACAGAGCATTAGCAGAGACCTCTGCCCTGTTTGAACACAGAAGCAATTCAAAACTTCTGGATTTAATGGGGTTGATTAAAGGAAAAAAAATGAACATACAGGCCTCCAATGGTTGCGTCTTTTCATAAGCAGTAGTAGGGGAGTCCATATCTGAGAAGCCGGCAGCACTCTAGAGGAAGATGTACTCATTTAGAAAAGTCTTTTGGTCCTACACAGGCTCACATAAGGTTACGCACTAGTACGAAATGGAAACTTGAGCGAAACCTCTGCCAAGCCACATGAACATAAATGTGTACTGTATTGTAAATTAGGCTGTAGGAAATAATCATTGAAATTTTCTATTTAACTACAGTTTACAGAACAAACAACCAACTAACCCTGGCAGATTGACCAATAATGAAAATGAGTAGCTGCAGCCTTAATACTGACCTTATCCATGCGATCTTTCTGTACTCCATAGCGACCACCAAAACCTGACGAATAGTCTAAACAGAGATAAACTTGCTCAGTCTGATGAACTTTCAGTCATCTGATATTTTACTATTACACATATGTGGGTGATGTCTCACCTTTTTGAGACTGATGTTTCTCCGTCTCACCCTTATAATCATAGCCCAAGGCTGCTTTATCTACTTTCTCCTTCTCAACGCCAAACTTCCCTCCAAATCCCTTTGAATAATCTGATGAAAATGAATTAAGAGTACAGAATGTGTCTGTTAGATGTGAAGCACAAAGGTGCCAAAGCTGACAAATGCTACAACTTAAACTCACCTTTTTGTGACTGATGCTTCTCGGTTTCTCCTTTATAATCGTATCCCAAAGCGGCCTTGTCAACTTTTTCCCTCTCCACCCCGTACTTTCCTCCAAATCCCTTAGAGTAATCTACAACCACAAAGGATGGTCAGGGAGAACCTGAATGAGACATTCTACCTTCTATTGAGAAGCATCTTCTAAAAGGAGGTTATTGTATATTAGAAGCTGGACAGATGACCTACCCTTCTGAGACGAATGGTGCTGCACGTCCCCTTTGTATTCAAAGCCCATGGCAGACTGCGCAGATAACATAGAGACTGCACTTAATAACAATGATCGATCACAATACGCTTAATCTCTGTGGCACCTTTCATACATAAAATGAAGCTCAAAATACAATTGATTAAAATCATGTTTCATGAAACTTTTACACAAATAAATTATAAAACAGCAAATGAGTAAAATTCAACAAAACAGGGTAGAATAACAGATTTTAAGGTGTTTTTAAAGGAATTTACAGACATTTCATGTCAGATATTCATGGGCAGATCTTTCAATAGTTTTGGTCCACATTAAGAAAAGGCCTCCTCCTCTAACCTTATCCACACGGTCTTTCTGGACTCCAAATTTCCCGCCAAACCCTTGTGCCGCATCCTTCTGGGAAGAGTGCTGCTTGACCTGTGCCACATAGTCATGACCCACAGCCACCTGGACAGAAGAGACAGACATTCACGAACAAATTCAGCCTGCAGCATATGGTTTATATAAGCAGCAGTTGCAGAATAAAGAATAAAATAGCAATTATCGATAAGTACAAATTATTAACCTTGTCCATTCGGTCCTTCTCCACCCCAAACTTCCCTCCATATCCGTAGGATGCTTTGGGAGTGTGCTCTTTCTGCTTCACCTCCTCATGCTCCACAGCCACCTTGCTTCTGAGCTCTGCAACACTGGCAGGTCGCACAGGGGTCAAACACACTGATACCACAGTAGGGTTGCACACCAGTACATATGCTGATAGTGATAGTGATATTTGTCCTCTCTTATTCAGACATTCATACAGTTTTCATTCAATTTGATTCAAAAGGAAAAGAACCACAATTAGGGAACAATGTCTTATTCTTACATTTAACACTACTGCCTGACTTTCTGGTCTCACCATGTCAGCAATGGTTTAAATCTCACTGCAAGTGTCATCATCATATATCTTCCATATTTGGAGACATTAGCTGCCTTACAGCCTGTGCTCTGCTCTCACTTCCTCTTCCTGTTGCTGCACAGCACCCACTCTGACCTGCATTTCTTTCCACCGTCTAAAAAATCATTTATTTCCAGAAGCGGGTTCTGCATCTTTTCACCTGATGTGTTCTTTACGGCCTGAGCCCTCGATGGTCTTGGCTCCCCACCGCTGCTCTTGCTCTGATACATCGTTCTGAAACACAAAGTACAGACTTAAAATGACACGCGAAATCCAAAAGGGATTTAAAAAAAATATTTTCTCTGCAGTACCTCAAAGTCAGGGTCTGTCTCCCAGTCGTCCCCCTCTGCAGCCACCTTCATGCTCACATTGTGGCCCACGACTGACTTCCACATCTGGGGGAATTGAAACAATTGAAAGCCACTCAGGACAGCTACATTCAAGACAGCATTTAAGAGTGATTAAAGTCCTAGTAATGTGTTCACATCTGCACATATTCAAAACTGTCTTATGTGTATGCACAGACTAACTATTTATTATGATGACTGAAAAAAGTAACACGTGACCACAAGCTCTGAGCACCTTCTGCTGAAGTCCCAAAAAGGAAGTTAAGTTATTTTCAACATGAAACCTAATTTCCCCATAATGAAACACACCCTCATTTTGTAAAACAACACTTAAATACCTAAGAAACAATATTCTAACAACATAAAATTTGGATTATTATATTATCTGATGTTCTGTAGACTTTATAATCCTGTGTAACAAACTGAAAACGACATTATTTCTCGTAGGGAGGCTCCACATATACTGACAATGAATGCTATGCTATTAATTCTTACTATATATGTGTGTGTGTGTGGTTTTACTATCATGAGTGGTAGTTGTATGTTAGTGTGATGTAGTAATATTGGACATATTGTTAACAGTGAACAGGTGCACATTAACATAGAAAAGTTGAATCTAATGTTCTCCCAGCTGAACTGACCGTGTTGTTTTAGCTTTATTGCCGTTATCTGAGTCCGTCCATGTCCATACATGTGACTTTGGTAACATTTGCGCTTAACGGTTTGCAGGACATCAGTTCAGGCTACGTCTCACTAAACCTACTTCCTTAATAAAAGTGAATAAAACGAACAAAACGAAAGCGCATAGAGGTCTGCTCCTGAGTTAGTCTGAAGAAGAAAGAACGTTACCTTGTCTTACTTGTCAGTGCGATATGTCCGTTTTTAAGTCGGTTTTTACAAACACAAAGTGCTGCTGAAGTTCTTCACGCAAAGCTGTGACAGTCAGATGGGCGACAAGTGAACGAGCATCCAGCACACGTGAACGCGCGTCAGTGTAAATAATAGAAGACAAAGGTCGTCCCGATGTGACATTCTTCATATAGTAATTGACAGAGGCTCTGGTGTTGCTGTAGTATAAAAAAAAATATTTACATATGTTTTTCAAAAAATAAAACAGAAAGAAACGCTGCATTCAAGTGCGCTCGGAAATCCAGGATTCAGCACCCGAAATTTATGAGAGGCCACAACTGGGCTGCCACAACATACTGACATATTATGGGATGGCATGCGTAGTTACAGTTTCTTACTTTAAAGTTTTTTGTTTGTTTGTTTTTCATGAGCAGAGCTTGAATGCCCAACAGTCTGTGATTTAGCCGGTTGTAGTGTAGTTGCAACACTTGGGGGCAGACTCACACTGCTTTAACACAAAAGAAAACCTGCAGACATGGGAAAAACCTGGGAAAGATCTACAAGCAGACTCAAGGACCATAATGACTTAGCAGTCAGTTCATAGTGAAAAATTCTGGTGTTTTTTTTCCCTATAAAGTATTTTAATATAGGCTTTCTTGTGCACAATCAGTCATTAGTGTTGTGTTAAATATGTCAAATTATATGGACAAATAACAGTTAATTTAAAAGTTATTAAATAAACCTGACTGATAGGTTCAGGCACATGACTGCAACTACTTCACCTGACCCACTTCCCTCCAGAAAATTTCACATCCTACGTGAAATTCTGAAATATACTGAACTGCCGGCTGAATCTGTTTCTTAATAAACCTACAACCTTGTTTAGCCATTTCCTGAGAGTAATACTATTTTCACTTCCATCTTCAATAATACACTGACTGGCATCGGGTCACACCATAGACTTTAAACAGAGACAGATGCCACTTACATGTTTTATTTTTAATTCTGTGCTATGAGCTATTTTTCGTTGCAAACCTAATAACCCAAGTCTAATCTAGACTTCAGGCAAACAGCTTCCACCCAGACGCCACTTACACTTAAAAACATCCTTTTATTCAAAGCTTTAAATGTGGTAGTGTTTTGCGTGTCTCAGCAAAAACAGTGTTTATATAATTCTCTCTTTCATAAAGAGAAGCGTTCTAGTGTTTTAAAGACCAGCATTTAATTGTGAGCATTTGAAAACGTTACAGCATATTATTATTTTACTTGACTGGTATGAACCTGAGCTTCACACTGACTCTCAGAAGCTGTGATGACCAAAAGCTCTCAGCATTACAAGCATGGCTGAGAACATGGTCAGATCAACAGGCTTCCCATTCATGAACGTTTGTCTAAAATGCAAAATTAGAGATTAATCATAACCCTTTTATTCTTAAGTGTTCCACAGATAAAAGGAAAAAAAATATTGTTAATTTGCTGAATTGAAATTAAAATAAACTGAGCCCAAATTAACTGTAAACAAATGTCCTGATGCAAGTTTTTAAAGAAAAATCCCTCTGTCTGTTAAAGTCTAGACACATAAATGAGCAAATAATTAATGCTTGACAAGATCGGTCCCTGATCTAAACCACCAACACTTTAATTACCCTTTATGTTCCTATACAGCCCTTTTAAACAGTTATTTACAGCTAATGTATGTGTGTAAGATGTGAAGGACATTGTTTCAGAAAGAAGGTGATCACAATGAAGTTGTTTTACCAACACAGTGATTAAACTGAGGATGATGATATACGTGTAGATAGTGGACAATTTAACCTTTTCAACTTATATTCAATAAATTATGCTACATCAGAGTAGTCTATAGTGGGATGGATGTCATTATAAAACAGCAGTCTTTCTCCTCTGGAATGAATCCACACTGTGGTTACATTGCACCTGAAGGCAATTTCATCTGCCATAAAAACTACAGAGCAAACTGTAAAATCTAAATCTGTGCAACAGACGCATGGACCGCGAATCTTATTGGCTATGAAAGAGGAAAACCCACATCCAGCCGACATAGATAATGCATGTACATATGTACAAATAACGTGATTTATAGAAGAGGAAAACACACCATAGGAATGTGTAAGAACAGAAATTGCACTGTGCTCCATTTTTGTGCATGAAATGAGGAGAAGAGGAAGAGACTGGACCTTAACAGCACATCCTGAACCTCAAGCCATCTTAAGAGAAAAGTTCGACATTTTAGGAAATGCACTTATTTGCCATCTGTCGAGAGTTAGATGAGAAGTTCTATCCCACTCTGTAGCTTGTCTGTTAAATATAAGGCTACAGGTAGCAGCTCGTCAGCTTAGTTAGTTCAGTCCTGTGGTTCCACATCTAAGGGTCGGGCCTCTCCAAAGGATATTCTCTGATTGTTGCTGTTTTCAGTGAAATTGTGGATGATGTTCCTCTTTTATGAAACCATGTGAGAAGTTTAGAGGGGAATTCTCTCTAATAACTAATAGATGTAGTACGCTGGCCTTGTATTTAACAGACAGGTAGAGGTATCAGTCTAATCTAACAGTAACACGCTTTCATTTTGGACATTTCCCAAAATGTCAGACTTTTACTTTAACGTAAAGTAACCCTTTTATATCCAAATCTAAAGGCACAGGAAGAGCACCATCCACCAAAATATCTGATCATGATATGAATCAACTTTCTTTTTTTTTTACCTAAACCACAGGAAAAATGAAAGGAGGAAAATTAAAACATTGTCCCTTCTGACTGGAAAAACCTGTCATACACCTGTCATGTCACACTCAAAAGTCATACAAGATCAAAATGGTTCAAATCAGCAGCTTCCTACATAAACCTATATACTTTGGCTAAAAGTTGAAGTCCTGTAAAGTGCAATGTGTGTGTATATCCTGTATAGAATATCCTTCACACCCTTTTATTTATTACATGTAACAACATAAAACATACTGATGGCTTGGGTTAGGTCTGTGTCACATTTCCTTTCCCCTCCTCTCTCTCTCTCTCTCTCTCTCTCTTATCTGTCAGGTTTGTTAAAGGGAGCTGGTTTCAGAGGTATCCGCCCAGGCACAGCAGCAGCAGTACGTGCACAGTGAGTAAATAGAGGCTGAACAGCAGAGGGGTGCGTTGGCGAGAGCAGAAGGCCGCTCGGAGCGTCCGCATCAAACCCGGGCCACCTCTCCGAATCTGCGAGAGCAGAAACACAAGGTTACAGGAAACATTCAGCCCATTAGTCTTTATTATTACCGTTATTAAGGAGACAAATTAGGCGGCACGACACATTAGGGGAATCTTACTCGAGTGACAGCTCCTTCTGGCGGCTCGATAAAAACAGCAGTCTCTGAGTGATCCCCTTCATGTGCAGAGTGCCATTTAGCCTGGCTGTGACTGGTAATGATAATAAAAACAGATGTTAGCTGTCATATTTTGTTGATTAAACAAATTCATCAGAGCTAAAAAGGGACTAGATGAACTATAAATGCAGAAAAATTCAAGAGAAAGCATATGACAGCACTGACTGCCAGCTGCTTTTACCAAATATGATCCTGAGTCTCAACAATAAACAGAAACATTTAATCTCTTTAGTCAATAACTAAAGAGATAATGGATTCATTTTTTTATATGAATCCATTATTAATATAAAAATAATTTCTTATAGCAGCTTTGGTGATGAACAAACTTTTATCTCTTTTATCGTTTGCCGTATTTCATACCGTTTGAGTTGGTCCTGCGTGGCCATTAGCTGCTCCTCAGCAGCTATCCTCTGCTGCACCTCTTCTTCTAGCCTGACGTAGAAAAGGTAAAATAAAAATAAATAAATCATCTGTAAGCCACATGCTTCCAGTTTCAAAACTCAGGTAATGTCTGATTCATACTATACCTCCTCTGTAACTCTTTGACCTCAGCTGTGTAGGTGTGGCTGTCCAGCAGGCTGCTTCGCTCCTGTGGAGCTCCAGGAGGACTGTCCACTTTCTCTGTGCCCTGTGGGAGGATTATGACATTGCAGTAATTCACATTAAATGTAAGATCCTTATCCTATGTGTTACTAATTTTATAGATAGCCTTAAGCAAGCTCTGGTTCAAACTAAAATACTAATGGTAGTTAAGATACATGTAGTTTATACCCAATGTGCGATGTGAGCTGAAACTATAAGCAGAAGTAGACACAAATACTGAAAGCAGTGGTTCCCAACCTAGGGATCAGGACTTCGCAAAGGACTCCAAGATACATGTGAAGGGTCAATGGAGTATTTAGATTAACAGGACGAGAAGGAAAGAAAAAAATTTAGCTTTGTTTTTTGTGAATAATTCAAATTAAAGCACCTTAGAAAGAAAAAAACCCTCTTTGCTTGAGCTGCTCACAACACGTGTTCAGAGTCTGTGACAAGAGCTCAATTTAAGGAATAAAAAGGTTGGGAACCACTTATTTAAAGCAAGTGATTTTAGCAACACCACTATCCACAGAATCTCTTCTTTTCGTTTGTACTCAGAAGTAGAAGCAGGTGTTTGTAACCCTACCTCTCTCTGATATTGCTCCTGCTGAAGTTTGGGCTTATGAGCGCGAGCTTCCTCCAGCATAGCGGTGAGCTGTCGCAGTTGTTGGTCCCTCTCTGAGAGTGTGGTGAGGGTCTGCTGCTTCAGCTGCTCTGCTTGAGCCATCCAGTCGATGCGCTCCAACCTACAAACAAAACCCAAGACGGTCAAATTCAGAGGCAATGAATCGAAGGTTCCTTTTGTCATTGTGCTTTGTTGAAAACAAACTAAAAAAGACATGAACTGCATCTCACCTGAGTGTCTCTATTTCCTGCTTGTCCCTTTGCAACACACTTTCCAGCTCCGTTATGGCACCCAGCATGTCGTCGTTCTTCTTCTTCTCCTCAAACAGCTCCTGGCTGACTTTGATTAGCTCTCCTGATCCCAGCCGAGCCAGCTCAGATTTCTGCTTCTTCAGCTCAGATGTCTGTGCTTGAAGCTGGTCCAGCTGCACGCAAAAAGAAAGACAGACAGTAAATATTCTGCAAGCAAAATGTGCATATTACTAGCTTTTAAACAAACAGTTGTAATTTTTTTATGACTGTAATATTTCTATTTATTGTCAGAAGTGTCACTCACCAGTCTCTCCCTGTCATTTTGAAGGGCTTGTAGTGCGTTCTTCAGGCCCCACACTTCTCCAGTGGAGCCTCCGGGGCTGCTGGGTGCTGCGTGGCCACCTGCCTTGCTCATCTCTTCCAGCTTCAGGTTCAGTTCCTGGGCCTTGCTTGTTGCCTTGTCTCTGCTGTCCTGGAGGGACGCCATGGCTTTGGCAAATGACTGGTTCTCTGCTCTCAGCTGTGTTGTCACCTCTTTCTCCTCAAGCAGCTTCTGCTCCACGGCCAGCAGGTCTCGGGCCAGCTCTGCCACCCTCTCCTGAGCGCTCTCAGACTCTGTCCGCATCACACCTCCCTCCCATTGCAGCTCAGCTAGCTCTTTGCTCTTGCTGTAATGCTCTTGTCTCTCCCTTGCTAGGCTCTCCTCTAAAGCCTCCACTTGCTCTCTTGTAGCCTGCAGCTGCTCCCTTAGCTTCTCAACCTCTGCACCAGGTGCATCTATGACCTGTGATACTGTCCTGCTGTCAGCAGCCTGACTCAGAGTCTCCCTCTCCACTCTCCCTGCTTCTACTTCTGTCTCTCTGGCTCTGCTAACACTCTTTAACTGACCTTCCAATTCTTCGCGTTCCCTTTCCAGAGAAGTGATCTGCTCTCTCTGAGCTGCCAGAAGCTGTTTGTGCTGGGAGTCCTTCATGCTCAGGACTTGGTTAAGTTCGTCACGATAGCCGTGAAGCTGAGCGGACAGCTTGGCCTTTTCAGCGTACAGGTCGTCTCTCTGGACCAGCAGAGAGCGCAGCTCCTCCTTCAGGCTGTTGTTCTCCCCTGCTGCCTCTTGGATCAGACCATCCTTCTCCATCATCACCTGGGACAAAAACACAAATATTTTATAGGCCACTAAAAAAAGAAAAACAAAAACAGCAATACACATGTTTTAGCTATTTGCTTTTTGTACATTACCTGCAGGTGTTTCTCCTCCAGCTGTTTGTACATGTTAAGGACTCTGTCTCTGTCATCCTGCAAGGAGCCCATGGCCTTTGTGAAAGAATCCAGTCTGGCTTTTCGGTTGTTGCTCTCTTCCTCTGCCTTCCGCAGTTTTTCTTCCAGATCCCGCACTTCTCCTCTTCTCTGCTCCAGCTCCTCCTCAGCTTCTTGTGCCCGACTGTCAGCCTCCTTTCTAGCCTCGTCAGCAGCCTGGTAATTTAAAAAAAAATTGTTAAGATTATCCAATAGCTGCTTTTTGCTCTCTTATTAAACATCAATGAAAGGGCAAAATGATATATAGTATATGCTGTAAATGACTAAATGTTATATATATATATATATATATATATATATACCTGAGCAACAGCTTGCTCCTTCTCCCCCAGCATTTCCACTTCTCTCCTTTCCTTCTCATTTAACTCAGCCTGCAGACTCTCGGTCAAGGCCTTAGAGGACCTCAGGTCAGTCTCCAGTTGCTCCACGTTCAGACACAGTCGCTTCTCTTCTGCCTCCCTCTCCATCAGCTCAGTCCTGGCCTGGTCAGCTTCACCCTTCATCCAACCCACAGCCTCCTCCAGAGCCTGGACTCTGTGACGAAGACCCTCCAGCTCATCTGTCAGTGCACGGACTTCATTTTGTGCAGACTGCAACTCAGCTGTGGTTTGCTGAAGCTCTCTCCTCTCCCCCGTGAGGACAGCTTGACTCTCTTTGACTTTATTTTTCTCTTCTTCCAGTCTCGACTGCCAGTCTTTGTCTGCTTTCTCTAGTCTGAAAAAAAAAAAACACAATCATGTGAGTTTTGAGCTAAAAAGATAAACATAATTAATCCAAAGAAACAGGAGTAAAATAAGACAAAGACAGAGAGAAGGTTTTTACCTGTCCACTGAAAGCTGAAGCTCCTCTTTCAGTGCAGTTTCTCTCTGAAGCTGTTCTGCCAGTTCCTTGGCCCGTGTTTCAGCCTCCCGGACTTCTGCCTCTTTACTCTGCAGAGCATCATTAAAGCGAGTCTCCCACTGCCGGGTCTCATCCAGAACTCTGTCTCGGTCATCTTGCAGTGAGGACATGCAACGTGAGAAGGCAGCTAACCTGGCCAGAGACTCATCTAGACGGGCTTGCATCTCCTGCGCTCGTCTCTCAGCTCCCTCTGCCATCTCTCTGGCCTCCAGCGTGGCCTCCTCTTCCTTTTCCCGTTCTCTATAGGCTTCTTCCAGCCTCAGCTCCATCTCCTTTAGTTCAGCTCCCAGCCTGAATCTCACAGAGTCCAGTGTTTGCTCTGCCTCAGCTTTCATTAAGGCCTCTTTCTGCTGGGCACTCTGTTCTAAGGTTGTTTTCTCAGCTAAGGCCTTGCTTAACTGATTCTGGACCTCATCCAGTTGAGATTTGCAGCTAGCCAACTCTGCCTCCATCCTTTTCAGGTCCTCTAAAGTTTTGGAAGTCTCCAGCTGGGATTGTTCTAGTTTGTTGCTGAGCTCACTGTGGCCCAGCTGCAGTGCCTTAGCTTCCCTCCCCAACTCACTGATCCTCTCCTGGTACTGGATGCTGTCCTTCTGCAGCTGTCGGACCTCCAGCTGCTTCTCCCTCAGCAGTTCTTCCAGCTGACGTGCTCTGCTCTGGCTGCCTTCTTTGACCCTCTGAGCAGACCTCAGCTGTTGCTCCAGCTCCCTCTGCTTACCAGACTCTGC
Organism: Toxotes lorentzi; assembly: GCA_037833715.1. NCBI lineage: Eukaryota > Metazoa > Chordata > Actinopteri > Toxotidae > Toxotes > Toxotes lorentzi. The sequence goes on along the minus strand of JBBMJY010000015.1, from coordinate 4,633,067 downwards.
TTCAGCTTCAGCTCTTTCTCTCCGGGCTTGCCTCATGTCCTCCTCCAGTCTGGATGCCCTGTCCCTCTCGCTCTGAGCCTCGGCCTCGAGTTCAGCTCGCTCCCTCTCCAACCTCTCCACCTCCCGCTGAAGTTCAGCCAGGTGCTCCCGGTTGTCTGCCATCTCTTGCTGGTAACCGGCAATACTCCCGTTGAGTTGAGCCAGCTGGTTCATCAGACGCTCCTCCAGGTTATCCTTCTCAGTTTCAAGGCTTCTGAGGAGTTCTTTGAACTTAGTTTCCCTCTTTGACCCCTCTTCAATCAGACTTGTTTCTCTCTCTTTGCTTTCTTGCAGGGACGTCTCTAGAGAAACCACAAGAATCAGCTTCTCTTTACTTTGCTGGAGGTCTTGCTCAAGAGAGGCCAGTTCAGCTTTGAGTTCAGCCTCCCGTTGCTGCCACAGTCCCTTCTCTTTGTTAACAGTTGCCTCCATCTCCCTCATTTTAGCCTCCAATAAAGTCTGAGCACTTTCAGTCATTTCTTCTTTTTCTTTCTCCTGCGTAGGCTGCAAATGTGTTTCTGGTGCAGATACTGCAATTATTTGGTCATCTGGAGTCTCTTCTGGAGTTAAGGGTTTTTCTTTGTTTTCACGTGGACTCTCAGGCTCTGCTTTGGTCATGACTGTGTCTAATTTTTGGGCAGTCACAATCTCTTCTACAACAGCTGCAGAGCTAAGTGGAGTCGCTTGAGTTTCACTGTTCTCTTTCTCTCTCATCTGGGCAAGTTGTTCTCTCAGTTCTTCAACCTGCTGCCCTAAAGAGTCTCTCTCTGTCGCTGTAGCATCCAGATCAGCTTTCAAAGCCCCCAGCTCTTCCTGAAGTCTTTCCACCTCAGCTTTAAGAGTCTTGCCCTCTCGTTTTATGACAGGCTTCTCCTGCATCTCTCTCAGTCTCTCATTCTCCTCCTCTAACTCCAGTATTTTCTGCTGCTTTGTTTTAGCAAATTTTCTCATTTTGTCTTTCACTGAGTCCACCTCCTTCTGTGCCTCCTCTGCCTGCCTCTCAGCTTCCTGCCTTGCAGCCTCATGCGTCCTCACTCTGGCTGCTATCTCCTGTCTCTCCTGCCTGGCTGCCTCCAGGACACGTCTCACTCGCTCTGCCTCGTCGCTCACATTTTCATAGGACTTGAGCAAAGTCTCGTACTCGTCCTTCATGCCTTGAACCTTTTCCTCCCATTCTCTGCTCACCCTGGCAGCTTCTCCTTTGGCCAACTCCACTTCTCTCTTACAAGCATCTTTCTCATTCAGTATGCCTTCCATGGCCAGTTTGAGGCTCTCACAGGATGATCCCAGGCTTTGGTTCTCCAGTAACGTTCGATCAACCTCATCGATCAGTCTAAGTCTTTCTGCTCTCAGCTTCTCCAGCTCATCTTCTGCCGACTCCATTTTCTGCTGCAGCTCAGCAATGAGCTTCTCATTTGTGGCCAGTTGCTCCTTCTGTGTTTTGTTTTCTTTGAGGGCCTCTTTGCGAGAGATAAGAGCAGCCTGAAGTTTTCGCTGAAGCTGCTGGATCTTTTCCTCGCTGTCTTTTTCTTCCTCCTGCTTCTGTGGGATCTCGGCCTCTAACCTCTGGGTTTTCTCCTGCTCAACCTTCAATTCTTCCTGTAGAGAAGATATTAGCTGATCTTTCTGAGACACCACATCCTGCATTGAGTGTAAGAGAGAATTCTGCTCACTAAGCTGCTGACTGAGCTCTATTATCTCGTGGTTCTTCTTGTCGAGAAACCGTTTGAAGTCTTCCACTTCAGCCTGAAGAGTTACAAGGGAGGATTTTGAATCTGAAGATGCTGATGTGGCTGCAGCTTCCATCTCTGCTTTTAGAGTTTCTGAGTAAGACTCAGCTTGGCGATACTTTTCTCTAAGATCGTTAATTTCCTCTGAGAGTGCATCAATCTGTTTTTCTTTTTCTCTTAGTGCCTGTAGCTCTTTGCCCAAATTCAATAATTCAGCCTCCTTCAGTGAAAGGCTGGCCTGAGCTTCCAGAAGCTGCTTCTCCAGCTCTGTGTTTGCTGCGCGCACAGTTTGGATCTCTTCCCTGAGAGCCTTCAGAGATTCCTCCATTTGTGCAGAGTGGACGTCCGATGTCTCTGCAGGATGCTGAACTGGATCACTGGTTTGTGGTTGTGCTGACTCAGGCTCAGATGTGGCGAAATCCACCCAGTCCTCCTGGACCCAGTCACCTGCTGCTTGCTTCTCCAGATTTTCAGCTTGTTGTTTGGTCTCTTGGTGGGGCAGGTCCTCCCTCTCAGCACTCACTTTTTCTTCTAATTCTCTCAGTTTAGAAAGGAGGATTTCTCTTTCGCTGCTCTGCACCTCAAAACGTCCCATCAGCTCACTGTATTCTTCCTTCTGCTGCTTCAGTTGTTCACGGTGGTGTCTGTCTTTCTCTTTTGCTTTCCGGATGGTTTCTTTGCGAGATTCTTGAGCCTCCTGAACCTTCTTCTGAAGCGTTTCACACTCTGCTTCAAGACTCTCCACTTGGGACTGTAACACAGTTGTTTCAGAGGAAATGTCTGATGCCTGCTGAGTGTTTTCAGCTTCTTCACTTAGCTTTCTATTCAGGGCTAGCGTCTCAGCAATGATTTGATTCTGCTGGTTAATTTTCTGTTCAAGAGTTTCAACTGTCTCCTCTTTGGATCTCAAAGCTTGCTCAAGCTCCAGGAGTTTAGCCTCCATGTCTCTAACCTCATGTCCTCTAGTTTTTCCTACCTCTGGAATATTTGCAGGAGTTTCTCCCTTTGCTAATTCATCTTGCTCTTTCCATTTTTTTGCCTCTACCTCAAAATCAGCAACCTTCCTCATGAGCTCTTTGCGTTGCACAAGTGCAGCCTGCAGCTTCTTCTTTGTGTTTGCTAGTTGGGTTTCCAGCACTTGTTTCTCCTTTCGTAAACTTCCAAGTTCATCATCTCCATGAGATGCTGAGTCTTCACAGCTCGCTTGCTGTTTCTCATCTCTCACTTTCTCAAGCTCCACTATCTGCTCCTTCAGTTTACTGACTTCACGATCTGTCTGGAACTTCTCTTCCTCCACTTGAAGGAGTTTAGCAGACATACTGTCACTGAGCTCCATCATCTCATGCTCCTTCTGACTGAGACGAAGCTGTAGCTCACTGAGCTCTGAGTCCTTCTTTGACAAAGACTCGTTGTTGAGATCTGAAGTCTGGGAATATTCCAACATGCTGTTTTCCATATCTTGCAGCCTCCTTTCAAGCTCAGAGGAGAGGAGTTCCCTCTCCTCCAGCTGAGCACTCAGCATCCTGGCCTGACCCTCCTGCTCAGAGAGAGCTTGGTGGGTTGCTTCCAAGTCACTCTGCAGGCTCTGGATCTTCTGCTCCTTCGCTTTACTTTCAGAGTTCAAAATGTCTATCTGTTCTTCTAGAAGCTGCATTTCAACACCGTGCTTCTCCATCACTGAGCTGCTTTGCGGGGAAACCTTGTCCAGCTCCACTCTGGCTAACTTAAGCTCCTCTGCAGAGTTATTGGCCTGGGTCTCTGCCTCTTCTTTGGCAACTATCAGGGACTGTGTTTCTTCTTCCAGACTCTTGATTTTCACCTGTGATTCTGCAGCTGCCTCTCTGAGCCTCTGCAGCTCAGCCAAAAGTTCACTGTACCTCTTCTGGAGTTCCTCCGCTAAGGCCTGAGCAAAGACCTGGCCAGAGGGCATGTTAGCATCTGTGGAGGAAGAACTCTGCTGAGTTAGATGAACCTGGACTGTCTCTCGGATGATGACAGAGGAGGACTCAACTTGAACTGTGGAAGTTTCCTGCTCCATGCTTGTCGCCTCCCACGACTGCAACTGCAGCTGGCCAAAGTCCTGCAGGATGGAGGGCCACTCCTGGCCACCATCTTGATTCACAGCTTCCAGCAGGGTCCAGCTGCTGTGGGCCACCTCTGAATCACTACTGGCGACCATTTCGTCTGAAGAAGTCCCTTTGGATTCCTCTGGGGACTCAGATTGGTTTCCAATAAGCTCTGGGCTGCTCTCATTATCGGCAGAAATGGACAGGACAGAGGTCTCCTCAGCTACTAAGGTGGTGTCTTCTTCCTGTGCATCCTCTATTAGGTCAGGAAGAGCTGCAGTACTGTCACAGGGGGCTGTACTGGCATCCTCATCCCGGTCTGGAGTCTGATCGTATGTTTCACTTGATGCGACCTCACTGGAGCATTTAGCCAGCCTGAGGGATTCTCGCAAGGCAACCAGCTCATTGTCTTTTTCCAATAGCTGCTGCTCCAATGCCAGTATGTGTGCTGTGGAAGAGAAAGTAATTAGAAAAACATGACATAAAAATACAGTGGCAAATTTTAATCAACTAAGAGGAAATATATCTCAGACAACCCTCTGTTTTGTCCAGTGAAATATTATCTCAGTCTAAGAGCAAACACATCAATAGAGGGTGTGTGCTGCTAGAGGATATGTTACTGTTCAAAGTTCATACGGTGAGCCTGAACTGTCAAGCAGAAAATCAATACTGAACCAGGCAAAATCCCTCCTAAAAACAGAACGGACTATTTTTATTATGCTGGGAAGCTTAGTTTAAGACGACTGTAAAGAAGGAATAACTCAGTCAGATGAGTAAGAACTGGACCTATGGTGTCAGATTTATTTTGTGTTAATGCTCTAAGTCTACAAAGGAGCTAGTAACTATAGCTGTAAAACAAATAACAATAAACTAGTAAGTGAAGTGTGGGCATACTGATCTTAACATTCATTCATTGTGTTAGATTCTGTTTCCATATAATGTGAGAATTTTATTTTAGGACACACTTTTGTACCTTTTTCAGCTTCAGATGGATCCTGTGCTGATGGTTCAGTCACATCATCTCTATCAGACAACTGAAGGAAAGAAACAAAACAGTGACTGAGTGAAACAGCAGTTTCCTCTTTGATGACTCTGTCAATTTAAATCTATATCAGCAGCATGTGAGGCTGTAGAGTGAGGTGAAGGTCGGCTCAGTCATATCAGTGGATCAGTGCAGAGGGGATTAGACTCACTTCCTCACAACGAGTTTAAGCATTGTCTGTCTGCTGTCTCACTGCCTGTCTCTGACCCTGCCTCTGTCCTGTCTGAGACCGACCGAGAACACCTGTCCATGGGACTCCAGACACAAGTAGTGACCTTGGACCAGATGCAGACGGTACAACCAGTCAGACTGACCTGCTCTCAAAATAAAGGGAGGCTCTGCAAATTGTTTGACTATTTAGAACTAATTTTACTTCTTATACCTCAGCTCATACTCAGCTTCCAGTCCTACTTTTTCCACCTCAGCACCTTTTTAATCATATAAACAGCATAACAGAAGCTCAGTACAAAGGCACAGAGAAACTTTGAAGTCTAGGCTTCGCAGAGATGATAAAGCTTGCACAGCATCATAGCGCTTATTTAGGATCGCCTTTATATCTCATGTGAAACAAGCTGCTTGTATCTGGTGTTAAGCAAGTAATAACTGCGAAAACTTACTTCTGTGTTTAAGACCTCACTTACACCTGGTATCAATATATGAAATGGTGTATTTGCATATTATATCTGAATAAGGAAAAATGCATGTCGATGCAAGGTGTTAATGATTGCAAAAAGCATGGGATTAATTTGCATATTGAGATCTGATCACAGTGCAGGCAGAACAGAGATCACGTGAAGGTGGAAATGCAAATGGGGCTGTATAACTGACCGTTACAATCCGCTGCTCAAACTGCTGAATCTTGGCAGTGGCCTCCTCCTGCTCTGTAGTTTTTCTGTCCAGTTGTTCTAAAAATCAGATCAGCATATTAAAATTATCAGTACCTTTTGACATTAAAACACTGAATCCCACAAACAACCAGATAAATGCTCTCACCCTGAAGGGTTTCCATGGTGTGGGTGAGCTCTGCACAATGTTCCTCACTCTCACTCTGTTTGTCTTTCAGCCTTCTCAGTTGGGTGTCGATCGACTGCACAGTGTCCAGGAACAGGGAAAGGTCAGCGGGGACGGGGTTTTCCTCTTCTGCTTGTACATCATCTAGAGCCAGAGCTCGCAAATGTCTCCAGACTTCAGCCAGGATCTCCCCCTTCTTCTGGGCGTCTCCCTGCTCCTCTTTCAGTGAAGCCAGCTCTCTCTCTAGTTTATCAACTTCTGACTTCTCTCTCTCTAAGGCGTCCTGGTTGGCACAAGCGGCTGTCTCCCTCATAGATGCAAGTTCACTTTCAAGCCGAGCTATTTCTGCCCTGTCTCTCTCTGAAGCATCGTGGCTCGCTTGGACGGCTGCGAGCTCAGCCTCTTTCATCACAGCCAGTTCTCTTTCCAGTCTGGCAACTTCCATCTTCTCCTTCTCCAGAGCCTCCTGATTCACACGCTCAGCCTCTTGCAGGGAGACCAGCTCGCTCTCCTGCCTCGCCATCTCCGTTCTCTGTCTTTCCAGAGCCTCCAGGCTGGATCGGAGGGCTGCAAGTTCTGCATCGGCCCTGCTGGCCTGTTCGGCCCACTGCTGCCTCTCCTCCTCTCTCAGCTTCACGGCCTCAGCCAGCTCCTGCTCCATCTGCCGGAACTGAGCAGTCAGGATCTGAGCAGAAAGAGGGTGAGGCAGAGAAAGGGAGGATATGAGTGGGTGTGTGTTGTGTGGCTCAGCCAAACAAGGCATAATAATGACGTGTCATTGAGATCTGGGGCGTGTCTTGTTTCAACAATTTTTGAGTATTCTCTCCAAGTAAATGATCAGTAAATATGTGGCAATATGAGGAACAATCTCTAAAACAATATTCTATAAGTAGGTGCTCAAATGGAATCCAGTCGAACAGGATCTGCACCTGTTTCTGCTGATCAGCACTGCTAACTTCCTGCTGCAGCATTTCAAGCACTTGGGAGCGAGATTTTAAAGCCTCCTCAAGCTCTTCACAATGCCTCTGGGCTGCATGCAGGGCCTGGGAAAGATGCAATAACAAACACAACAACAAACACATTACTGTATGAGACTATTAATGTATATTTGAAGTGAGGCAGTTATGTTCTCTTCCACTGCCTGATAAAATGAAACATGAAACTACTGGATTTTGTACCTGCTGAAGCTCGCCGTCATTCTGAGACTGTGCTGTGACCCTCATAAGCTCCTCTTCATGTTTTTGGATCTGCTCCTGGAAACGCACATCCTTTTCACAGACCACAGCCTGCAGCTTCAGCAACTGAAAACAAAAACACGACAAATCATTCAGACAGATCTTTTCTCAGGACACCGTAAGGCATTATTTATTAACAGAGTAGAACTGCATCTAATCACAGCTATTTCACCTGTTCAGCATGGATAGATTCCTTCTCTTGAAGAAGCTGTTCAGTGGCCTGCAGCCGTTGTTTGAGCTCCCGGCTGTTGGCCTCCTCCTCGCTCAGCTTGTTCTTCAGTTCTTGGAGCTCCTCCTCAACTGCAGCACCAGCTCCTGTGAAAGAGCTATCTGGGCTCTGCTGTAGACAAAACAGATATTCAAGTCAGATAAAAAGAAGTTTGTGGTTAACGAGTCGCATATTTTACTCTGCATAAGATCTGTTTTGTAAAAAGCAGCTGGAGGGTGATTTGTAATAATCCCACAGGAACAACATGGACTATGTTTGCCTCATTCAAACTCACTGTGCCTCCTCCTGATCCTTTCAAATCTGTTATCTGTTTGTTGAGTGAAGCCATCTTAGCTTTGGCCTGCAGTTTGAGTTTGGTGAATCGAGCCTCTGCTTCTTCCTTTTCATTCTGTGGATATGAATTTTTTAAAAAAGCATAAAGAGCACACTGTGTTGAACTGAGTGTTGAAGGAAAATGTTGATAGCAAACACTCACACACACACAGGATTACTCACTTTGAGCTGTGCATCTTTGTTGGCCAGCTCTGTGTCCTTTTGGACAAGCTGGGTGTCTTTGTCTCGGATGAGCTCCTTCAGCTGGACCACCAGTTGCTCCAGGTGAGCCAGCCTCTCCATGGCCTCCTCAGGTACCTCAGACTCCTCTGGAGCCTGGCCCTCACCGGCAGGGACCTGAGGCACCAGCATGCCCTATTCCAGGAAACAACTAAAAGGTCAGTTTATTCATCATGCTTAGTCCTGCGCAGCCTGTAAAAAACAGCTGTATCTCTGGAGGAGATTAATAATGAGCCTGACATGTCAATCAGGTTTATTTTCACCTTGGCCTCGAGACTGAAAATGTTGAGGCCTAAATGACAGAAAGCCTGCGTTAAAAACTGGGGGCAAGGAGACTCGATGACGGAAGTAGAAGTAAGGATATCTCTGCCTCCGCTGCTTACATTTTGACACAAGCTATTTTGAGCTACTGGCCATGCATATCTTGATATCGTGCATAAAGATTTTCTTCTCATAGGATGGCTGCAAGAACTAATCTTGTCTTTATTTTAAAAGATGAAAGGCAAGCAGACATTTCCTACCATCAACCACTCATGCTTGTTAAATGAAGCTTTCAAATTGTCTACAGTCTACACGTGCTTATTTACTATACTCTACCTTATAATTCGTTATAATTTATGTGTTGGCCTCTCACCTGTGGTTCTCCATCTGGGCCCTCCTCTCCAGAGAGCTCCTGGAGGACTGTAGCCAGGCGGCTTAACATAAAGATGGCACTGTGAGTAGGAAAAAAAAAAAAAAAAGAAAGAAAAAAAAAAAAACGAGGTTTGAGGCTTCAGCACAGACTAACATTAGAAATGTCTTCCATGTCCATCAATGTCCAATGTCGTCCATCAATGTTCAGCCTGAGAATAATTTCAGTTGTGGGTATAAATTCAAATTGTTTTTTATAACAGCATAAACGCAGCCTGCAGTTAAACCTGTTTTACATTTGTAAGGTGTGGTATCTAATGTAGGATATGTACACTTGACCTTTCACCATGTCTTTGTTAAGAACACATCAAAGTGCTCCCTGACTGATGTCGAACAACATGCCCGTATGAACTGCAGGCAGTGGCTGGTTACACGATATGCTGGAGTTTTCCCAGTGGACACAAAATTGAGATGAAATTTGATTTGATTTGAGACTGGACACGAAGTTCCTGAGGTCAAGACTGATATTTCCATCTAAACTTTTAAGCCAACATGAATGAAAAGTCCTTGAAGCGCTCCAAAAATGAAAACTGGAACATGTACAATTTCATGATAACTGAGTGAACGAAGCTGAAGAAGACTGTGGGATGAGATGCATGCTCAAGAACTGCTACTAAAAGGAGCTTGTGCTGAGATTTCATCAGTTTTAGAGATCTTTTTAATGGCATTACCAATTACCACAGCTGAGAGGATTAGCCAATTAATCCATTAGTTGATCAACAGAAGGAAAACGGGCAACAACATTGGTTTATGTTTTGAGTGTCTTAGGGCAATTTTATATTTTCTCAATCACGTTTCTGCGAATAAACTGTACGAATTGGGCTGCAATAACCAACATTTCTTACTTTTTGCCTCATGTCCAAAGCAACACATTGTCAAATACCCCTAGCCTGTTTTCCCCGAGCCGGACCGAACTGCGACGAATTTTCCCGAACCAGCCGAACACTCCACTGCGGCTGCGTCACCCTTTTTGTGAACAGGAAAGATTATCCTTAGCTAAAGCGAAAATGGACGGCAAACTTTGCGAACGGCTGGAAACGGTTAAGAAACGGTGGCGTGAACAGGGTGCCCGCTGAAAGCATCCGCTGTTCACTCCGACTACAGTTTCCACGATACAGTTGAGTTAGCTTAGCTGGCTAACGCCGATAACTCGTAAATAAGCAACGCTTCTTTAAAACCTGCGCCGCTGAGTTTTTCCTGCGTGGTGCGTGACAGCTCTGAGGAGCAGCCCTGCGACTGGTGCATTTTTTTTAAAAAAAGAGAGGACCCCTGACTCACCTGAGCGAGTGCTTCCCAGGTAAAAGTATCTGGTTTTTATTTGATATTTTTCCTCGGATGGATTTCTGAGCATAGCCACATCACCAAACACTCCCGGAAACAAAACTTCCTCTGCACTGATTGGACAGCCGGGATCTGGCGTATGTAAGGCACTGTGTGCAAATTTCCAAGCGTCTACTCGTTTCTAGGGAGCATCCACATAAATATATACATTTAAAGAAAACGTAAAATGAGCCCTTGAGCTAAAATTACATATAATTTGACCCATCGCCATCTGGAACAACAAAGAAAGCGGTGTAACGATGGCAGGGCATGACCAAAGAGTCAACCTGATCATCAACCGTGGTAGGCAGCTGGGGAGGAGTCTGCTGCTTCTCGCCCACTATACCACAGTGTTCGTGGCCTTTGTGGGGCGTACAGTGCAGTGGATGGTGGACGCAGTGAAGTGGACCAGCCTGTTTGCACGCTACACAGTGTCAGCCTTTGACTCCATCTACAGACATCTGCACTGGGGGAAGAGGAAAAGTGACGCTGGTGGGACCAGAGAGATCTACTCGAGCTCTGAAATGGGGCCACGGTGACTTCAAGTTTATAAAAACTTTGTCTGAGAGTGTTATATTGGTAAAAAGCCAATATAAGACAGCAGAAAACAGCAGAAACCGATGCTGAAGGGGTTAATGTTTGGAACCTGAGTAGGAAGCATAAACCGTGCTTGATTAAGAACAAACATGAGGCCTTAACAAAGTCTGAAATATTATAGCTTTTTACTTTTTTAAGCTCTTAAAACATAGCTAAGTGTTACACAGTCTTACTGGTGATATGTTTTTATGTGTTGTTACATAACTTGTTCATTTTTCTTTGTTTTGTAGTTGACTACAAGCTCTTCCAAAAATGTTGGAAACTACATTTCAGGCTGTTTCTTAGACTAAGCCTGTTGCTGCCATTCATTCCTCACACCTGCTGATATGACTGTTAATGCAAATGTGTCACAGGGTAATGCAAACTACAGTAAAACATAGTAGAAGCATACTATGTGCTTTTTAGAATTCTGTTATTGCACTAAAGCAGGGGCAGGGTAATAATATTTGTTGTTGTTGTTTCCTCTTCTATTCTGACATGAATGAGTGAGCTGTCACACTGGCTAGACCAGTTAACTGTGGAGATGCTGCTTTCTGTGGTTTTTCTGTGTTAATCTGAAACTTTTACTTCTGTTTTGCAAGTTTTGCCGCCAGAAATAAACACAAACACTCTCGCTGAATGTATTCCTGAGGCAACTAATATGTGACATTACTGGAATGTTGATGTGAGAACTGACAAAATGAAGTGAAGTGAAATGTTGCTTTAAAGTGACCCACAGCTACATTTACTAATGAAGTTTTTCATTTTACTTTTGTATTAATGCATTTATTTTACTTGTTAGTCCATTTAGAATTCAGTTTAAGCACTGATATATTTGTATTATTTGTCTTTTTTTTTATAACTAATAACACTTTAGCAAGTTGGAGGAATGCAATGGTGGATTATTAGCTGCACTCATAACTGCTGAACACATCAAATACACTTACAAGTATATTGCAAGAGAAAAAAGGAATCTTTAATACATGAGATTTAATTTCATACAAAAGCATTCTGACATTGTTGTAATGTTATTTTCTGGTATTTACACTGACATCACATGGCTTTCTGCGTTGTTTTGATATAAATTTTACTAATTCAAAATGTAATGCTTGTTCAGTTACTGTACTAATCAGCCATGGCTCACATCTTCTTAGCTTTTGACTGTAGTATCAAAATAAAGTTCTCTACCAAACTGTTCTGTAATGCTTTTTGTTCAGTTTTTTTTTTCTTTAATCTTTGGTTTCTAAAATGTCAGAAAGCACTGAGAACTATCCATCACAATCTTCCAGAATCCAGGGTGACATCTTCAGATCGCTTGTTTTGTCCGACTCAACCATCACAGAAGACAAACAACAGCAAAAAGTGACTTGAACTTTTCAAATCGATCATCGAAATTGTTGCAGATTAATTTCCTGTCCATCAACTTCTGCTGAATAAACAGTGGTTCCATAGTGTAGTGGTTATCACGTCTGCTTTACACGCAGAAGGTCCTGGGTTCAAGCCCCAGTGGAACCATGTACATTTATGCACTTGCTGCTTTTGCACTTCTGGTTAGATGCTAAACTGCATTTCGTTACCCTGTCCTTCTACATGTGTAATGACAATAAAGTTGAATCTAATCTAATCTAATAATCATATAAACACATTAACAATAACACACACAAGTCAGGATGTAAAGGAGGGAATTTTCTTTAACAGCTTGTATGAGCAGAAGGAATGGTTAGATAAACAAAACCTGTGGACACCTGACTTGTTTTAAGGCAACTTGCAGAGTCGGGGTTTTGTGTTTTGCACTGTCTTCATTAAAACTATTAAAGCTGCACCACTCGTACTTCAGTGCACATGCTGAGCAAAGTGTATCCCTTCAGTTCAGATGTGTGACTGTTGGACGTCCCGTGTCTCCACGTGAGGGATGAAAGCTTCATTGTGTTTGTCAGCACATCTCAGGGTAAACATGAGCAGAGGTGGAACAGTCAAGTTGCCCTTTTAACAGGGTGATTAAGGCGATCATCTGCATGCCTTCCTGGATTACACCCAGTGATTAGAACCAAGGAGGACACAGAGGGGCGTGGATCACCTGAACCCCAAACAGAGTCAGCTACAAAAGGCCCCCGCCAGCTGCCACTCTCACTCTAAGTCCCAGCGTTGTGTGACTGTGAAGAGGGATTACCTCCGCTTCACAGTAGACCAATTGGGCTGAGAGGTTTGTGCACCAGCGGCAAAAGGCTCCAGATACCTTGTCTGCAAAACACATTCGGGCGTCAGAGAAATGGGTAACTCTACAGGAAGCACTGTGGATGACCTGCAGGCGGTGGAGATGCACCTCTGGTACAAGAAGTTCATGACCGAGTGCCCCTCAGGTCAACTCACCCTGCATGAGTTCAAGCAGTTCTTCGGGTTGCGAGGTTTGGACCCAGAGGCCAATGCCTACATAGAGCAGATGTTCCGCACATTTGACATGAACAAGGTAAGATGATGTGTATGGAAGCGATAGACTCTGTTCTATTTGAAATGTTATTGATTAATCTATTAGTTATTCTTTTGATAAGTCTAAAAAATAGATAACAGAAAATAGTCAAAAAAAATGCCAGGGTTACTGAAAAAGTATCAAATGCTCCCATTGGAGAGGCTGGAACCAGAAATATTTGACACTTTGACTTAATAAACTGACGATAGTAACTAATTAACTATTAAAAAATAGTTGCAGATGAATGCTCTGCTGAATTGACTGTTTTAGCTCCATTTACAATTTTAGAGTTATTTATCTATAAATAAAAAGTAACATAAAGCCCTTTTAGAGTCAGTAGTTTTGGAAACAGATAAGGGTTGCAACTAATGATTATTTGTTTAATTGTTGATTAACCACATACTCTAAATGTCAGGAATTAGTTAAAAATGGACCATCACAGCCCATCATGATGTTTTTAACATAAAACAGTCCATAAAGCAAAGATGTGTGTGTGAAATCATCACATTTGAGATTAATTGCCAGCTTTTGATGACCAGCACAATTAATTGATCATCAAAAGCTGGCATTTTATTTTCTGTCATCAAACAACTGATTAGTTGATGAATTGTTTCAGCACTAAAACAAATAACAGCAGAATAAGAAGGCCTGCTGCCTGACTTCTGGAGTGTTTAAGGTTAGACTAGTCGAGATGAGAGCAGAAAACTGCTGCCCAAACTGAAAAACATCTGTATCGTTCAGGGACACATGTTCAATGAAATGTATATCCCATTTTGGCCCTCCGATCACAGTTTAATTAAGAGTTGTCCCCGAGCGCGTGACAGGGTCGTCGCAGGATGTCTGGCTGAGAAGCTGCACGTCTATATTTAGTCTCCCTCTCAGCTCACAAAAGGCCATGGTAATCTTTATGCATGATTTAAACTGTGAGATTATCTGTGAGACAATGCTTTGATGCTTAGATTGTTGCCCGTGTTCAGACAGACAGTCCCTGGAGATAATCCTCCGCCCTGGCACGCCTCATTTCAGTTTTAGGAGTTGGGATGAGGAGGATGTCTTTCAACTGAAGGATGGCGCTTTGGTTCACTGATAAATAACTTTGAGTGGCTGAAAATAGTTTAACAATAAGCCGATGGTCATGCATGACAATTTATTGACGTCTCGAAAAGGAATAAGAGCGTATAAGTCTCATTTCCCTGCTTGTTTCCGCAGGATGGCTACATAGACTTCATGGAGTATGTGGCAGCTCTGAGTCTGGTGATGCGAGGAAAGATGGAGCACAAGCTGCGCTGGTATTTCAAACTTTATGATGTGGATGGAAACGGCTGCATTGACAGACACGAGCTCCTCAACATCATTAAGGTGCAGTATATCATGCATCTTCCACACTACATCCCTGAGCAAGTCTTAGCCTCAAATTGGCTCACTGATTTTATTCTCTTTCCTTCAGGCAATTCGTGCAATCAATGGGAATGAAAATCAGGAAACAACCGCTGAGGATTTCACTAACCGTGTGTTTGACAGGATTGATATAAATGGGGATGGTGAGTGTGTTCTGCCGCTGTATGGAGAAAGAGATTTAGGAAGAAATCGATCGTGGGTGGACAGTGTTTATCTGGACATTTATCTGCTCCAGCGCTGTCTTTGAGTCAGGAAACACAACAGGCACAGACAGAAGATATACTGTAGGTGGCTGTTTAACACAATAAAAAAGCCATAAACCTTTTTCAAAAGATCCAACTTTTTCACAAATAAGACACTTGCAAGGGAACTTGCACAAGGTCTTCAGAATACGACTGCATATGTGAAAGAAGGTTGTATAAAGTCTTCTGTAGAGGCAGCTGTGTGAAATCTGACAAATATCCTCAAAAGATGTCACTTGAGTCTGGGGCTAACGCTGTATTCACATCACACAAGATGGTTGGTAGAGATGGGAAACATTCCCATGTCATCACCTCGCCAGAGTAGAATGTGACAAATCAAAGCTGTTTTGATTACAGAGGTGGAAGTCTGAGTGTTAAAAAACTGTGCATTGATAAGAAAACACCATATCCATTATCACTGTTTTTAAACTATTCATCATGACTCAGACAATGTCACACACTGAAGCGAAATGCTAAATCATTGGAGCATGTGTTTACATCCGGCTTTATCTGCAGCTGTAAATTTAATCATTTCATGTCATTTCATTTTAATCAGTACAATCTCTGTCTTCTCCAACAGGCGAGCTGTCCTTGGAGGAGTTTGTGGCCGGTGCTCGCAGTGACACTGATTTCATGGAGGTGATGATGAAAAGTCTGGACCTGACCCACATTGTGGCCATGATCCATAACAGGAGGCACAGCGTTTAGGACCAATCCAGTCCGAATACCTCATCCTCATTCTCGTGATTTAACGCGAGAGTTTCAGCACGTCGCCTCTGATAAAAAGGTCATTTATAGACTGAGATTTCTATTAAGATTGAATCCAGTTTAATATGATTCCAGTGAATCGTTAACACTGACATTTCTTGTTTTTAATGTCTAAAAGAGTGACACGCATGCACTTTGAATGCATCTGGATGACTCAGTCATTGTCCTCGTTTAATGGCGGTGAGCTCTCCCAAGGCCACGTTGGCATGAGGGATGATCTCTCAGATGGCCCACTTAGCCTCAGACATCCCGCGGGATAAAAGGGGGAGATACTGGAGTAGAGTGGCAATTACATGCACTCGACTATGCTTTCCAAATCTTTTTTTTTCCCTGGGTCTGAGTCCCTCTGCATCAAATTACTCAAATCTGTATTTACCCGTTCTTGCCTGTGGGGTTTACAGGAGGAAGCTATGACTCCGCAGTGTGCTTAACATCCACGCTAATCTGATTAAGTCATTGACTGTAAAACAGCAACAGGTGAGGAACAAGTTTCTGGAGAGATTCAGTAACGTGCAAATATAATTCTCAAATGTTTACCTTCTTTATTTAATGTTTGAACTTTTATTAATTTCTAAATAATTTAAGAGCAAAAGGCAAACTACCCTAGCTTGTGGTTTTGTAACAACTGTGTGTGGGTGTTTCTTTGGCTCAATCATTTGCTTCCTATTCAGCATAAATACAGATATAGATTATGTTTGTTATGTTTGTTGGCTACGCACGACTGGTGCCTTCTGTTGGAAGTCTGCAGAATGGGTGTGTGTTTTTCGTCAGCTTCTGCTTATTTGTACAATAAAAATGAACACTCAAAATCATCTGTGTAATGTTTCTGTTAAAAGCACGGGTTCTGTATTGCAGCTTCTACACATCTATGTTTGGACATAGAGCAGTGGTTCATAACATCTGGATCGCAAGCTGAATCTGAGGAGTCACAATATTAACAGGACCGAAAGCAGAAAGAAAAAAAACGCATTTCTGCATCAAAAATGTTTATTTCTTTTTAAATATATTTACTCTAATCTTTGATTACTCCTAATGGATTACTGGATAATTTTTTAATTTTTAATTTTAAAATGATTTGAAGAAATAAAGGACAAATTAAGAGAATAGAAGAGGACTTGACTGATTTCAGGGGGTCACGATTGATGGTGGTTTGTCTTAAACATTCACAAGCCCTAAAAGTCTGGGGGTAAGTGGACAGGAGGTAAATTACAGCACCAGACTTCTTTTTTTCAGTTAATTTTCTCCATTATAGTAACAGTATCCTTTGACTCCAGTGCCTTCATACAACAGGGTAAAAACACATTACGGAAACAAAATCCTCCCTTTGAGCAAGGACGATGATTCACCTACACGGTGCCAGTGTCGCTCTGTGTCAGGCAAAAATGATACAGAGCACCATAATCTTTTCTGCACTGTTTGAAGCACGAGGAACTGTGAATATCTGCATTAATCCCACTGCTATATTGCAGTATAAAGTGGATATTTTGTATTGTAATAAAACAACTCTTTTTGGATATTTCCTATGTATATATGTCAAATGTAACAAAGTCTTTTAACAAAACTGAACCAAAGTCTACTTTATTTTGTACATATCCAAATATTTTACATGCTTTGAGGCACAGAATCTCTACAGGAAAAGACTAATTTATCAACCACAAGGGGGCAGTGACATAGTTGGATTAATTTTCCTCCACATATTTTGCCAAATGCTTGTCCCAAAGTGTGTACTCGTAGAGAGGAGTCCCTCCTTTGTCTTACTGTCACAGTGCATTGTCTCTGCCCTTGTTCACTGCAGGCTCACAGGAAGTCGTACAGATACTTGACAATATCAAAGTTCACAGTCCTGGAAGATAAATCACACCAGACACAGTCTCAGTGAACAAAAAACACTGCAAAAGGTCAGCTCCCTTGAAGAATTCAGTCAGTCTCAATTATGTGTACTAAGAAACGTGAACACACACCTGGATATGGCACAGATGAAGTCCAGAGATACAGCACATTTGTACTTTGGGGCGTCGAGCTGGTCATCATGGCTGACCTGAGTCAACAGCTGTAAGGTCACCAGAGAGGAGATCTAAATGGGGAGTACAGAAAAACCAAAATGATTCTCTGTTCCACTTCTTTAAACATAGCTATTCCCCACTTTGATGCAGAGGCACTAAATGATGACAGCCAGTTGCACAGATATGGTTTGAGCCTAATTTCCTAAAACCATTTCATGCTCAGGGCCATAAATAGATCGGAAATTGGCCACGGACCCCAAAACTGGTGACCATATGAGCAGAAAACTCTCTCATCTGAGACACTGCGATCATTGGGCTTGATTGGACAAAAAAATAGTACAGAAATAGGAAAAATTAGCATTTAAAATCCTCTGATTTTATAGTGCATATTCTCTTTCATTTGCTTATCTGGCAAATGGGGAAAAAAAGCATGAAATTAAATGATTTTCTATATTCTGTTGGAGCCACTCTTCAGAACCGCAAGGCAGTGGTAGTTACAATCATGGAGAAAGACAATCACTACAGAACTAAATGAAGGGGAAAATTCAACAACTACATAACTCAGTTTAACTCAGTACAATGACAACAACAGAGGACCACTTTAGTTTTCTGGGGACACATAAATATATGTTAATCTGTGCTTATTTATGAATACAACTGATTTATAACTCATTTGTTTTAGGACTGTATCTAAGGACAGATGGGATTTATCTCATTAGTGAGAACTGATGGAGTGATGTTAATGCTCGTTAGGTAAAAAACAAAAAGGCACATGCTCAACTATGAGAATGAAGATATAACTGATCATTGAATGTAAGTGCTGCTGCTGCTGCTGCTGTTGTCGGCTTAAAACTGTGTCATTAGCACACCTTCACTGTTATTTGTGTCTGTGAGAGACAAAGACTAAAGCCAAGGAATTAAAACTTCATTTGTATTTATATTGTACATTTAAGTTATTTAAATAAAGTATATTATATGATCCTTGTACTAATGCTGTTGTCTACAGCAGACTTATCAAAAGTCCCCACCATCAACAGCAGCCCATTGGACTCTTACCTGGGAGAATATACTGGCAGTGGGGGCGACTCTGCTGTCCACCACGCTGTAGAAAATGGCGAGCAGGCGGTCCAGAGGGAAAGGCTTGGGCCCCAGAAGATGGTTACTAGTCTGGAAGATATTGATTTTATGTTACATTAATGAGACTTGTGATGTGAAACAAACCTAGAATAAAATTTGTATTATGTTAAGATGATCACCTTTTCATTTTTCTTCAGAAAGTTTGCTTTTCTTATTTTACCATGATGCTGTTGGGAGGAAACAGAAGGACACATCAATTCACATAAATCGAGTCAATCTTTATTTTCATACTGCCCCAAAACAAATTACACATTTGCATCCAAATAAAAAGGAACATTTCCTACCTTGAGGAAAAAGCGTTTGTCTGTGCGGGCAGGGTTGTAGGATGCCAGGTAGGCAGCAATTAACAGGAACTTTGAGTAATAAGGCAGTTCAACATGAGTGTGAGCAGATAAACCTTAGGAAGGAGAGAAATAAGTGCAATCAATCAGATATGCTGTGTGTGTGAAAATCTAAGAAGAAGAATACACCCATGGATTCAAGCAGCACAACATTAATGCATAATATTCAGTGCAACCCAATATGATACGATGAACTGATGTGCTATTACAAGTTATCAGCTGCACAGGAAAAAAATATCACAATTTCAGCATGAGTCCACAGTGTCACTGCACCCCATCACTTGTTCTACAGTTTAACATCTGCTCTGCAGTCGTATTACATCATCAAGTGCAACAGCGCTCAGTGTGTGTCGGTACCTCTCAAGGCTCCACTTTCCTTCTCTTCCATTTGCTGCATCTGCTCCCACTGAAGGCTGAGCAGAGGGGGAAAAAAAGAGGGAAAAACACACAATGGTGATAAGAAACCTCAGCAACAATAATCACATGTTGTTGGGTTAGAGGCAGAAAGAAAGGCAGATTACAAGAATAAGTTTGATTTGACGGACCTGGACACTTCTCGAAGATAAACCGTCTGCATGGCTTTTTTCAAATGAGGCTCTATGTTTCTCCAAAGCTTGTGTGTGTCAGTCTCTTTCACTAAAAACACAAAATAAAGCAACAATTTTGAAAGGGCCACAGTAACAGCATGAGAAGGGTCATGGATCACTTACGTTATCAGCAGAAAGGATAGAGACGCAACAGGAAAACTATGAAATCAATATTTTTATATAACAACAGATCAAGTGACTGTGTGTAGTGTGAAAGCAATGAACCCATAGAGAATTATCACTCGATTTCTATGGCACTTCTATTTACAGGAAAAGCAAAATGTCTGACAAACTGACTGTACCACCTGCCCAGCACCAAACGTCACGCTGATAAATTTAGCTACTAGCTGGTGAAGAAAGTCAAACGTCTAGCGGCAAAAGATCCAGATATTTTTGTCACATCAGACCACAACAGAGCAAATGAAGAGTGGTTTTTGAACTTAAGCTTCATTTATTCTTCTGTGTTTAGGGGTTTCGCTGTAGCTACGACTGTGGAGATACCACATGGGGAGCAGAAGAACCGCGATCGACCCTGTATCACAAAGTGAATGTGTAAAGAGGCAAATGTTAGCTAACAAGCTCATCATAACAACCTAACGGGCTAATAATCTGTCAGTGTTGTTTTTACAGCTTGTTCTGCTTCCCTCAAGAGGCCAAAAAAAAAAATCAGTTAATGCAGCTTTAAAGAAATGAATACAGAGAAGTTCAAATGGGTGAAGTGCACCTCAACATGACAGGAAGATCCCTCTTCAAATGAACAAAGAAGGTGAAATAAGACATTTTTGAATATTGATCAGCTGTCAGATGAATGAATACACCTCTCTATTTATTACCTTTTCCCTCTGCCAAAGGCTCACAGAACTTTGAAAAGTTGAGGGCAGCCTAGTTAAAAAGAAAAACAAGAGAGAAATCAATGATGTGAGACTGAGAGAAAACCAAAACAGTGAAAAATCTTCTATGGCTTATGAATGTGAGTGTGTGTGTCTGACCAGGTGGCGAAGCTCTCTGAGGTCCCGGCAGACTGAGTAAAAGACTCCCAGCAGGATGTTAATGTAGGATGAGTAAAACTCAGCTGAGTATGACGGATGTTTGTCCTCGGACAAGATCTGCTGCAGCTCACCTACAAATAACGGACACACAAACACAGATCATATTCACGAGCAGCGAGAGATTCTCACTTATCATGCACAATGATTCACTCCCTCTAAGTGCTGAATTTATACAGTGGTGTTTTATAATTCAATACTCCTCCACAGTCGCTGCCTAAAGTGTCGGAACAAAATCGCAGGTACAAATCTCACATCTCACACTGCATCTGCCAAGTGTGCGTCATCACTATGCAGAGCGGTGAAAGTTATTCATGATGCTGGCTGATGTAGCGTGCGTGAGGACGATAATACCTTTACTGTAGTCGGGGAAATGGAGCAGAAGCGGCTCGAAACAGCCCGTGTTTGGTCTGAACTTGTCCCAGGCGATTTCACTGAGCAGGATGATGGTTATGTTGTCCTCAACCTGAAGAACAGATGTATGTAGTTACAGATATGCTGTATGATAGCGGTTCTGTAAGTGTACTCACTTCTTTACAGGTCAGTGAGGGTCTCCATGGTTACAGGCATCGCTAACTCCATGAATTTGTGCTTTATATATTTATATCTCATGTTTTGTGTTTTTTTTTGTTTTTTGTTTTTTAGTGCTCAGCTGATAAGCTGACTGAGAAAATGAACCAGCAACAATTCTGACAGCTGATGAATCAATTATGTCAAGCTTCAACGAAGCATACATATGCATGTATATATAGTATAGAGAAAATGTAAAAAAAAAAAAAAAATTACAGCAATGATCAAAATCAAATAGATGCAGCTTTTTGTGCCAATCCTTTCTCATAATATATATTTTTCTAAATTTATGAAGCTAATAGTCCAAATAATAATTTAAAAGGTAGTTATGCAAATACACATATACACATTGCCTGGTCAAGATATTGTCCCTTTGAAGACAACACAGTTGTGAATGGATCACAAAAGAAACAGGTCAGTAACTTTATCAGAGAGGCCATAATAATAAACATATTAATGATAATGATATACATTAAAGACACAAAACCCCTTCATTCCTCACACACATGTAAATCTGCATCCTAATTATCACTTCAAAATCCTGTGTGGCTGCACTGAAGCGGGATGACATTAAAACCACAGATTCCTCTCAACACCCACAATCCACCAGAGAACGGTCACCTTTCACAGAACTAAAACACAAATAATCACCTAAGTTTTTTTTTACTCTTGCTGTGTTTAATTAAAATGCTGTGAGTGGTTGACATCCTTCCAGCGCTATGAGAGAGCTCCACACACTCAGCTCAAGGTCATTCGTTATAAAAGAAGCTCTTCCAGTCCCTCTCCATCATCCGCACAGTGCAACAACAATAAAGTGGCTCACTTGATAGATAACACAAACAGCTCGCTGCACTTTCTCACCAATTCCTGAAGACGCAGGAGAGCGGGGAGGAGATTGGCATCGGTGTCTCTCAGGAGCTCGGCCTTTTCCATTACCTGAAAAACATATGTGTACGTTTGACCTTATTTTTGTGACATCCATACTCATATAAAACAGAAGTTGTGAATGGGTGTTTTATTATGGATTTTTTACTGTGTTTTCTGCAGTAAGCTCACTTTAAAATGTAAATAAGGATGCAGCCAAAATACTAGATTAAACACACTCCTGTGCTGGCTGAAACTCACACTTATTTTCTCCAGGCTAATGCATCTGGAGCTTTGTTTAGCATCCATTTGCATTTTCTATCACTACTAATCATATTATCATACAAACACTCAAGTGACACATCCAAAGAATAAATAATTTGACGTGGCGTGGATTAGAGTATTTTGGTGTGCCAAGCGGGGAGTGATTTTCTGGTTGAGTGTAAAGTGCACGGCACTCACAATGTATCGCGTCTGCTTGGCAGGAGACTGGGAGCACTGCTGTCTGTAGATGCGTACAAAGTCAGACAGGGAGGGACTGCGGGGGAGAAGGGAAGCAGCATCGCAGCCAAAGAAGGACAGCAGCACTTGCTCAAACAGCAACGCAACAGAAATACATTCGACACAGCTGACTGTGGCGTGAGGCAGCTGCAGAGAGGAAGAGGAATAAGGGCAGACAATCAGTGGAGTTAATACACGTCTTCTTATTTTAATTTCACTCTGAGCATCACAATCTCCTGACATGACAATAAATAGTTAAAATTTGTTCTTGTCACAGCTCTGCTGCAATCTGGTGTGACTTAATAAAAGCCATGTGATGTACGAACACAAGACATAAGCTAGGTTTACAGCTCCAACAACTGGTTGATTAACATATCAAAAACCAAACTACTCTGCAACTATTTATGTTCATACTGATTCATCGTTTATTCATCATCATTTGCTGAGTCCACCTTCTCAGATGAAAGGCTTTGCTTTATTGCTATTATTCTACCAAAACCTGAAATTCTAGAGACATTTTTGATTTGATGTTGTCCCACCCCTTTTCCACTTTCAAATTGATTTGCTCTCTTTGTCTTATATAACAGTGAACTCACTATCTTTGGGTTTTGGACTGTTGGTTGAACGAAACAAGCATTTTCAAGATGTCACTTTGATGTCTTAAAAATTGTGAGTATCTTATTTAATTATTCTTGACATTTCTAGAATAAACAATGGACTAATCTAGAAAAGAATCTGCAGATCAATCAATAAAAAGTAGTCAATCATTGCAGTTAGTTAGGAACTTCATTGTCCATGTTGTAAAAAACATCTTCACCACATAGCTTTAAAAATGGTACATGACAATTGATGACACAAGAAAACTGATGAGAAATGACAGGAACACAGTATCGACAAACAACACCATCTTTGACATACTATTTAAAAAAGCAGGGATAAATGTTCGTGATGTTAGGCAGCAAAGACTCACTCCATACGTTTTTGGTAGCTATTACTTGTTTTTAGCATCTCCATGAAGGTAAAAGCTCTAGTGTGGGTACAAAGGGTAGGAAGCATGGCTGAGAAATCTGGAAAGATTTGCTCTCTATATTTAATTCACACCAAAAGATTTGAAGTAAGGTAGTACAGTTCTTCTTCTAAATCCAAAACATAGTATTCTGTCCATAAATTTTAAATCACAGCGGGCTTTCTGTGCGTGAGCCTACGCAGAGGAAGCTTTGTGTGCACGGAGAAATGAGATTTCTCTGAAATGCACTGCCACAATAAAATTTATTAGAGGAATTGTTTCTTTCAATAAAAACTAATATCTTTCAAGGACTGAGCGCTATTTCAGAGCTCTGATGAAGAAAGGTGTGTGTCTGAAGAGCCAGCATCAGTTTAAGGTTTATATCAGCTTAAAGAAGCCACTTTCATGTTAAGCAGCCACTGCAGTGTAGGATGGGTGATAACAGAACAGAGAGTGGAATTGTTTCATAAAAACACCATGTTAAGAAGCCCTGGAGGTCTGAGTGCAAATGTTTCTCTCTCACCTCGAGTTCCTTCAGCAAAACCTGCACCACGTGACTCTTCCCCGAAGCCCGATGGCCGTAGATGAAGATCGAAGGGTAGCTGTACTGCTGCGGCTGTAGGAACAAAATTCAGCCTCTTTTCGCTCAGTGCAATATTTCATTATGATCAATAACAATCTAAATAGGTAAATAAATAAAGTTCTCCTTTTTACCATGTTCCTAAATCACATCAACCACACTTTTCTCATCAAATTAAATCCAGTGTTGTTGGCAGTAATTAACTGTAATGCCAATGTCCTTGACTAAAGACATTCTTAGTTGTCGACTAGTCACTTAATTTCCTTAACAAATTGCTGAGTTGATTTAATTGAAAAAATTCCATTAAGCTGTAACTGTTCCTCTTAAGAGGAATGCAGAAGGATCCCAAGTGCTTACAAACCCGAGCCCCTTAATTCAAATTATTCTGACACCAGAGATCTAATGACAAACAATTCATTCTCATTAAAAATTAATCAAAATACTTCTTTGTCAACCAAAACCCTAATCCAAACTGGATAAATGTAACTGATTCAAAGTTTTCTGCAACAACGATTATTGTTTATCTGCTGACTTACAATACTGAACATGAAGAAATACTGTAGGAATCTTAATCAGTGCTTTAGGAAGATTAATTTTGCCAAGAAAACGTGAGAATATAGTGAAATGTGCCTGCCATGATTTCCAGAAGCGCAGCTTCTTTTCTTTCTGCAGGGTTTACCAAGTAAAACCAAAGACTTCTGTATGACTTTGGTATGTTATCTACCCAAGACACTGGTAAATCAGACTTTAGACTTTCTGATACCTGAAATAAATGTTTTAAGACTATTCAAGAGCTGGAGATTCCCTGTAAGTGTTATTCTCTCAGCTGCATCCTGTGCTGACAGGAGTTAATACCAAATATAAAAGCATTACAGGTGACTGTACCTGTCCCATCAGCGACAGCAGCATCCCGGACTGGACTTCTCTGCAGGGCAGCTGCTCTGCGACCCTCTGCAGCCTCTCCTCATCGTATCCCGGATGCTGCAACAGCCCTGTCATCTTGCACCTCGTACTACCAACCGCAACACCGTGTGCTATCCCACCGTAAGCAGTTCGGTGACATGCGGCTAAAAACAACACAACCAGCGTTAGCTTACCGTCCGTAACACCGCGTTTAACTAGAGGACAGGAGGCGAAGAAATGCGGTCAAAATGTGAGGCAGACCAGGAGACTACTGTCGGAAACGACTTACTGTGAATACGACAGAGCAACGTAATAACACACGACTGAAAATAAAGTGTGTAACAAAATTAAAATTAGAGTAGAAAAAAAAACCCTTAAAGTTAAAGTCTGAAACACAAACACACAACCCAAGTAACTCACAGCAGTTTCGCGCGCTCCTTCTGGTTGCGTCAAATGACAGCTTCGGCTACCAGCCAATCACAACTCTCCACAGCATTATGGGTAATGTAGTCACCACAGATTAAAAGCAAAATGTTACTGCATTGCCTGTTATATTTGGATTAAATCTTGATGCTAATGCCATAAGCATACTTTTAAAACGTTTTTTTAAAAACATATTAAGATATTTTGTAATTCAAGTGACAAGCGGGCATCTGTTGAGGAAGAACGTGGGATATGATCAAAAGCTCCAGAACAGCTTGAAAAAGTAACTAACCAATGTAACAATATAACTTATGATTATTATAAGTTAGAATTAGCCCACTGGTGATAAACTGATAATCTGAAAAAATTCTTTCTTTCTTTCTTTATTTATTTTCAATGTGCCTGTTTAAGATTTCGCGCGTTACTGTAATAGTACGTCAGACTGGGATTAAGGGATGTGGGTTGGCCCTGTAATATCCAAGGCTATCCTCCAACTCTAATTCAATAGGAGCTCAGCTGCGGTTGTCGGTCGGTCGCCGTCGAGCACTTACGGAGCATTTCGGCGAGCTCTCACACACTGATTCACAGAGCTGCACCGGTTTGTCGGAAAAACAGCCTCCGGCTTTGCCACGACTCAGGTGAAGACATGTTTGAACAAACATGAGGACGAATGTAGGATAAATCTGCGGGCTGCTGAGCGGGTGTTGCCCGAAGCTTGTCTCTCCGGAGCGCACGTTTCATTTTTGCAGAGTGATGAATGAAAACCGGAGGAAAACAACAGACGGAAACAGAACCCGACCTTGCCATGGATGCGAGAGCGCAGTAATGCTGTGGCTACCGCTGTGACTGAATAAAGGCAGAAATATACGACCCGAAAAAAGCGACAAGAAGAAGTTCTGCAGACTGAATACTGTGACTGTGCCTCTTACGGAGCAGATGCGGCAGATGTTACTTGAGTGAGGACAGGTTAATTGATCCTGAGGACCGAGCAGACCCCCCCCAACACAGACCAGAGGATGGTCCCCGGGGCCCCCAGCACAACCACCACCATGCTCCCCGCATCCGAGGCTGCCAAAATCTACCAGACCAACTACGTGCGCAACTCCCGCGCCATTGGCGTCCTGTGGGCCATCTTCACCATCCTCTTCGCCATCGTTAACGTGGTGTGCTTCATCCAGCCGTACTGGATCGGAGACGGCGTGGACACCCCGCAGGCAGGCTACTTCGGTCTGTTCCACTACTGCATCGGGAATGGGCTGTCCCGGGACTTGACCTGTCAGGGCAGCTTCACCGAGTTCAGCACCATCCCCTCCGGTGCGTTCAAGGCCGCCTCCTTTTTCATCGGCATGTCCATGGTGCTGGTCCTCACCTGCATCGGCTGCTTCGCGCTCTTCTTCTTCTGCAGCACCGGCACCGTGTACAAGATCTGCGGCTGGATGCAGCTGGCTGCAGGTAGGAGACTCTGACTACAGGTGGACATTCATAAGTTCAGTGCTTGTCAAAGTGGCTTAGGGAGCTCCAGTGAGATTATACAGGGTTCAAATTAGTTTCTACACAGTTTGTTAGAAATGATCCAAAACTGAATCTAACTGCACACATTTAATATGCTTTTACCCTAAAAATCCAAATGATTCCCAGCGATTTGGGCTCATGGATTGCAGAGCTGCATTTCTCAAGATACTGTCCTTTGAAACCCCACTTCAGAGTATTTCTCTTGTTATTAAAGCCCTTATAAAACATTATGTAACTGTCTGTAGTGTAGGTGGAGTGTTAACAGCCTTGGGGTAAGTGAGACCTTAAATCCAAACAGTAAAAAAAATACTGTGTGGTGATGCCTCAAGAGGTAAATAATGAAAAGATACAAACATATTTACAATTTCACCTTTTGCTGGGTTTGCTTTATGGATACTGGAGGTTGGGATTGGATTTGGACATGGTTGTGATCCATGTGAATGAAACAAACTTCCTTCATGCGGGGATCATTATCAGTGTTCATCAGTATGAACAAAAACCTGTTAAATTTGCAGAAACGCATACATTTATGAATGTTTTTCCCACATCATCTATCATTTGAATGCATCCTATTCCAAAGAACAGCCTGAATCAAAGTCAATGAACTCTCCACTAAACCATGGAAACAGGTAAGTCCTCAGGGATGTGTGTGGTTTACATTGTACCTGTCTTTCATAGGCGCTAAAAAAAAAAGGAAAACATTAAATAGTTCTTTTTCTCTTAATGATGAAAAGGTCACTCTAACATCTGTAAACCCACCACGCACATTAAACCAAAAGAAAAGCTCATTCCAGGCAAACGAGGAAGAAAAATCAAAGGAGCAGAGACATGTCAGAGACATGACTGAACAGCTTCTCTCTGTCTTTAATTAGTTTTAGTCAAATTTCCAAGATTGTCTCTGAAGCAGAGAATTTGCCTGCCTATGCACAGAGCTTGATCCCCTTCCAAAATTATCAAACAACAGCTTTGTATGTAACTAACTAACTAACTAACTAATCAACTGTTTGAGTGCAGAGCAGAGAATGACAGTAAATATCAGCATTAACAACATTTTCCTCCTATATATATATATATATATATATATATATATGGCCATGTAAACTTTTGGCTTGGTGCCAACATTACCCATAATGCAACTAAACCGCTGATCCTTTAAGATCTTTAGATATTTGTGTCTGATTTTGTGGGTCTGCTCTTGCTGTGACTGTTGTGTCATCTGCAAACATATACAGATTTGAATTGGTGAAGTCCAAGGCGAATGGCCCTGTGTCATTCACGTGACCTTGACTCAACATTTACTGGTGAGAGAGATGGATATTTTAACAGGAAATGGGGAAAAAAGCATCGTCAACAGAGACAGCAGAGCTGTAATTTAAGCCAAAAACGTGATTTCAATTTCACTTCCAGGCACCATTTAATGCCTCATCTGAGAAACATATGACAAATAGTGACTGATGAAACGATTCTGAGGCCGAGCTCTGGCTCAGAATCCTCACATGAATCTAATTTGTGTGTATAAATAATCTCCCAGCGTCATATATGGCACGTCTCCCTTGATGCCTGCTGCAAAATAGTGCTTGTTCTCAAATGGGAATGAAATGTCATAAACAATAACAATCACACTCGTGGAGACTGCAGCTGCATACAGAAATACATAGCGGCTAAATATCCCTCCTGTGTCCCAAAAGTCAAGCTGACCACCAGTTCAGACAACAAATAGCAACCATCTAATGGCATGCTGCTCTACCCATTGATTAGATATAGAGGTTATCGGAGTCATTGACCAGCTGTTAGGCCAAATCTACGCACTATGTTCCCATTTCCTTTCAAAAAAAAAGTGGTGTCACTTAAGCATCCAGACTGTCTCAAACCCCAGCAGCTGTGAGGTGGATTATCTTGGAGAGAAAGCATTTCCACAAGCTCTATCAGCAACCCAGTCCTAATGAGCAGCACAGCCCGGCAGTTTGTGTCTTTGCAGTTTCTTTTCTTTTCTTTTCTTTTTTTTTTGTGTCACGGATCAAAGCTGCTTCTTATTCCTCTGAGTCACATGTTGAGCTTCCTCAGTTTTCCCACCATGTCGAGGGAGCAGATGTGAGAGTTTGCAACAGTCAGGTGAAAAAAATGCATCCGATTTCCAAAAACTGTCACAGTTGGTGCAGTCGTCTCTGGTGGTTTTTGTGAATATGGTTAGCAGCAGTGAGAAGTAACTAAGTACATCTACTCAAGTACTGTACATAAGGACACATTTGAGAAACTTTACGCTACTTTACACTTATTTCTTTGTAAAAAGAAAATCTGCTGCTAAAAATCTCTGGACTTTTGCTCAAGTAAAAGTGCTTCTTTCACTCGCAGCCTCATTCAGTATCACTCTCGTATATCTCCTCTCCTCTGTCCCATGCACTGATACCCTGAAACCACTGTGAAATCGGCCATTAAAAGATTTTCGAGGAAACTTAATAGCCTATATCGAAGCGTTTTCTCTGTCTCTGTCTGCCGTCTGAAATCCTGGTGCGATTGTAAGATGTGCGTTTTAAGATGTGATATCAGGTGGTACGGAGCTGCTGTTATCTTCTCCAACTTTGGGATGTCCTGAATGTTTGATGAGTGCTGGCTTCCAGGGGAAAACAGATTTTAGGAAAACAGCTGAGAATAATGAGGATGGCTGTAATGATTGCCCCTTACTGGAACTCACGTATTTTCCCTGATCCCAGTCACCACACTGCAAAGGTCAAAGATGTCAAAGACACTACTACAGATAATACTACAGCAGACAGAACGGTACACACATCTGTACGAGCCACACAGTCATATACAGCCAATTGAGAGCACACCTGAGGTGCAAATTAAGAATTATCTGTTTTCACTCATAACGAAAGGCCATTTGTATTCTCTTATTTGAATACAGACATCATTTGCAAAAGATATGCGCACAGTTGCTAATATATACAATAAGACCTCCATAGAATATGTTGTGATAAAATTGTTTCATCCCTCTGGAGGCTTGATGAATCTATGCCAAGCTGTTCTGGATGGTTGTGTTGGCCCAACACTCTTTTAAGAGACTTTCTATTGGGGGTTTTTTCTTTTTAATCTTTAATTTGTCATGCTTGTGGTTTCTCCCCATTTTGTAATTTCTTAGTTTTTCTGATGAAAAGCAGTCTGGAGGAGGATAAACAACAACAAAATGGATTTTTCACATACTAATAACTTTAGGTTATTAATGGCTTATCATTTATATATAAAGCAGTAAAAAGTGATTTATTTTCCATTAATAAATCCATTAGTTACAACTTATAAACGAGTGTCTGATTAGAAAGTGCCGCTGATAATGAGAACGGGATGAGCGGAGCGTGCTCTGTGTGGAGCAGCAGCCAGACGGCTCTGACATGAGGCTGCACGTTGGTGCTCAATAACCTGGATGGCCTCCAGAGCTCTGATGGCCATCTGGATCTCACAGACACAGAAACATACACACATGGAGGCTGCCGTGGCACGAACAGCTGCCCATTTTCTGTGCCTGTAAGTCCATAGAAATCCACAGAATCAGAGGTGGGTCACTGAAAGTGCTGCTGAAGTGTTTCCAGCACACGGTCCATTTCCTGGTTGTCTGACCAGCAGTTCCCTGTGCAGTAAGTGGCTTTCCTCATGGCGCTTTCTGCCTACTAAGTGGTCCTCCAGAGAGAGGAGCTGGCATTCAGAGCCAACAATGAGAGGTCCATTTGGTAGCTGGAGGTTTATTGATCCAAATGTTGCTTTCCAGAATAACAGGAAGCAGTTCTCTAACAGGGGACAGCTGCCATTTTATGGCCTTTTTGACTGCATGTACTATAATTCAGTCATGTGTCATTGTTAGACGTTAAAGTGACAGAGAACACAAAAGCTGGTTGCCTTATGCCTGATGCACGATAACGCAGTTTGATAAAGCACCCGACTGACTGATATTATTATATGAATTCTCTGTGCATTGTGTGGTATTCAATTTTACACCTCTTCAGAAAGATGTCAAGTGGAACCGGGACGTGGTGCTTATCACCGTCACATTGTGTCTTGGATGGGAAAAGGAAAGATACAGCGAGACACTATCACGCCGTGTCTGTGGAGGAGAGGGCCAGATAATGAGAAGGGATCCAGGGAATGTTTGAATGCTGAAATCTTCATACTGAAATACTGCATGTGCTATTTCTGTCCACATAATGTCCACACAGTGTCGTTTTGTAATACGGACCCCCTCACCCTGACAACAGGTGCATAAAGAATCCCAAAGACCCACTAAAGGATAAGTTAACATAACTGATGGATGGGTTATATTCATTCATTCATGTTTTTATTTTTGAATTCAACCTGTGTTTATACTCGGAGAGAACACACCAAGGGACAAGAACACTCTTTTTAAAGTATATTTACAAGTTTACACCATAAAAACCAAAGACAAGGCCAGTGATTGATAATAATAATAATAATCATACAGGGAATAAATGCATCAGAATCAGGTGAATTTAGCACCTGAGAAATGTGTGTCTACAGGATTTCATGTGATGTGTTATCATTGGGTTTTATGTAGGGGCACAAAAAGCCCCTAAATATACAGTGCTATAGCCTGTTAATATTGTATTATGTGGCATTGGTCCATGCCATGTACGTGTCACTATAAAAATAAACACTAAACAAATAAATAAATAAATACATACAAGCTGCTGGCACTAACTGGCATTTGATCAAAGACTTTAATTTTTAAAAAAAGACGTTAATGTAAGCTGAGATGGTTTGGATTTAAAGCCGAGAGCTAATGACATCAGCCCGGTCTTTATCCTCTCACACAAATAATGAAGGACCGGAAGAGTCTGAGAGGCTTTACAGTGATGTAACATGACCACACATGAGACTAAGACGCAGATATGAACACACACACACACACACACACACAGTAAAGAAGCCTTTAGAAGAGCAGAGTCAGTCAGAGATGTGTTGACCTGAAGGTGTTTAGATGAAACCCTCTGCCCTGCTCTCTTTTCCTTTACTCCCTCTCTACATTCAATAAACTGCTCAGCTGGTTCCCCCTGGCTGCCTGTCCTATAGGAGCCGCCTGGAAAGGAAAACATTTTTTTTTTAAGCTCAGAGAGGTCACAGCGGTTTTCCTGTGATTCAACACCCAAAAAAAAACGCATAAATAAAAAGAGAGATGGCGATGCAGTGTGAATCAGCCAAATTAGAACCAGCCAAGTCAGCTGGAAATCACAGAGATCTCAACTGTGGACTAAATCTGAGTCTGAGGATTAAGAAAGTGGATCACCTCCTTTGGCTGATGGGGATTTTAAAGGGGCAGTAACCGATATCTGTGTCACTTTCACAGCCTCAGTGTCCCTGTTTTAACAACTGTGCACCATATCTGGCAGAGAACGAGCCACATTTCAAAGCAAGAGCGCACTAAATACAGCCATCATCCAACAGAGAGACTTAGGACAGGGTAATCGCTCAGAGAACTGTAATAAAATAATAAAGCCAATTCATTATTGTGCTTTTTGGTGGCTGCGAAGTGTTTTAGCCTTTATAGGTGAAACAACACACTGTGTCCTTAAAAATAGATTTTGTTCCAAAAGCCAAAATCTGGCAAAGGTTTTGTTGAGATGTTCTAGTGATCAGTATATTGCTACTGAATAATGTACATTACATTAATGTTTTCTGAGGATCCACAGATGAGTTATAATTGAAAAAAAAAATCGCCCTAAATATCCCTTTAAACACAGACATAAAAAAATATAGACCTCCATGAAATCAAGTGCATAAAACCAAAAAACTAACTGTGTCCTTTAAAGTCTACCACCAAGATGATCAGTGATCCACTTAATAGAGCTGTCAGCCTGTGAATAAATCTGAACACAGTGAGGTTGGGTGATGTAAAGGTGTCACAGAGGGTAAGGTGCTTTATGGGAGTGTGCTCTGGTGGAGAGGTGAGATTGAACATCGTGTCCATGATGCCGCAACCACAGCCAGACTGTAGGTCGTCATATCTGCCTGTCAGCTGCTCACAAATCTGCTGCAGGCGGGAATATGCAGTTCAAATGCAGTTTTAACAGTTTCATAGTTTACAGTCAATAGAGCTGAGGTATTGTGCTTACTCTAAGGATCAGTGGGTCTCTTTTGGTTTAATTTACTGTTGATATTTGTGTTAGCGTTCTGCTAATTCATTCTAATGTGTGTACAAGATTTGGTGCCAACCCTATAATAATGAAATATTTCAATAAATAAGAGAAAAAAATTTGACAATCTAGTGGCTATAGAGGAAAAGTCAGAGGATCGTCAAAGTCTTTGGGGGTTATCCTCTGGGGGGCATGAATTTCTGCACAAAACCTCATGGTTATCCATCCAGTAGTTGAGCTATTTCATTCTCAACCAAAACGGTGGATTAATAGAGCCGCACATGGCAGAAAAACAGATGACGACAAAGTGAGATAAATAATCACAAGAACACACAAAATACGTGATAAATACACAATAAACACACAAGAAAAAACAGAAGAACTGTGGAAGGTCACATTATTTTTGAGCCATTTAATGCATCTTGTTGATGAATAACAGGTCATCCTGAGGCGATGATGAGTTTGTCTTTAAAAAAGAGCCGAGGCGTGATGGACAGATGAGGCTGTGGCGGCGGCCTGTTCGAGGTAAAGCGAGGGTGGTGTGTCTGATTGGGGAATAGCGAGGTATTTAGAGCCTTAAGTGTGACTGACAGTTTTGATTGCAGAGCAGTTAGGACGCGGAATGAGCAGAGAGATCGAGATTATGTGAGATGTGGAGTGATACAAGAGAGTTGGTGCTGCCAGCCAGATGAAAATTACATCCAAAGTCCTCCTTCTTCAAAAGGCTCTGGGACTGTAATTATACTCCACAAAATGGATACTGCTCTGTGCGGGTTAAATCGCAAAGAAATGAACTGCAGTGATAGGGGTGTTTATTGACACAGGTAAATACACATGCACAAACACAACATAAAATAACAGCTTGAGGCCACTTTGATTTAAGCATGAAAATGCTGATGTGGTTTGACTGAGATGGGAGGAATCACAACTACCTTATTACCTTTGCTGAGGAGGTTATGTTCTTGGTACTGTTTGCATAATATCTCAAAGATATTTAAAAAAAAATCTGGAGCATAAAGTTTCCGGTAAAAACATATTATATTACATTTATTTGGAATTACATGGACTACATGCATTTTTTTTTCAAGGATATATCCTGTTTTCCCTGTAGTTTGTACCAAACTAAACTTTCAAATAATTACAAAAAATCATGGATCATTAAATAAAGAGTTACCAGTTTTGGTTCATAACTCTTGAACCATGATGTGTAAACTTACTCACTCCTTCACATTACACTCAGTCTTAACTAAAGTTTGCAGATTGAATATTTCAAAGATGTCGTTGTTGTTGTATTATCTGTCCTTACAGTTTTCCTGTAATTGTTTGGCAAATTTCTGTGAATTATTTGTAGCCGTTAACAGCAACGTGATACATTTTAATGATTATAACTCAGTGGTCGGGTGTCAAATTCCCTTCAAATCTGGCAAAAAAAAAAAAAAACCCTTTTCACAGAGCTTTAATAATCCCAGGGAGCTTTTAGCTACTCTCCAAAAATGATGGCCATCATCAGCTAATCATCATGATTGCCTATCACTGTGCATGCTGTGATTGAGATCCAGCTGCAGCTTGTGTAGAATTTGTGAGGTTATGTGCTCTCTGATCGTGTCCTAGTTGTTTTGAATCCCTAACTTAACACTAAATCTCACTTTTATCACACAGTTTTAGACAGTTGCTTTATGGGGACGAGCATCAGAGACCCTACCGGCCCCATTACCTCGTCATTAAACCAATTTCAAGGAAGCAAGTTCATGTTCGTGTTGTTATGAGTTTGCTTAGGGCAATTGTTCAGCATTGCTCTTATTAAAAACTGTCAAACCTCAAACCACATTTGCTTGCATGAAGAAAAACACAATTCCTAAATAGCAATGGGTCTCTCTCAGAGGCAGCCTATAGCCTTGATTTCTGCTGTGTATGCCAGAAGGAGGCTTTATGCATGTTTCATGAGATCTGCTGGGTTCTCTTATGTTTTGCTGAGGCCAGGACAGGGAAACGATGCAGCTTTGGAAATCCGCTGGCATTTGCCAGAGCTGTGTTGGCCTTTAAATTGGTGGGATGATGATGGGATAGTGTCCAGTTGCCAGACAGAGAGAGCTGATGGGGAGATAACGAGGTCTTTCCAGGAGTCTCTGCAGGATGTGGATGTGCTGAAGTTATAGGGCTTAATAACACTCCCAATCAGGTGCTAGTTATTGAGCAGCAGGAGAGCTAACAGCAGGGGAGTTGGAGGGAAATGAGTGCACTGAATGGCACGAGGAGACGGAGAGGAGTGATTGGCAGCTCTGAGTTTGACATCCCCGGTGTGCTGTTGAACAGTGTCGAACAACAGTGTCGGTGTGAAAGACAAGAGAGTGCATGTGCACGCGAGCGGCTGAGTGGGAGTATCAGCACCCGTCGATGTTGGGTTATTTTCCTCTATGCAAAAGAAAATGTTCCCAATCTGCTGTTGTATTATCCTACTGTATTATGTATCCCTAAGGGAGCGTCACTAAATAGCTTGCCTGCCCCCTACAGCACAAGGGATCAGTGACAAATCCCCCAGCAGGGGAAAGTGATAATCTGGAAGAGCATGAGCTTTTCCCAGAGGAAAATAAAACACTCTGCCTCTCTGTTTCTTCTGCTGCCTTTTAAGTCTTGTGGGAAGCTCCAGAACAACACTGAGAAACTTATTCTTCAGAGTTGTGGTTATCAGTCTGTGCTGCATATGAAAGGCTGTCATGATTTAATTATGTCAGCTGATGTAGAACGGTTCGTAGTCGTAATAATGGAAGTCATAATAATAATAGATCGTATTGATATACATATACACGAACGGTATCCTCAAAGTCCTTATGGTTCATTAGGACGATGTAATTTTGATTGAGTGGCTCAATTCAAATTTGTGTTTTCAATCCACCCCACCATTCAAGCAGTCCTGGACTAAGTCCACTCAGTTAGTCAGAGCTGGACCTGTTTCCTGATTGATTCCTCTCATTGAGTAAGTGCTGAAGTCCTTCCAGTCAGACCAGGTTGCAGGATTTGAATGGGAAAGCCTCCATTCTTCAGGGTCCTATCGGGGCTGCCAAAACATCGCACTGAAATGGAAGGAGTGGTGCACTGAATCTCTGGCGTCATGTTACTTTACATAAGAAATTATCCACGCATTTCCTCACACTGTGAGGGAAACATGTTTCAATTTTAGAAAAAGAGCATATAATATACAGGATTGGCAAATATCCTGAATTAAGTTATCAACCTGTGCCAGGAGAGAAAAATTGGATCGGTGCATCCTTAGTTTTTAGTATATAGCTCTATTGGCTTTCACTTCTGACATGCTAACAAAATGGAAGCAAACGTTTGGAGTAAATATATCCAAGAAAAAACAAAATCAGTAATCCAGGTTATGGGACACAGCACAGGATTTTTCTTGATACCAAGCTCTACAAGGCACGATGTTCTTCCAGATCCATGAAAATGAATTTAGATAACAGTAACAAGAAGAGCAGAGTTAGACTTGTCACCATTGATGTTTATCAGTTCCTTTCATCGTGGCGGACCATGTCACCCTGGTGGTGTTTTTCCTGTGTTAAATGAGCTTCATATGCTTCTTGTGCTGCTGCATCATGTACAAATCCTACAGAGACTTCTGGGAATTCAGGTTCAGCACCTCTGCTGGGGGAGACTATCATGTCAAGCACAGCACTGAAGTCTTCCACGCCTGGTTAAGATTTGATTATCCCATCTCCCCAGGAGTAATGTAATTAGTGTTACCAGGATGGTGGAGGAGGGGCAGAGCAGAGGGGCTGATTGCAGCCCTTCCCTGCTGCCCCGGCCTCTTCTGCCTCATCCCTGTGAGCTAAGACACTGACACCGTCACCAGCTTAATCCTCCACGGGTCACCACCTACTCACCGTCGACCGATGGCTCATCAGCGACTCCTCATAGCCTCAGATGACTGGAAACTTCTGCAAAAGTTTCCCGTCAGAGCTAAAAACAAGCCTGAGCTTTGAGGCTCGCCTCGCTGAGATGGGATGTGACAAGCTGAACACAAGGAACGAGACCCCGGACCAACAGTATGCCAGATCAACTGCAGAATGACTTTGTTGCTTCCTGATCCCTCTGGCGTTTCAATCTGAGCACACAGTTCACAGCCGAGATATTCTGGACATCGCAGCCAGTTCCAACGACCTTGCAGATTAAATGCTGCTGTTGTTGTCATTGTCTCTCTGCAGTGGCCACTTGAGTCTTTTCAAAATAAATTATTAATGCCAGCATAACCACTTGCGTGTGAATAAGTTGTGAATGAAGGCCTCTGAGTGTGTCGGGTTTCTCTTGTGCTGCTGTTTTTTTTTTCTGAAATTCTGTCACGTATGAGTCTAACAAAGCAAATGTCCTCATTTTATCTACAGATAGCACCAGTAACCGCTCTGATTTGCTGTTACTCAAGAGGCCAGCAGGCTTTTCTGGAATCAAGCAGTTACAAGAGCAAAACTGCAGAAAAAAAACACCTAGCTAACAACAAATTCAGGTTCTGCCCAGCATCCCCAGCTCTCCCTCCTTCTCCTCCTCCTCCTCCTTTTCCTCCTCCTCAATCTGTTTGTATTTATACTCAGTCCAGAGCGAGCTCCTCTCTTCCCGGCTTCATAATTAAGGGATGAAGCAAGTTGAATTTCACTTAATTAGGACTTGAGGGCAAAGATAGAGAAAGAGAGAGAGAGAGAGTTACTTCACACAATTAATCTCAGCCCTGAGGGTGATGAGAGGGTACCATGTTTTACCAAAAAAAAAAAAAAACAAGCAATGTGGTGAACTAACAACGAGACATCTTGTTTATATGAATGTGTTTACTATGCTGGGGAAAAAGACAATAGAGCACACACATCAGACAGTTACACAATAAGAGCTTATTATTGAGAAGCTCTACCTAGCTGCTAATGATCTACAGATTATTGTTCTCTTTACCTACTGATTAAAACTGTGCATAGTAGTAATAGTCAGTCTAGTCTGGCTCGATTAGACTTTAGACTACAGAGTATTTAGTGTTTCTTTAGGCTTTTTCATGCCTTTATTTCAAACTGAGCCCCAAAGCTTCTGACTTAAGGGACCTCTGACCTCTTGCAGCCCTTTGCTGTGCCCACGTGTTCTCTAAACAACACATACACAGTTCGAAGAAACAAATTCATTTTGCACTTTGACAGAGACTTATGTTGTGATTCAAAATGTGAACAAACAAATACATTTTTAACAACTTTATAAAAACGCTTTTTGCTAAGACGCTGAAAAGTTGATTTGACTGTGTATTTGTCACGTTATGGGTCTTTGACTTCCCGTGGCTCACCAGGTAACCCAGTTAATCCATCAAATAAGAGATGGTTATGCACAAGCACACTCCATAAAATATATATTCCCTTCAAATTATTCTCATTTTTGTTGACTGCATTTGAATTCACCAGCATGTCTGTGGGCTGTTCTCTGCTATTTTCATGTTGGCAGGAAAAAGTAGTTTGCAAAACTCAGTCTGAAAGCTGACATGCATTGCATTTCCAAGATGGAAGCTTTTAGTCTGTCACCGTCGGAAAACAGAAAAGCCAAGGAAAATTCTTTGAATAATAGCACCAAAGATAGATATGAATGTATATATATATGGAATGTATATATATAAGAATTGTCAGTCTATTTCTAAAGTTTCTGGGGGAAAAACAACAATAACAGGCTATTATATTTTATCACATTTAAGAAAGGACAGCCCTGGGGGGCTGTTGTTTTTGCTTTGCTTCCTGTTGTGTATCATTAAGTAAGAAAAAGGGGCCATAAAACTACTGAGGGTAAAAAATGATTCTTCTCCTCCACACCTGACATTGGAGCCTTCTTTTTTCTTTTTGTAAACAAATGAATGACCAGCAGACAGCACCTACATCAAGCTTCTCTGTTCGATCCATTAGACTTGGCCGTCGTTGTGTCCTCCACAGCGCTCTAACTGTTGTCAACACGTCTCTTCCTCTGCTGCTAGCTTTCTCATGTCTGTGAGCCCAGAGGAGGGGCAGGCTTTATAGATTTCCCATCAGGGGTTTATCTTCTTGATCACTGGGCCGGGATGGAGAAGACGGCCGGTTAATTTATGCTCCTCCTCCTGAGTGAGGCAGCAGGACAAGGACATGGTGACCCATTTGAAACTATCCGCCTCAGATAAGCCTGTGTGTGTCCGTGCATGTGCATTTGACTGATGTTCATTTCAGCGTGTGAGCGTT
This sequence comes from Toxotes lorentzi, assembly GCA_037833715.1. Classification (NCBI taxonomy): domain Eukaryota; kingdom Metazoa; phylum Chordata; class Actinopteri; family Toxotidae; genus Toxotes; species Toxotes lorentzi. The sequence continues at coordinate 4,593,868 of JBBMJY010000015.1, read as the reverse complement.
TGAGTTAATGAGTGATGTTGGTGTCTGCTGGCGTCGAGGAGACTGACGCACGAGCTCAGGTCTTCCTCATATATCAGACTCTCTGAGAGGCCTGTTATGACACCTGGCTGTCATTGTCTGAGGGTGAGTGATGCTCGGATGCCGCTTGATTTATAGCAAATACACGTCAGCGAAGGTTGCACCACCCGGCCCAGTTTTTGGGTCTAAAAAACAGCTGTAAACTCTCTTTTCTGATGACAGCAGGAAGTCATAACTTTAAGAAATTTTGGCAAATTTTACAAGTGATGTACCACTCCTGGGTCCTGTGAGTCTGCACTTGTGGTAAGTGCAGATTCACAGGAGTTAAAGTTTTTGACAAATACATTAACAAGAGAAACGTCCCATCAACACTTCTCTGTCTGTTCTGTGCTGCTGGATGTTACCCTACCACACCATTCTCACCAGCACTTTAAATTTCTAGTAGAACGGATGGATAAAACTTTTCACTTTACATGGATTTAGCCTACTTTCTGCACTGTTTATTCACCCCAGTGTTCGATCTCTGTGCACTAGATTCTCTCTTTGCTGTTTCTTCCATCCCAGTATCCAATTTATGGCCTACAAATCCCTAGTTCTGGTCATCTCTGCAGTTTTAAAGTGCATTTACATTTCCCCCTCCAAAACCAAAACAAAACTCAGACCCATTAGATCTTCTTCTGCATAAATAGATTTCTCAGCAGGGCATTTCATTTCCACAATCACATCCTCTCACCAATCAATAACCTCATATCGGACAAGGAAGACGTTTGATGACGGCAGCCTTTTAGCAATCATACAGACGTGACATCCAGAATATATTAAGCTCCTGGACTGTCTGTGGCCTTGGTGGGAGATTTAAGTGCTTCCTTGGGTTGACTGAATGGAAACGTGACAGCTGTTACAGAGTCATAAATGTCTACCTGTTGTTTTCCTGCAGAAATTACCTCCTGTGTACAAAGACTGAATGGGACCGACTGAACCAAAATCCATTCAAGCATCGGTTTGCAAAGCCACAAGACGTCTACTCCCGCTGGTTTCCCTCTGAGGAAAACGCCTAATTACACTGATCATCCATCAGCGATTATAACTGTGGTATTGAGCTCCAAATGAGGAGGTGCACCATGCTGTGTGGAAAACATGACTAACAATGTTAACATTGGAAAACATGTTGGCAGGGGGAATGAATCAAAGAAAGCTTAGCGAAAACTGGGGGCATACGTAGAATACAAATGAGGTTTGAGCTTGAAGAGGACATCAAAAGGCTCCCGAGCTCATGTAGCGACGCAGCGAGGGTTGTTATTTGATAAACTTAGCAGGGGGAGTTAAGAAGTGTGAGCTGTGGGAGTGTTTGCATCCCAGTGGACTTACTTATGATTGATGACAGAGGAACAATACCCCTCGCTGCACTCAGAAGAGGCTCTTAGAGGCTGTGAGTGAAGTGTTTTCTCAGGTGTGTGTGTTTGCAGGTTAACCGTTGCTTCCACTCTGCAGTGTGTTTGTTTACAGACGCCATTTTTCCGAAGGTCACGGATCAGAGAACACAGGCTGGAGTGTGTGTGTGGAGACAGAGAGGGGACGTGTGTTGTTTCAGTGATGTTCGCAGCCACCTCAGCCACCCATTAGCGCTCCTCCTCCCTCCGAGCTTGCCGGTTGCCATGGAAACGGCTCTCTGTGCTGCTTCTTCTGCTGCTGCCGGCAGCATCCTATCACTCCCCTCTCAGAGAGATCGCCGAGGCGAGCTGCTCGGGATCAGCAGGGTCCTTCAGGAGCTGCAGACGGAGAGGAAACACTCAGGGAATTGATGCACCCCGGTGCGGTTTAAGGTGTCTCCATGGCAACGTGCGTAGATTCAAGTCCCCCTGATTGGGCCTGATCCATAAAGCCAACCGCTTTCTTCAGGTCACAGACGCAGGTCAGGAGACCATCCCTGGAGCTGTGAAGCATCACAGCTGCATGATAAGTGACCAGATGAGGGTTTCACGTCTCACATGAGAGCAGGAGTGACAACATTTCAAGGAGCTCAACAACCGTTTTCCAGTTTCGTGTCTCCTTCAGTGACTTTAAAACCACTATAAACAACATTTTTCTATTAAAAATGGACCCAGTGACTACATGTAACGTGAAGGTCGTTACACATAACAATGAACGTACAGACAATTATCGCCTCACTCTGCAGTTCCTCCTCAAATGAAATAGTTTTCACTCTCTAATAAAAAGTAATTTCAGACACAATCCCTGATGGTTATGGCTTTATCAGTCCTTCAAATGGCAAAGTTCTAGATATACTGTCCCTCATTTATATACAAATATATATTTATATACAAATTTTGGGACCTGAGCTACACTTTAAAATTAAACTTCTGTGGTGCTGAACAAACAACATGAGCTTGAACGACCAGAACAGCTACAAAATGGATCCTGTTTGGAGGCTGATTTTCCAAAGCTGCTGTTTCCAAAGTTGAGAGTGAATTTTCAATCCAATTTTTCTAAACCAGCTTGGATGAGAAGTCCTTTAAGTACTTGAAAAATCCAACGTCTGCAGTTCCATGGGAACTCTGTCCATGCCCAAGAAGACTGTGTAATAAGGTCAAACGCTCCGGAACAGTCAACATGTGTTTGTACGGACTGACCCATCAGTGAGACAGTGATGTTTAAGAGCTCAGCGTGTCTCCATTATACCCATTCATACCATCCCGCACTTCTCTTTTCATGCCAGGTGGATTTTCCTCAGTGAGACTGTGCTCTGATTTTTTTTTTCTCCCCTCACATCATCAGTCATTAGCACTCAGTGCTGCAGAAAGAGAGAGGGAGACAGAGAGGAGGAGGGGAAGGCTTGAAAGAAAGAAAAAAAGAAGTGGAGAACATGTACTCTCTGCCATCACCACAGATCAGAGACACATTAGAAGTTACTGAAACGGAGTGGAGCAATCCCCTCGGCCCGACTTCAAAGGCAGACGGTTTTGGAGAGAAAATAAGGACAACCGTTAAAGATTCAGAAGAACTGCCAAAGTTGTCTACCACTTCAAGAACGCTGTCACCACATCTGAGGAAGCACAGAGAGAAGAAAGCACTTAGATGAAGCAACCACTGATCAAACATGTAACATACCTGGGATTATTAGGAATGCAACATTCACTGGGTTGAATGTTGTAAATAAGATCTGTCCATCTGGGCTTTTCCTCTGCCTCCAACTGAGAGAACAAAACGTGTGTCTGTTGTTTGATTCCTCGCCTCTCACCTCACATCCCCACCGCTGAGCCATGACACTACTGAGCTTCACAAATATTACCACTGAAGGGGGATTTTAGCTTTACTGTCGGCGACCATACAAGGCTGAACACAGAACACAGCGTGGATCCCGTCTGGCAGGTTTGCTCTTCAGGTTCACCACTGGGAGATGTTAATTAATAGGAACACCTGCTCTAAGTCACCCTCTATCTTCCCTCTCTGATGGGTTTGTGGGAAAAATAGGGTCCTCCTATACTTCCAGAGAACAAAATCTGCTTCGTATTATGGTCATGTATGAGGATATGTTGCTCATGTGAGCGTGCAAACCGCTCCGGAGGGTTGGGACATATGGCAGGGCTTTATTCGGCAGAAGGGATGGAAGAGGACGAGGTGGAGGGAGAAAACAGGAGAGGCTCCTTGTGTCACATTCACACCACAGCACTGAGGTGTTGGTGCAGTCCTGACGCTCGTACTCATCCGTACAAATCCACACATCAGTTGGAGCGGCGACAGCAGGCAGCCTGTCGTCTCCATGGCGATGCAGCATCTCCCTCATGCGAGTGCTGATTGGATCCTCGACGTAGGGAGCGACCTCTCGCTCCTGAGCATGTTTTGTGCTCCAAGGAAATCAGAGGAAACTTTGATTAAAGCTGGTTTGAAAACTCAGAAGAAGACTGTTCCAGCTACGACTGACTTCAAACAAGACCAGCAACAAAATCTGAGGCGTTTGGAAGCTACTTCTGAAATCGTCTCCTGTGTACTGTGAGGCAGCAGGGGGCCTCGTGCATGAGAGGAGGCATCTGAAGAAGGAAAACAATACCTCCACCCAGGAGGATTATCATAATAACTTTTATGCAGATTATCACTAAAAGAGAAAAAGCTTTGTTTCTGCAGTGCTGACTTGCCGCAGGGTTTTGAAAGGCGCCACTGGAGGTCTCTTAAAATAATCCTAATTTGCTTACACACTTGTGATCATCAAATTTTTGCAGACTTTGTTTCAGTTGATTACCATGTGACCGTTTAAGCCAATCACCTGTGAGGTCTTGGAGTCATTTGACTTTGGTGTAGCATCTCTTCAAAGATCTGTCTTTTACAGGTTTTTTTTTAAAAAGCTGGAAAAATTAAAATGTTCTAAGTTTCTACAGTTACGTTAGGTGTAAATAAAGTGTGTATGACCTTGAACCAATGTCAGCTGTTTTCCCGCAGATGAATGATAAAACGTTAACAATATAATAACTCTTAGACTTGAGTTTGGCCTGCGCTCAGAGCAGACCTGAGCTGCTGCGCATCCTTCCGCTCAGAGATGATTGGATTGTAAATTTGATCCTCAATCAGTTTTATAGCGCTCTCTCCTCAAGGGACTGTCCCCATGTGACCATGTGGTTGACATGGAGTAAAATTTTATTTTGCTTTTCAATAAAGTAAACGAGGACAGTGTATAATGGTCGAGGGCATCCTATAGCGACTAAAATAAAGACCGGATTAGCCTTTTTTTTTTTTTCTTCTTTAAGTCTGTGAAGTGTGGTTTCTCTGTGTGCCGTCCTCTGATGGAGGAGCGTGGTCTGTCTGGCGGTGCATTTTTAAACAGCCACTTTCATTCCCTTCATGTGTCAGATGCGGTGCATTGGGATTCCAATCTTGTAACCGTTGTTCCTGCCTCATCCCTCCAGGCTTCGCTCCCTCTCTGCACGGCCTTGTCGTCTCAGCCCACACCTGAAAATGACACACGAATGACACACACACACACACGCACACACACAGATCTTCTCACATTAATCCCACTTTTCAGATTCTGGTTCTAATAAGCAGATCCTCAGTCCTCATTGTTTTCCTGCCATGTTACACATCCTGACAAACAAACAAACACCATGCGGCCTCTAATGTTATTTTAAGCCTGAGCTGCATACATCAACCATTTCTCCCTTCTGCTGTTTGTTCCTCATTTCCTGTCCCGTTGTCTTCACGCTGTCTTTCTCTCCTCTGTCTCCCCGCTCTTGTCTTGTCTCTTCATCTTTGCCTTTTCTTCCTCACCTCTCCTTCCCCTTCTCTCCCTCCTTAGCGTCCACAGTGACAACAGCAACATGCCATTAGTGCTTATAGGAGGTAAAGAAAAGAGGGCATGCAAATGGTCTTATGTTTCAGCCTGTGTGCTGGCATGGATACAAGGCAGCCCAGAGTGACCCCAGTCACTTTAATTCACGGGGAAAACACCTGCCGACCACATCTGCTGGTTAGGATTCCAGCACCACAGTGAACGGACAGGTCTGTGTGAGGATTACACTGCTAACAGGGAAGTTTAGCTCATTGCTAAATTGATGTCAGCTGCATTTTGCTTTTTGACATCTCTGTGTCGATAAAATTTCAGCTGTGATCCTGGTTTGTTTTGCTCTGTTACTTATTTTCCCCGTCTGTGTGTCTTTGCAGTGCATGCAGTGATACCCACTGATAGATTGGTATGTTCGTTGTAGGGCCACATGGTATGAATAAAATACCAGCTAGCCTTTTTATATCTTATAATAAACAATTATATCCATCTATTTATATATGTGTTTTATACAGGTTTTCATGGGCTGAGTTTGCAGTTGCTAAGTGAAACTTTAGTGGTTTATCTTGTCTGTTTATATTTATCTTGCTCATTGGTACACTGTACACACTGCGTGCAATGCTCCTGCTTCTTCTTCACTGTGTCGGGGCACACACCATAATCCTGCTAACACATATCAGCTGCTCAACATGCTACATTGCTGAAATTGCACTTTTCCATTTTCTCAAATTTCATGTATCATGCAACATGTGACTCTGTGAGACACGACAACTGAGGGTGCAGCGACTTCACAGCATCCCATTAATCCTCTGCGCCGGTGGTCGATAGCACAGACAAACCCTGTGAATCAGTGGACCAAATACAAGAGGTGTTAATGAGGATGGTATGCGGCAGGATTCGTGCTGCAGATCATACTCCCTCTCCTCTGCCTTGTCTTTCAGCTCACACACACATACTCACACACACACATACAGACACACACAAACACACTCGCTCAGTTCTCTGGGGAGCAGAATGTATGAGGGTGGGGGGGGTGGAGGGAGAGAGGAGGCGGCATTTTGTCCTCATACCTTCTTTCATCTGCCAGTTTCTGCCCCAATTAACTCCCATTAATATAATTTGCCATGGTCCACCTTGATGCTGAGACACAGTGCATACAGTATGAGCTCTCTGCCTCTCACTCTGCATCTCCAGACCTCCACCGCACATGCACTCACACAGAAACACACCTGCACATGCACTCCGTCAATAACCGTGACGTTTAGAGGAACATGAATCGCACAAAGTAGACAGCTACAGCTGGGCCTGTGAAATGCACCATAATGAGCGGCTTGATGTGCATGTGTGCGATAGCATGTGGAGATTGGACACAGAAGCCTAGATTACGACAACTCCTCCTCTTATTGTCCGCCTGGGTCGCTGCCAACAGCTGTCAGCTGGGAAACCTTCAAGGAGAGAGGAAGTGTGTTGAGCATATGTGAGTGTGTGCATGTGTGTGTGTGTAGAGAGAGAGGGGGGGGGATCAAGGGCCTCAGTAAGAGGATGCTTAAAAAACTTTTCAATGGCAAACTTACACTGCACGACCTCTGACTCCCATGTGATGAGATAATTTCCCTTTGAGTTTCAATAAATAATAAGATTGCGTAATGACACAGGACGTCATATAGTGAGCTGAACTATATATTACACCATCCCATCTCCTTAGTCAGTTCCCTCAGCACAGCCATGGATGTGTAGAGGCAGGAGCACTGTGGCGAGCGAGCACCCATGGGATACAAGAGATCCAACCCTCCAACAATCTGACAGCAGCAGCAGCAGCAGCACGCACGCACGCGCACGCACGCACGCACACACAAACACACACACAGACATGCAAATGTGCAGCCTGGCAGTGAAATTTAGAAGTGAAAGACAAGTGTATTTGTATATCAACTTTTCAAACACAACTCTATACTTAGCTACACTATACTTAGCTACACTTACAGGAAAAATCGCAGTAGAATGCAAAATTATCAATGAAAAATATGTATGGAAAACTAGAGCAATACATTACTGTCGAGGAATCCAGAATATTTCTGCTCTAAGATACTGATTTGACCAATGAAAGAAAAATGTGTGGCATAAAGCCTCCCTAGTTACCAGAGATGAGAGGGTTAGATGTAGCATCGCTCCGTAATTGACCCCCTCTTCCCTCTGCGGTGGAGAGTTGCTCTCAGGAGTCCAGAGTGAACTTTAGCTCATTACCACCCACCTCCTCCAGTGTTAGAGCACTACCGTCCTGAATGAAGCCTTCAGTTAATAGTCCTGTTTTAAACATTTCTGAACAGCCCATGTGCTCGATTTTTCGGTCGACTTAACTCATTTGCAGTGTTGAACATTACAAACCTGGATCGCTCAGCAGTTATAATATATAAATGTAACCCTGAGCTTTTAGGCTGCGCGATTTGAAAGCATCACTCATTTGAATACTCAAAACAAGCTGACATGATTCCTCGTCTGAGGGTTTCATAATATCTTTTATTATTTATGGCAGGGATTGTGCTGCTGCTTTCCCTCTGTAGCGGAGCAGGCAATAGGGATGTTGAGATGAGGGGAATTTATTTATCAGGAGATGAAGAAGTTGATCCCGATGGCTTACCCCCGTTGTCACTGCACGTTATACTGTAGCTGCATGCCATTTGTAGGATTGTTTGTACACGACATTTCTGTACAAACAAAACTACTTTGCAAACAGATAAAAAAAATCGGCCTCAGCCTACTTTAGAGACAGTTTTGGGGATAGAAATTATTTTTGTTTGAGGTTTTTTCCAGCTTTGCAGATTATAGCAAAAAAAAGCTAAAAGCCGAAGCTAAAAGATTAGATTCAGTCCATGTTTGAAAACAGGAGGGAAAAAAAGTGTTTTTGCTGGAATCATTTAGGTATTGAAGATAGCAGCTGAAAGGATGATAATGAGATCAGTCAGCGGAGAGATGTGGGATTTTATATCACATTTCTTTCCTGTGAGTGAGCGCTGAATATTTGGCTTTAGTTAGACACACACTGGGGCTTTTGTGGCATCAAACCTGCAGCTACTGGAAGCTGAAGCTTGAACCACCTCAGCACAGAAATGGACATCTTGAGGCATTCAGATGAGAGTCAGAAAGACAAACCAGTGTCTCTTTGATCTCCTGCATCTCTCTACAGCTCAAACTCCGCAGGAGATTTAAGATTTGCCATTGAGCTGTTGTGCAGTTCAGCTCATTCTATTAATATTACAGCTGAAAAGCCTGAAGGAGCAGGTTGTTTACACAGGAGAGACGTGTGTGTGCTCTGTACCAAATCCTCTAATATGAATAAAAGGAAATCAATGCTAATAAACCGTGGAAGACACGGTGAAAGTTCAGTGTTTTGTGTACTTGAAAAAAACATTTCCAAAAGATCAGAAGAGTCAAGAATTCAGATTCTGACATGCAACTATTTGCACGTTAGTATTTGACAAAAAAAGGATGGAAGCGGTGTCAAAAACAGATGAAAACCATACAGGTAAAGTAAAAATGACACGTCTGATGAGCACTTTTTCCTCCATTGTGCAACAAAAGGCAGCACTGAGTCAAAAAACACATTTGTAACAGGGAACATGTTGTGTCTAATAAAAATAATATAAAGAAATGTATTTACAACAGTCTGCTGCTGCTTTAAACAGCTTTTTTTCTCCCTTTGCTCTGAGAAATTGATCTCCAAACTCAGAAAGGCAGCAGGAAAGTCAATAGACTCACTGCCTCCTGGGAAATGTAGGCGTAGGCTATGGATTAGAGTGCTTTTACATCAATACTGGTTATTATTACAGTAGCTTGTTGCTGCTGTTATTGGTACAATTTGTGAGAAGGATTTAACTTGTGACTAAGAGAAAAACAGACATGAGCGGGGAGGGGGCAGCACAGCTGGGAGCCCTGACTCACCCGGACACCCATGTCATCTCGGCTCACCTGCTGTCTCAGGATAAGATAACATGTGCCCTTATTGATCCCTGGTAGGAGAAATTCAATTTGACACAGCAGCTCAAGGGAGTTTAGATAACATCAAAGAAAGAAATTTCAATAGATATCTGTGCATCAGAAGTAAGTAAAACACAGTGGTGTGTGGTTGTGAGTCTCAGTCAGTGGAGGTACTGGGTGCTGTGGAGTCTGATGGCTGATGGCTGGATGAGTCTGTGGCTGAACGTGCTGCTGAGCTTTCCTCTCAGCTTTCCACGGAGAGGATGAGAAGGGTTGTCCACGATAGCTTTCAGCTTCCCTTCTCTGTCTCTGCCTCCATGCTGTCCAGTTCCATCCCCACCACAGAGCTTCCTCAGTAAGAGCAGCCTGTTCTGTCCTGTTCTTGTAGACAGCCTCAGTGTAGTCTGAGCAGTTGTTGTCCACTGGTGGCTGCCATGTACCAGGGAGGCATGTGGAGGTAGGGGGAGGCGGAGGGAGGTTTAGCCTGCACTGGTGAGTCAAACCTGTTAAAAAAACAGGTTTAGCTCCTCGGTGCGTCCCTTTGTCCCCCTTGTTTGCTCCCTCTGACCTTTTCATGCCACCAAACCTCAGTTTGTTCTGCTGCAGCTTCCCCTCAGTCCTGTACTTGCAACAGTGTTTAGTCGTCCTCAGCTCCTTCTGGATTTCTTTCCTGGCATCTTCAGCGTCCCCGGCAATGAAAACCCTCTTCTTCCTGTTCACCGGGGCTTTGATGTCCCTGTTGATCTATCATAGACTGTATTTAAAGGTCTCTGCCTCACTACTCTACCACTCTCTCCGTTTTGTCTCATTATAGTGGCCACACAGAGAGGGTAAGATGACAGACCGATTGGGAGGAGAAGGGAGGAAGGGACACGAGTCTCTGACATTTCCGGAGATTATCTTAGTCACTGGCAGCTCACATTAATGTGCTAACCTGATACACACACACACATGCACGCACACACACATATATTGGCCTTCAAAATACACTACACAATAATACAATAAAATGACCATAAATTCAATACCTCAGCCTAAACCCCACTCTAACAATAACCATCAGTCTTAACCGTCAGACATCCAGTACATCCTCCCTTTCCAAAAACGTCTTCGCTCTCATTATCTAAAACTCAAATTGGCTGTCACAAAGGCACAAAAAAAAAAAAAGCACTGACACACAAAACCTCTGACAATCTGACTTAGCAGCACTGTCAACAAATAAATACAGACCTCACAGACCCACAGATGATTTGATTGCCTCGATTGACTGTGCACGAGTGTGAGTGAGCGTGTGAATGTGGAAACAGCTCCCTACTGGCAGCAGAAGTGTTGTTAGATGACTCTGCTCTCTAACAGCTCAGTCTGTCATTGTCAGCCATGCAGCAGACGGCTAATGAAGGCAGCCCGACTCACCACATGGTGCTGTGACATGTGGAAACATATTCTGTCTCTCTGCCTCCTTCTTCACCTCTCCGTCCTGTCTCTGCACGGTTGTCACCTCTTTTCTGTTTTCTCTCTTATTTCTGCTTCTTTTCTAAAATCTCTAATATCGCCTCCTTAAAACTCAAGATTTATATCCTCTGATCCTCGATGAATTCACAAACACTAACCTGTCTCTTTCTCTCCTCCTGATCCAGGTACATGTCTGATCCTGGGTTGCATGATCTACCCGGACGGCTGGGACAGCGACGAGGTGAAACGGATGTGCGGCGAGCAGACGGACAAGTACACGCTGGGCGCCTGCTCGGTGCGTTGGGCCTACATCCTGGCCATCATGGGTATCATGGACGCGCTCATCCTCTCCTTCCTGGCCTTCGTCCTGGGAAACCGCCAGGACAACCTGATGTCTGAGGAGCTGCTGGGAGACAGTAAGAACACACGTGTCTACATACTTTTGTCCATACAGAGGTGTGAGCAGGTCAGTTATATATTCAGATTAACTGTTTGGACGTCAGAAAAACAGGGACAGACATTGCAGAAATCCTAGAACCATCTTCTAAAGACATTGGTTTTGTTGGAGTATACATCGGATCGATGTTATACACCACCATTGCTTCTGTTACCAATGAGATTTTTATTTTTCTGTTTTTTTTTGTTTTTTTTTGATTGGACGAGATGACAACTGCACTCGGACCCAGAGAGAATGATCTGAGCAGTGAAGAGGCAGGAAGGTCGGGAGAATACAGATGAAGGAGGCCGGAGATAAAAAGCAATGAGGAGGAGAGAGAGAGAAAGAGAGAAAGATGGGTGACTGAGAGCAAGAATGCACCAATAGCAAGGGTTAATTGAAGCCTGAGGATGCTGGACAGAGTCATGAATTACTAATGGCTGTTTACACAGCTTGCTGCCAGCCTGTCTAAATGAATCACAGCCACCCTATCGGCCAGGACACAGTCGCCTGTTAGCTCGTATAAGCAAAGTGACTGAGAGGAAGAACCCATTATCAACGAGGAGGAGAGAGACCGGAGAGGGACGACAAGACAGACGGGAGGAGAGAGAGGGATAATGAGCCGAGGAAGAGGAGGAGAGAGAAGAAGAGGCAGATGCACATGAAATATGAGCCTGAAAGTGAAAATGGGGAATTCATCAAACAGCAGATGAAGTTTAAATGGGATGTTTCTCTTATCTTGTCACTCCAGAGGATGGATAGTGACACCTGTCCCAGTTCATAAAAAACAAAAACAAAAACATCAGAGGGGTGTTTTAATTCTGCAGGGAGAGCTGTTAGTTTTATGTAACACTGCCACCTGCTGGTTACAAATGTGAAAGTTATTTTATCCTCTTCACACTGAATTGTTTTTTTTTTTCGTTTCCCCACAGAGAGCGGTAATAACGCCATTTAACTTCTGGTATGAGTAAAGCAGTCACACACACACACACACAGGTAAGGAAGTTACTTGGGTGTAATGTAGCAAATGTGAAAAAATCACTGACATTGATTTTTATATTACAATCACATATTTCCTTTGATTTTTTTTTCTTTTCATTTGTCTTTGTTTTGTTGCCACAGCCTGTTTTGGTCACCTAATGATGGCGTCTTTAAAGTAACTTCACTATACTTAGTGGAAATACACGTTCGTAAAGCAACCAGATGTTTAACCTCACTATTTTTACATAAATCAATCTGTAAATTAATATATATTTAAAACGATAATCATTCCAGTAATTATAATAATGCTTAAAAATTGTGTTCCATATCTAAATATGCTTTTCTTGGTTAATGTAGCTTATTTAATTTGGCTGATGCTGTATTAATGAATCTGTATCTTCTAATTAGAAGGACAGGGAAAAATCTCAGTCAACATTTTCTGCATCTTTTGCATGATCATGTTAAGTGAATAATCACTGTTTGAAAGCTTAAGAATGTGATTGTTTTCAAAAGCAGAAGTTAATTTGTGTAATAAGCGATTTATGGGGAGAGAAAGACTCCACAGGGCTCCCGCCTACTCGTAGATTTCTAGAGAAGACTTTTAATTAAAAGCATAAAAAACATTACAAGAATGAAAACCATGGAAAGCAAAGTTGTTTCAGGCTATTTACTAGACTTGATCAGTTAGATGGAGTGAGAGACGAGAGGGAATAACTGCCTCTTTGAACCACATTAATTCATGCATGTTCTACATTGTTTTTCTTATCACCTGCAGGTCTTGCTGCCTAGACGTGATGTTACTTCAGGACCCAGCATCCCTCTCCTGGACCAGCTTGAGGCTGGGATGCCGAGCTGATGTGTGAACAGATCAAAGAAGAAGAAGACGAGGAGGTCTGGAAGAGGCCACACAACCTTGTGGGGGAGACCAGGATGCCTCTTATCCTCCCTGAACTCCCTCTGTAAAATAACCTTCTCAGTCATCTTAAACTACTTATTTTTGCAGGATGGATTCTCCTAAAAGAAACTTTCTCTGAGTTTACCTGTGTTGGTACATCACTGCATCATCTTACCCAAGAAAGCTGCCAGTGCACAGGTTCAACTGGAGAAGAAAAAAAAAATTCAGAAAGACTCCTCATGTGGTAAATCAGCTCCAGGACAGTCGTTGGACAAACACCACGGAGTGGCAGCCGCTCAAACTGAATTAAATCAAAACAAATTATCCAGACTTTGACCGACACAAATAAGGACTTAACAGACTTGAGGTAAAAGCTGTCAGATCTTCTTTCTTATCAAGTCAACAAACTCCCTGCATAAAGCTGTTTGACCTTTGATTCAAAGGAGAGCGGTGTCTGAAGACATTTCTAGGCTGGATAAACGAACTGAAACAACAGTAACGTTTTGCTATAATTTAAATGTTTGATGTGATAGAATCAAGAGATAATTAGAGGTTCTGCTGGTGACAATTTTGCAAAAAGTAAAAATAAAAGTGCACTAAAATAGGAGAAAACATCAACTGTATGAAGTCTATAATCTCTGTATAGCTATGTTGATTACGTCCCTGTACTTTGTCTTGACTTTGAAATGTACACTTTGAAATTGGTCCATTATTAGTGTGTGCCATACCGTATCTTGTAATCTGACAGTATTGTGCAGTACTAAAAGGGCAGAAGAAATAGCTAAACTGGACATGAAGTGTGGCTGAAGAAGTTTGACTCTTGTATTTTTGTTTTCTCTAATTTTTCACTGTCTCACAGCTTAAAAAAAAGAAAAAAGAAACGACTAACAACACACAAGTCTAACTCGATATCACACCTGCCTCCAGTCTTTGTGCTAATCTAAGCTAACACACTACTCGGTAACCCATCAGATTCTGTGACCTTGTTATCATGTCATCATCAAGTCGTGGGCAGAAATCCTCAGTGTTTTTGCTCCAGACCTCTGATGTTATGTAAAATTCATCTGCTGGTTTTAAATAAATAGGTTCTTTTTTTAATTGGTTAAACCTGCCGTCCATTTTCTGCTTCTTATCCAGGTTCAGGTCGTGCTTAATGATTAATTAATGACATTATTATTGATCACTGTTACACACTGTTGGGAAATACTGAGAAAAATGTGATATAAATGTCAATAAATTCCTGCACTTGTTTAATAAGCCTTTTCATCCCTCCTGGTTTCCCCTGACATCTTTCATCATTTAGTTGGTATTAAAATGAAACAGGTATTAAACTGCAGTCTTACATTTAAACCCGGTGGACCCTGTATTTACAAAAAGTCACTAATTTTGATGGCTGCTGACAAAAAATGGTGACCTAAACAGATTTTCTGTGGTCTTTTTCAGATAGTCGATCTTCTGCTTTGACAGAACCGACACCTAAATCGCAGCTATTAAAGTTCATGAACCATCTCAGTATTATCTTGGCACAATGGTTTGTAACAGCTGTCAAAATAAAGCACACAACAAATCATGACTTTAAAAAAAACTTTTGCAGGGGAAATTAAGCTATAAATTCCTGAGTCACAGAATCTGATGTTACTAAAATAATGTACTGAAATATGTGAAGGACACATGTTTGCATTTTACACTCCTGTCCACATACTTATTTTGGCTTCGCAATGGAGGTGTTCTTCATGATTTGGGTTAGACCTCCATGTTCCAATTAAAGGAAATATTAATGCTACACCATATGATAATTGATTCAATAATAAATTCTGTTCTGGAAAACAATTCAAGAGCAATGGCTGCCAAGTGAGAGACAGACTTCACGTGGTGAGAGCCGTTCGTAGTGGTTGTCCTTGTGAAGAGCCGGAGCGGCATCATGATCACCGAGTACCCAGTGGATTCACCAGCACCAGCCAAGATGGAAATATCAACTCTGACATGCACCTGCATCTGCTCACATGAATCCTAACGGCCTACAGGGAGCCGTTAGGATTTTAAGCTTATAGCCATTGTAGTAATCTTCACACGCAAGAAAACTAAACTGGATGGTTGAACAAATGACTTTGCTATTCTTAGATCAGAACCTCTGGTCAGGCAGAGGAGTTCAGCCGGAGGAAAGGCCATGTCGTCTCCTAAATCATCATACGGAGTATATCCTCTGTACGGTGGCCATTTTAGGACATTACAGACTCCGTCAATCAAGCTCAGCTCTGTTTTGTCAGATCGGGTTTGGTTTTCATTGTTCTTAACTGTGCTTGAGCCAAACAAATGTGTGCTGATGTTATTACTCAGCTCCCTGACAGGAACTGCCATCCCTAGAGCCACAATGCTAACATCATATACATGTGTGGACAAATTACATTTATTATTGATTAATCTATTGGTTTTCAAATATAAAAAAATACCTGTCAAAGTTTCTTTAAGCCCAAAGTAACATCTTTGAATATGACTAGGATATATCAAAAAGTTTTACCAATTGTCTCAGATTTAATGTGGTTATTTGAAGCTCCATCCTTGACCCTGTCATGTACACTGTTAGTGTGCTTCACATACCTCAGTCAGGATTTTCCAGTATTAACTGTGAGCGATGTTATTAAAATTCTGCCTCCTGCCCTTTTCATGTTCCCTTTACTTTGACGTATCATTGCCCTATTTCTTAATGCAATTAACCAACTTTCCAAGGGAGATTTAATCTGTGAGGTAACAACTGAAAATGTATCTGCACGCTGTGATCTTTTCCCAGGTCTTCTAATATTCTACATGGACATAACCTTCAGACCACAAATGGTCTTCCTTCCTCCTGCTGTCATGTCCATGAGCAACAAACAAAGAAATGGGAGATAGCAGTGTACTGGTATTTTTCAGCTGTTATGGATTTAATCGGTTTTTAATCGGTTGGACGTGTGCACCTGTCCAACAGATTAACCAAGAGTCGTTTGGATATCTAATGAAAATTTGTTGTGACCAAACAGATTCGGCCCTGAACCGTCCTCTCTCCTGAAGGCTGAAAGCAGAGCAGATATTTGTCAAAGCTGGCAGTGGAGACGGCGGCACAAATTTTCCCAGAGACACATGTCACCACGAGTGGTATAAAACTGTCATTACAGTGATTTATTATAATGAACCATGAAAATAGCCAACCAGTGCAGTGTCTGTGAGTCTCTCCCCTCCACACAAACATACACTCACACACACAAATAATAAAAAAAAGACAAAGTTGAAGAGTCCAGAGAGGGGAAAAAAATAAAATAAAAATAATGCTACAGTCACAGAAACATTCAGCTTTGCCAAGAAGAGCGTTCATATTTACAACCATAATTCAAAATGGGATGGGAGCGAATTGTACAAGCATAGAAAAGAAAAGAAGCAAATATTTACAACCTGTTCCTGGTGAAAGCTGGAGAAACCACCTATACATTAAATTACACTTTCTACAAATAACCATTGATATTCAAAAATAAACCGCTAACGTCCTACCGGTGGGCGAGACCACTCTGCCTACCTCAGAAAACTATGAGCACTCGATACACGACATCTCTCGCATGCATGCATACACACACACACACACACACACACACAC
Source organism: Toxotes lorentzi (assembly GCA_037833715.1). NCBI lineage: Eukaryota > Metazoa > Chordata > Actinopteri > Toxotidae > Toxotes > Toxotes lorentzi. The sequence continues at coordinate 4,577,214 of JBBMJY010000015.1, read as the reverse complement.
ACTTTCCACCTCTAAGCAGCCATACACGATCACACATTGAAACACACACACACAAACACACACGAGTGCAGCCTCTTGGGGCGGTGAGGCAGGCTCCCAGAAATGGGTCTTTTCTGAATCTGCAGCGGTGAACAGATATTTGTTGTTAGACAGAGGAATAAAAAAAATAATTGTGGTTTTTTTTCTCTATACAAAAAGCTTTCTCTTTGCTATAATGAGCCACTAGATTAAAACAAATAAATGGTGTAGAGAGCCGACAACAGACGAGAGAGTAGAGGAAGTAAAAGGAATAACTGACAAAGGAGGAAGAGGAGGAGGAAGGGAGGGGGTGGGGGTATAGGCTGGAATGTCCATCGATAAACAAAGTGCGGGGCCTTACAACGGGAGTCCAAACAAGACACAGAGCAGAGAGCTTTCCTCTCCATCACAGGAAGGATATATAAAAACAAGAGGAGGCCAGAGAGAGAGGGCTATGAGCACCGGGGGGATCGTCCATCTTCATTTTTATACAGTTTGTCTTGAAGATTATTTCACTGTCCTTTTTTCTAAAATTTGCTGTCCTTGTTTTTTCTTTTTTTGTTTTTTAAAAAGTACCCTTATATCCCACAATCAGCTGTTTTTCCACTGGCCATGTGTTCAGGTACATAGAAAACATATCTACAGCTTATGGTACACGCCCCACTCAGACTGAGTTCTCCGGGGCTGCTGGGGGGTGACAGGGCGGTCAGTGCCACCCTGTGCTCAGGTACCCCGAGCTGTGGAAGGGGGTCGAGGACGCAGGAGCTCCACGAGTCCCAGAAGGCATCTGGGAGGCAGCGGCCTGGGCCTGGCCTTGTTGAGTCTGCTGGGGAGGAGGAGGGGGTGGGGGGGGCAGTCCAGTCTGCTGAAGGGGTGGAGGGTACGTGGACTGGGGTACTGAAGGATTGGCAGCAGGGCCTGGGTGCAGCAATGCTGGCTGAAACCCCCCTAAGTTCTGAAAGTGGTGGGGCTGCATCGGTGGGTTGGTCGATGGGGCCGGGGGTGGCGGAGGAGGAGGTGGAGGAGGGGTAAGTGACAGCAGGTTGCTGCCGGTAGGCGGCGGCTGCTGCTGCTGTTGGGAGGTCTGGCCCTGTGGGGGAGGAGGCGGAGGAGGAGCGGAGGTCAGCATGAGCTGGTGCTGCTGCATGGGAGGAGGCTGCATGTTGACGTGCAGCAGAGCAGGGCCAGGCATTGGGTGTGGAGGTGGAGGAGGTGGCGGCGGAGGAGCAGCTGAACTCTGATAGTGCACGCTGTGGGGAAGAGTCTGCATCAGGGGCTGAGAACCAGGTGGGTAAGGGGGTGTGACGGCAGGTTTAAACCCGGGGAAGGGTCCAGCAGGTGAAGGGCTTTGGCTGGGAAAATATGCTGTGGAGGCCGGAGGTGCTGGTGGAGGAGGGGGTGGTGGTGGTGGAGCACCCTGTGAGTTATACTGGGGAAAAGGAGCAGGGCCAGTCTGAGCCTGGGTCTGGGGCTGGTTTTGAGACTGAGCGGAGAACAGTGCCCTCTGGCTGCGGTAGGGTGAGCCCTGAGGCTGAGGCTTAGGAGAGTGAAGGAGGGAGGATCCAGGGTAGTGGACCGGTGAGGAGGGTAAAGGAGTGGGATGCAGCTTCGTGGGGGTCAGAGGAGCCGACTTAGGTCCTGCAGACTTGCTCGGGGGCTGGTTTGTTGGATTTGGCGTCCGAGATTGACCATCACCGTCTTCTTCCTTCGCTGACCGACTGGGAGGCAGGGCAGCAGGACCAGGAGAGCAGGGCTGAGAGGAGAGAGGCAACGTCAGACACTTACTGATAACTAGCTGAGATGAGTCAAATCTCTATCATGTCAATCAATCAAATGTTATTTGTAAAGCAAATCTTTTGCAAATTAGTGTTTGAAAGATAACTGACATACTAAGACTACAAATATAAACAGTAAAACAATTTGAGACTAACACACAGAAATAGAACAAACAAAACTGAGAAAAGAAAAAAACGTGGAAGAGACAAGTAGAGTCAAAACGATGAGCTGATCAACAGAAAAATACATCAACAACTTTTAATAACTGACTAACCATCTAATTTTACTAACTGTGATAGTAAAATTGGTATTTTTGGATTTGAAGATATTAGGTTGCATTCAGGAGTTTTTATTTTACATTTCAGCTATAGAGGCAACAACAATACAACATGCTTTATACTTAGATAAATTTTAAACAATGGCCATACAGAATTTTAATCATAAGACAGAGGATGATGATGACTCACTGCGTGGGTTGGGGTCTTTTGAAGACTTGGCGATGGACAATCTCTCAGTGCAGGTGTATCGCCACCCTCTGTCTCACCATCTACAGGAAAAGCACAGAATAACAAAGACGTAAGATTGACTGAGGTGAAAATACACCTTAAGGCAGAAGACTCAGAGTCAGTGGCATTATTCTCACCTGTGTCTTTGTCTTTGCTCAGCAGCAGAGCTCTGTGGTAGCTCCGTTCTCTGGCCTGTTCAACAGAGGTCGACGACGTCCTGAAGAGAAACATCAGGACCATTACAATCTTATTTCCAGCAGGGATACATTAAGCAATCTATACACTGGATATACTGCTATATACTAGATACATTCAGTGTATAAAGAAAGATAAAATACACACTCTACCTATATAATAACTTGATAAAATATATGGTTTTTAATATGACAAACTCAATATATTTTTGGGAGCACATACCACTGTCCTTCTCCTCCTTCTTTCTCTCCTTTCTCTCCAGCGGTCTCTGCCTCCTCATTTGTTTGGGGGTCCTTTATGATGGTGGTGGTAGTGGTGGCGGCGGAGGTGGTGTTGCAGAGAGCTGTGGGAGCAGGGGGTAGAGAAGGCTCACTGGTGGTCTCTAGAGTGACAGGAAAGGCGTCCACGGTCAGAGGCGGCATGGTGGAGACGGGGGAGCTGCACTCAGTCTTGGAGCCGCTGCGACGAGCTTCTCGTTGACGTTTTCTGTATTCTAGCAGGGAAACCTGGGAAGATGCAGAAACCCGACGTCATTTATGAACAAAAGGCAAGTCTCACGTCAAACCATCAGAGGGCAGCATTTGCACACTCACTGACACACAGGGTAGTAGAAGTGTGATATATTCCTATACAGTACATATGAAACGCTTAATGCTTCTGCAAATGTACCTTTTTCTTCTGTGGAGGGTTCTGTGCTGACCCTCCTACCTCACTGGTGCCATCTCCATTCAATGAGCGTGAGAAGCCAAGGGAACTTCCCTCCTCAGAGCAGGGGTAAAAGAGCTGCCCCTGGCCTTCACTGAAGGGGGCCTGAGAGCCAACCAATGACCCTGTCCCCGACGTGGGCCCTGCTGCAGTCCCAGCTGCAGCCTCAGGCCTGAAGGGAGCTGCCAGAGGCTCCAGGGTGTGTGAGGGGGTGAGGTCCCTTAAGTTTGAGTTGACTGGGGAGAAGTTCAGACCAGCTGGTCCAGTCGGGCCTCTCTCTGGACTTTTTATCCAGCCAGGAAAAGAGGAAGCACATGTTTCTGCAGACGAGGAAGCCTCACTACTGCCTTCTACCACCCCACCATCAGCCCTGTCCTCTCCGCAGTCCACAGACTCTGCAGCTGGAGGCTGTGGACTCTCTGGAACTGACACCTTGACTTCTGTCGGGAGTCCGTCTGAGCTGGGAGCCCTGATGCACGGAGAGGAGACCAACGAAGGGGGGCGATCGGCCTACAAAAGAAGGGAGGGATAAACATTAGGTGACTCCCTCAATGAAGGAAAGCCCTACAATGTCTTCATAATAAGACCAAATTTATCCTACTTAAAACTTAGACTTAACACAAATGATTATCTTTGCTGATGAACTGAAAATGAGAAAAACTAATCAAGCTGCTGGCATGATCAACAAGATCCAATAATCATTGAAAACTAATTCTTGTAATCAATAATTCCTGCTATGTTACTCCACTCACCTCTTGCACGCTGGGTTTCCGGCTGACCTCTGGTGAGTTCTCCACTGAGGATTCGCTCTGTGAAACCAAAAACACACACAATCATTCCAGTTCTTCTTCACATGTACGCACAGATTCATGGGGTTTTCCTTTTAGACATCCTTACCTCCTGAGGGGCACTAAGTGTCTGTGTTGGGGTGTTGGGCAAGGGCTCTGTACTTGGTTCCTCTGTTCGGGGACGTGGTGGGGTAGCCAGTGAGACAGGTGTTGCAGGCGTCTCCGATTGGTCTGTCCTAGTGGGCGTGGCACAAGGGGAGCCGTACGGTGTCGAGCTCTCAGACATACAGGCATCTAACGGACTCAACCGCCGCTTTTTCAAAGGTGTGGGCAACTCTGAAAGAAGCAAAGTGGTGTGTTTATATCCCAGAGCTTCTTCTCACATTTAATTTTGTGGACTTATTTTGAGAGTGGGCCTGAATATGTTTACATATGTTTCTTCAAATGCTGTTTTTATGACCTGTGGCTACAAATGCAATGTTACGAAATTTGCTATTTCATCTCCTATTTTTACATTTCTATCTTTGATTAAATTAATACTTTAGTCTGGAGAACAGACGGATACACTAACATGAGCTATTGTATAAGTCACAGGAGGCTTATATGCTTTTTTTCCAATCTGAAATATATTTAATTTTGTGGCACCAGACTTAGTATTGGCAGTGCAGTTCTCTCAAAAACCTACCTGGTAGCGAGCAGGTGCCATTATAAGGTAGAGGGCTGTCAGAGTCTCCATTAATGGAGGGGCTGAGAGGACCCTCGCTGGGCATGAGGAGGCACGGTCGTCTGGCTGGGCTGGTGGAGCCCTCCTCCTCTAGAGCCTGCTTCAACCATCGCTGTGAGAAAGAGAACAGGTTTAGTACCGTAAATAAAAATCTCACAGCAGAAAGAAATCGGCTGATGTAGTCATAAAGGTAGAGTTAAATCCAGCACTCAATAGGATGATGGCAGTGTTAACTTAAGAGAAATTCATCATGTCAAATCCTGAGCCATGACTTTCCTACACTGGCTAGATGTACATATTTAATGAGTATCAAAGCCAAACGGGAACATCTCTAAAGCAGGACTCTGTACCTTCTTGCAGGAGCCCGTGGTTGGCGGCGTTTCTGGCAGTTCTCTGGATCGCCGTCTCCCTGTGGGTACTCCAGGAGTGGTGGGGCTGCGGTTTGCCAGGAATGGGGACGAGAAGCGGATGTAGTGTTTGGGCGTGCTGTAGACCTGTGGCGAGCAGGCCATACCTGGTAGGGCGTTCAGCTGTGTGGCAAGTACTTCAGGGTCACTGCTTATCCTCAGTGGTCTCTCTGGGGCCGGCTCTGGGGTTCGCACTGCACCACGGTCCTGCTGCTTCTCTCCCACCCATTCACTGACAAAGTGCTGTTGAAAAGAGTTTGAGAAGATTTAGCAAATTACCTGACAACCTATAGGGCTTCCCATATCTTATATGTGTTTGATATGATGCGTATATTTGACAAAATAAATTAGCTTTTAATAATTTCCTTGTTTAATTTCATCACATTTTTAAAAACAGTTAAAAGCCAATTAAATAAGACCAAAGACCAAAACAAATACAAAGCTATCAAGTACAGGTGTCCAACAACCACACAATTGCTCAGTTATAGTGATACTGCTGTTGACCACACAGAAACAAAAATGTAACTACCTTTTTAGTTTTGAAGTTCTTGTTCCCGGTGCGGTTTCTGTCAGGTGCAGGCGAGCTGCTGTGCGGAGGGCTGGCGTCTGGTGCCTGGGAAGAGATGGCCTCCGGCTCTGGTGCAGTGGGGGTTTCTCCTTCAGGAGCCTCATTGGTCAGGGGCTCCACTGACTCAGCTGGAGAGCCTGGGGGCAAGTCAGAACAGGTGCTGATGGTGCGAGCTCGCCGGCGCTGTTGGCCGATGTGCGTGCGGTTTCTTGAGAAACTTTTCCTGTTTCTTGAGCCTTTGACCTTTGCCGGCTTTAGACCTGGCTCCTCTTTCACCTCCAGAATTGGCTGTGAGAAAGACAGTCGAGAGTTTGTATTCATTAAAATGATGCAATGCTAAACATAATCCCACAAACATGTCCATCTGTAGCTTCTTCAAAGAAATTTTGTCCTTTATAAACAGTTTGACATTGCTGATAAATACATTTCTTCAAAATCAGAAAAATAAAGGAAAAAAAAATATGGGAAAATACATTGTTTGGCCAAGGTCTGTAGAACACAAGCTACTTCAAAAAGGGAGCCTGGTGTCTGTGTTCTATTGATGAAGTATTCATGTGTCTCTGTCTCACCTGCATGACAGCTGGGGAATCTGCTGTCTCTGGCGTGGCTGGAGGCTCTTCCTTGATGTCACTGCGGCCCCCAGCCTCTGACTTGACGCTACCGATTCGCTCCAGGGCCTGCTCCCTGCGTTTCTCCCTCTTCTCCATTCGAGCGAAGGCTTGCAGGATGGCCTCCATCTTCCTCTCTTCTCGGGTCTGGAGAGGGTTAATTGTGGGATTGGGAGAAGGGGTGAAGCAGAGGAAGAGGGTGCACAAGAATTAGTCCGTGGAGTACTACTCACCCACGGAGCCCCAGAGGTAGCGAAACAACGGCTTAAGGTGCGCTGCACAGAGAAAGCCTTTCTAGCTGAGTGGCGGGTGCAGAGACAAGTGAGAAAGTGACCCCTCGTTTTCACAATAAGAGAAACAAAAAGGAAAGAAGGTCAGACAGAAGCGACAGGAAAATGTTGTGAGGTTGTGTCAAAAAGTGACTGGGACACCAAGAGGTTATAATTTAGCATGTCTGGTGTGTTCCTGCCACTAATTTTCCCCAGCTCTGCATACGGAAACCATGGCTACCTCCACCAAAATCAAAGAACTCCACCTTCAGTCAGAACACCCCTTTGAAAATAAATTCATACCACGATACATACTGAGGCAACACACATTTCTGCACAGCTCAGATTGGTGTCTGTAAAGACGGGGCAGTTAGTACGCTTCTAAGTCAGTGACGTCTCATATATTTGGGGTTGGGGAGGCTGATAAATGGGTGGAGTGGGGTCGGCTATGTATGGGGCAAGTTTACCTCCTTGTGTTTCAGTCCCTTCCAGCTGGAAGCCGCCCCGACAGGGAGATGGGACTGCTCCGCTGGGTTGGCCTGAATGTTCAATAAAGAGACAGCCCAGTTTAGAAGTGACATGTCCCCCCTAAACAAGGCTTCACAAACAGTGGACAGAACTGGACAAGTCACTTTTTGGTGGTATTTCAAGTAGTGCAGGTGTTGGACAGGGTGGAATTTATATTATTCTACTCTACAGGCAACTATAGAGCTACTTCAGCAATCCACTCATGACACCACAATGTGACACGATAAAACTGAAATTTCCAGGCTATTTACTCCTGATTGCATCTAGGTTACTGGTATTTTCTCGAATAGCTTAGCTTTTACATTTTTGCCTTCACACCTGCCACACTACCTCAATGGTTTCCATCCTTATACTAACCCCCCAGCATTTATATCACAATACAAGCTTGTCTAAGGCCCTTTAAACCACACAATTTTGGATTGAGATGACAGTTGACAGTACTGGGATTTTGTTTATTGTTTTTATATTTCTAATGTACAGCAACGATTCACCACACAATTGGTCACACCTCAAGTTGATATCGTCCAACTGGACACAAACTGTGACCAAGATTTTATTAGACCAATCTTGCACAATGTGCACATGCAAGGAATTTAAACAACTGTTACAGCCAAAAAAGTGCCAAAAGTGCTGTTAGGACAGGTATATATTCTCAAAATGTTTGTATTTCAAAATACAAGCTTCTAAACCAGTCACCTACAAAAAACTTTAGCTTTAACCTTACAGAACAGAACACTGAGTTGAAGTTTTACTAAGCAGGAAATGCTACTAGTAAATCTAGCCTACACAGCCAAACATTCAATTGGGGGGGGGGGCACAAACAGCCTTTTCAACCAATAGGAGTTTCTGTTTAAGTAAGCAAGATATCATGCCAACACGCGCTGATGTTATCTCCCCCGCACCTTGTCGCGGCATGGATTTACAACACTCACATGCATCTACTACGCTTGTGATTGTCAGTGTGTGAATGCATGCTTCTTTGCTCCAGCAGCCGGGCTCTCTCCTGGGCCACATTCCATAGAAGGCAGCCTATTGGATCTCCCAAAGTCAATATGGCCCTGGCAACAAGGCCCTACCCTCTGCAGCCCCTCCTCTCTCTCCCTCTCTCTCTGCCTCCCCCTCCCTGCCTCCCCCCCTTCAACTATCAATCCCTCTCTGGCCATTAGCAGAACTGTACGTTGGCCAAAGATGAGTCAGCACTTTATACCTTGGGTCCACCGTGTGAAATGGAGCTGACTGCAGGGTAATTTCCAGAGTGTATGTGTGTGTGTGTGTGTAGGTGTGTGTCAGATAGTGTACCATGTTCGCCTGTGGGTGTTTGATCCCCTCGCTCAGGGACATAAGGCTGTATGCCAGGAAGAGAGAGTGGCTGAACCAGCAGTAGGCCATTTCAAACTCATGGCCACAATGAAGGTGAGAGGAGTGCTCTACTCAAACTTTAATGCACACTCTGGGATAGTTTCAGGATGTGTGACGACACAATATTCTGGTTTTGTTCCCACTGGATGGTGTTGTAAATGAGCATGTGGCACTGGAGGCCTATTCATTTCCTCATATGGTGACCAAAAAAAAAAAAAAAAATTGGAAAATAAATGTCATAAATGTCACTGCGAAATGACACACAAGCACAAAGCCTCAGCACTGTGAGAGGAAAGAAGAGGGAAGTCAGAACTAAATGAGGGAGGGAAAAAAAAAAGTAGGACTGAGCAAAACAGCAACAGGGGCATTGACAACGGTGGGAGTGCTAGCTAGATGAGCGATGAAGAGGAGGGTAGGTTTAAGGAAGAGAGGTAGAAGAAGACAGCTGCTCCTATCCAAGCCACAGCCCCCTTAGCAGGCAAATAGTTAAGTCCACACCCAGAGCAACAGGGGACATTTTTATTTTTGCTCTTTCTGTGGGGTGGCTGTTATGGCAAAAAAAGCTGTAGCCCCTAGCTTGGCACACTTACCATCTTCCTCCTCCTCTCTGCAATCTGCTCCTCTGACTCCATCTCTACTTCATTGCTAACGGAGGTTTTGTCTTCTAGATCCTCATATAACTCAGGATCCTGTAAGAGGAGGGGAGAGTGGGGTATGGCGCTTTGTCATGGCTGATAATTGAGTCTGGCTACAGACTAGAGGGAGACAGGTAAGAGTGGAGGAGAGGGGAGGTGAGGGAGGGGGGGGGGGGCAATCTGAAAAGATATGGGGGGCAGTAAGTCTGCTTTTACAGTGGTCAGCCTGTGCACAAAACACACCTGCTCCAAACTTGTCTATGGTCAGTTTAAAACAGGGCCCTCTTACAGAATGAACGTGGTAGCAGGTGACCTGCCTTTGTTGTTTGCTATAGCAGTGTCTTTTAGGTATTTAAGATCCTTTGCTGGGACATCTCATCTCGCCTTTCTTCCTAATAGCTGTGACAACATAAGACTTTTACATTCCTTGAAGCCAGTGTTACCTCTTTCCACTTAAGTTATGTGGCACAATGGACTGATTTCTTAATGGTCAATTACCACATTTACAAATACAATTTGACAAAAACACATTTCTCCAAATTCAAACTGCTGAATGAACCCTGCTTATGATAACTTGACTTAATGGTGGCAACTTGAAACTGCTATCCTGGAACAGATGACAAATGGTACTTAAATTTTCTGTTGCACTTAACACATCCAAGAGAGATGCTGTTGGTCTCTGATTGTGTTAAACATATATACCTGCACAAAAGAGCAATACACTACAACACATCTCTGCCAGACAAATGGCACAAAAGTGTCTTGTGCAGTAAATCTGAATAATGTCTCCAGAATTATTTATTGAGAGGGACAAAAGTGGATGCATAAAGGGATTATGGGAAAAAGAGGGAACTAAAGAGGATGTATAGTAACAAAGAGTGACTAAATGGAAAACACATGCACAGACCATTTCACAAAGATCAAACAAAACTGCATGCATGAGTGAATGTATTTCAACAAAAAACAAAGTCTAACTACGTAACGTCTGAGCAATAAAGTGTTAAAGAAGGGTGAGACTGGGTGCATTTAGTGTGAAGATCGTAAAAGTGTGATCTTGCCTGGTTGTTTGAGATGGAGAGGCGGAGAGGAGAAAGTTTCCTCTGTTTGCTATCGCCTACACTCTTCCCCTTTCCTTCACCGTCCAAACCCATGTTCTGGTTCTGGCCTGGGTCATCCCGGGCCACCTCCTTGTCCTTGCGACTCCCTCGGCGCCGGCCTCCAGAGCCCAGGTTCTCTGTGGGCTCCTGGTTGTGCTTGAGCACCGGGCACTCCTGATTCCCCCTCACACAGGCACAGTCCACCTTGTATTTACTACACATATTAAGAGAAGAAGAAAAAGAAAAACAAAAGAGGGAAGGGAAAGCAAAATATGAAGTGAAGAGATTTTGACTTGCTACTGTGATTCTGCATCCCACATGCAAGTTTTCTCCTTGTAACTCACCAGCTGCCATAGTCAAAATCAAAGCCAATGGTGATCTCTGTGCCCTTGGTGATGGGTCTCAGTGAGTAGATGTATAAATGCAGCATACCATCTTCAATGACATGCCGCACCTGAGGGAGTTTGGCAAAACATCAGTAAAAATTAAAGGATGAACACAAAAGGTTTGGCATAAATATACGTTGAGGCTATGATTAAGTTAATAAAAAATGGTAAAATTCCTGTATCATTCAATTTTCAAGCTGTCTCCTCACCTCAGAATTGGGGGTGCAGGAGCGACGGATGAAGCGTGCCTCATTGCCGAAGCTGCGAGCGTCCACGCACATCTCCAGTCCGTCAAATTTAGAATAAAATAACACAAAGGGGTATGGCCTGAAAGGGGAAACAATGAAGGTCAATCCATGAGTGGTAATAATTCACATAAACACACCACTCTGTAATGAACCACGCAGCACAGACGCCAATCACTTTTTCCCAGAGCCCTGACTATCGGTTTATGTGTCTGACCTGCATAAAAATGCAGCAGTACTCAATTTAAATTCACAAGAAACAAATCCAAGGAGATATAATTTTGACTAGAGACTAGCATCCTGACCTCTTGAAGAAGTATCCATTGGCCTCAAACTGCTGTCGAAGCATGAACTTTCCCCTGTACTCAATGATGAGGGAGTCTGGGGCCAAGTCTCGCACCGCCTTGAGGATCTTCTTGTTCTTCTGAACTTGACTCTGGAAGTGAGAGACAGCAAGACATGAGTGCAGGCTCTGGTCGGGCCACATATCAGTTACACTAAAATCCAAAGGACAAGTGAGTTTTATAGACTGGCGGAATCCTTGGGAGACTAGAGGTTGAACAGTGGGTGTGTTCGGACATTATCATTCAGAGCACAGGCAAGTTTATACCTCCACAGGTGGTTTGAAAGAGGCCGGATGCGTGTTGTACGCTAGGCTCTTGCCGTCGCCTTGCTCTTTAACACGCAACAGGACCTGGACGTCCTCACTGTACTGATTGCTGCTGGCCTCCTCGTAACGCTCCATCCACGTCTTGATCTTGTTCTCCCACAGAGACGGGTGCTCTGTTGGCTCCTGCTCCGGAGCTGCACCCTGAAAGCAACAGTATAGTTGTTGGTACATGTGGCTCATGTTTTTTCACAGAGGGCTACAACAGGACTCTGTAGACAGTAGTTGTGTGTTGCTTGTGTAAATTTACCTTTACTCTGGAGGACTTTCTGGACCCCTCTCGGAAAGCCTGTCATAGAATTAAGATATCGAAACTTTAATGTAAATTGAAGTTCAAGCGTATAATACATAATGTTCCTTTCCTGGTTTAATGATTAATTAATGAGTCTGAGCGGACCTTTTTAGCTCGGGCAGATGATGCTGGAGGCTCCTTTTCACCACTCTTTTTACGCTTTTTATCAGCCTGTTTATTGCCGAGGCGCCCAGTCGTCAGGGTGATGTTAGGAGGTGTGTGTTGGAAGGTGGAGTACAGCTCTAGCGGCACCTCATCGCCACTCTCTGTAGCACTGGTGTCCCCATCTGAATAAGCGAACAAATACACATTAGCAATTAGGAGGGAGTACTGAACAGAGACACTGACATTGCTGTAGGCAAGAAAAAAAAGCTGCTAGCCAAATCACAACAATGGAAGGTGAGGCATGTTACAGCAAAGATTAGAATAAGACAGTTTATCACTTGTCCAGCAGGTGTCACTGTGTGTCAGGCTCAGGACAAAATCTGGCTAAGCCTGCAGGGGGAGGAGGCTGTACCCTGACACAGCTGACAACCTGCTCTGTTCACTAACAAGCTGGCCATTTATTGCAGTGAAGGAAACCAGTAAAAGCAGAACTGAAAGATCTATGTAAAGCCTCTCTTTAACACCTCATAACTTGCAAGGGGAATTGCAGCTCTCATAAATTGGTAGTGTTTGGCAGCACACACTACACTGTAGTTTACCCAACATGGATTATGTCAATATAACTTTGTTTGGATTTTTTAAAATGTAAACTAAACCATGAGGATCTGAAACACTCTTTAATGAGACTGCGGCCTACATATGCGTCTATGTCGTTTTACTTACCAGACAAACATTCTCGTTTCCTGGTCTGCAGCAAGATGGCCCTCTCTCTATCCAGGTGCCGTGGTTGGCAGCGTTCACACAGGTAGGTCTCAGGAATGTTCTGCCTGTCGATGCCCATGCAGTCAATATGCTGCCAGGCGCTAAGAAAATCACAGCAAAAAGTGTTTTAATAAACGTTTAAGTCATTGTTTGAAGTTGCTTCAATGTTAAAAAGTATGGTTCCCAGGGGAGGAACAGAGGTCTGAGTCATCAAGTAATAAAGATCATACAAAAAAATCTGGTGAACAATGAATAATAGAACAACCAGCAGAAACTCAAACGGATGAAAAAAAAACAAAAAAACAAACAAAAGTTCAGAGCAAACACTAGTCAAGGCATGTGAGTACTTGTGTCAGCCGGGCTCTTTACCTGCACTTGTCACAGCAGATCATGTAGCCGTCATCGTGGGTGAAGCCACAGATGCAGCGGGTGATGTCAGCCCCGTAGCTGCCATCCTCTGAGGTGCTGAGCGTGGTGCCCCTGGATGCTTCGTCCTGGCCCCCTGGAACAAACAGCCCTCCCTCTCCTTGCCGGATCAACATGGAAGGGGGAGGGGAGGCCGGCGGCGTAGGTGGGGGCCGCGCCCCATAGTTATGGTCCTGATGGAAGAATTGAGGATATGAGGGTCATGTTGTGTACATATGTGACGGTTTAGTCACTATTCACAAAGCAAAAACCACAGAATAAAACTTAAAACCTTAAGCGGTCATCAAAGTCATATAAACTACTGATTTTCAGGTGACAGCGATTAAAATAAAGCATTAACAACAATTTCCTACAGGACTGCTACTAAATTTTATTTTCATTATTGATTAAATTGCAGAGAAAACAGTATTAAAGAAGAAAACGCCCATTACAATTTCCTCGAGCTGACATGAAATGTTTAGTCCAAACAACAAACCAAAAATATTTGAATTCACTGTACTGTGAGACAAGGAAATGCAACAAATTCTCACACTTGAGAAGCTGAAATATTTGACTTGCTTACTTAAACAATGACCTACATCATTAAATAATTACAAAAATAGTTGGTGATAAACGCAGCTCTAATTTCCTATACCAGAACAAATTGAGGAAGCTAGCCCATTACAAGTTAATGGTTCTATAACAGCCTACATAGGAGCTAGTCATGCTACACTCAATGATTAACAGAAAGGGAGGGTTTAAGGCATGTAGGTTGTTTGTAAGAGAGTGAGAAGGAGCAGAGTGCATGTACTCACAGCATAAGGCAGGCCAATATAACTGTGGGAATGGTGTGAACTGCTGCTGTAGATCTGGTGTGGGTAGCTGGACTTTTCCACTACCACAGGGCTGGCCTCCACAGATTCTGGTCTGCTGGGCAGCAACACAAACAAAGAATACACATTACTTTATACTGAAAAACTTAGATGACAAGGTTACACAGAGTAACTCATGCATTGTTCCCCTCCAACAGTTTGAGGAAGTGCATGCGTCAAAGAGGGGTAAGTAGGGAAGCAGGGTAGTTATTGGTGAGGTAGTTGCCAGAAAAGGAGAATGGATTCATGCTATAGCAGTGACAGCCACATTGTCAGGGGTCAGGGGCAGTAGAACTGCCAATGCAAATCCAGAAAACTGTAGCCTGACAACTCAGGCCTGAGAGCCAGACAATTAACAGAAAAAACTGTCAAAATAACTGACGTTTTCACTCACATCTACGAGACAGACAATCATGAGAAACGTGCCGTCTCTCACACACACAACAAACACGCAATCATTTTTTTCAAGCTCATTCAAACCAAACCAGTAAATCCACTTTCCCAAGGATCACAGTGAAGCTGGAGAGAGAGCCTGTTTGGCCGTTTGAGACCAATCCACCCTTATTATGACATGATTATTCTATTCTTCAGGCGCTGAGGGGGAGGCTCTAGAGAAAGAGGGAAGTGGAACTGGCAAAACGCATGGCATAAGACAAGATAATCAGGTATGAAGACGGGACAAAAAAAGGAAGAGGTGAAAATGTGAGGAGAGACTACAAAACAAGCGAGACACATTTGAGATAAAGGGAGAGTTTAAGGTAAAGTGTGCCTGTTCATGTGATAGTCAGATATCCACATGTGTTAATGGTTCAATCATGCGAAAAAAATACTTGATCCTCCTCCTTTTACAGAGCCCTGTCTAGAAAACTGCTCCAAGGTCAGAGACCTATGAAAAAACAATCAAAGAGTGTATGTGACAGCTGATGAGCTTGTTTCCTTCTCTGCTTTTTTTAAATAGTGTCTCACTTTATAGACACAAAATGAAAGAAGCACACCTTACAACTAACTCCATGAGGGCTACCACCAGCAAGTTTCCACGAACAAGGCAAAATACATGGAGAAAAGCTCACTAAGCAAACTGGACAGCCTCTCAGGTATACTGAATGAGATGGGTACAAAGGACTTAAAAGACTGTAGGGACTCTAAACAGGCCATGCAGCATTTCTATCTATGTAACTCTGTTCAGCTTCCTTACACTGTTCCATAACTGACATATTTTGAAATCCTTATTCAGAAAAGAAGTACGGTGGAAAGAACAAGCCCCATTAGAAGATACAGATAATACCTAAGTAGCTGGAGCAAGTTTTAATTACATTATTGAGATTTTAAATAAAAGAAACACATTAATCCCTCAGTCCCTCCTTTTCCCTTCCTTTCTTCCTGCGTTGTCTAAATTCACTGGTCTTTTTTTAAGTAAGTCCCAAAGTAAAGTGGTGATACGGTACCTTCGTGAGCCCTTCTCAGCCCTTTTGCTCTTGTTGCATGCCGTAAGAGCACTGTGCAACACTTCCTGTGTGTATTGCCGCTCAAGTATTCACTGTCAAAGTGAAAATGTAAGAGCATGCATGAGGTCTGGAGGCGGGCCCAGGGTAAGGTGTGTGTACGTCTGTGTGTGTGTATTTTGTGCCTGTGTACACACACGGATTAACTGCCACACAGACAAATTTGTCCAAACGTTTAAGTGAGCAGAAAGAGCCTGTGTTAAAAGGTGGAGGGAAAATTTAAAAATCATGCCGATGAGTGTGCAGTAGGCTCACCAACTTTCTCTGATTAATCATTAACCAGACCAAAGTCTAAACTTCATAATACAGAGATTTAAGATTTATTCCAGGCATGTATCGTTCAGAAGCTAAAGGGGGAATTATTTATAGGCTAAACTGAATTAATTGGAATTGGACATTTCCACTCTCTCAGTTTGACCTACCAGTGAATCAGTGTGAGAGACAGAGACAGAAAGGGCACACAACACAGAGGCAGTGACAGTCAGAGACAGAAGGCAAACAAGTGAGCCAGCATGTTCAGTGGGAAGGAAGTAAGCATGTCTGAATATACGTGTGCATAGCTAGAGGGTTCGAACCATTCACATCTCCATGCCTGTGAGGTGGAAAGGAGGGACTAGAGAATCCAAGCACACGCAAGTGGGAGGGTTGCAGACATACAGTCACTCTTGATCAAGCCCCAAGACAAACACCTAAAGTCTGCGTCATACGCATGAAAAGACAATGAGTGAGAGAAAGCAGTGAAGAAAAGAGAATTTTTGGAACTTGAAGTTTAAATGAAGGTGGCAGCTAGGTATGTACTATTTATAGCTTATAAATGTCAGGTATTTAAGCAAGGAACAGATTTAGACAGATTCAGTCATTTAAAATGCAAACACCTGCTGAGAGAGGGTGAAGAGGCAGAAAGGACGAGCTCGGAGAATGGAGAGATCAACAGCAGGAGAGAAAAAGAGCAGCACTGAACAGCCAGAGGCAACGCCTTCACTCCTAAAGAGCTCCCACTCGCTGCCATGGTAACACTACGTATTCTGTCGGCGTGTGCGCGCACGCTAGGCGCTGTGTGTCACTGTGGACACACACACTGCATTAACCAACAGCTGGTCACGCTGCTGCAGACTTCAGGGGGATGTGGAAAGGACGTGACGGTGTTTCTCTGGTGAGTAGCCAGCCCCGCTGTTCCAGACTCGGCTGGCGCACACACAATACTCAAAAGAGCTGTGTGTGTATGAGCAAGTCCAGCTACGCTCTGTCCCTCTGGTCTGGATGGGACCTGCGCAGCAGCAGGTGGAAGCCCCTTTCAAGCTTGTTATCTGCTTTTGAATAAATCTGCAGCAGGCGATCGGACGCAGAGCGTGGACGGACAAAGAGCAAGTGAGAGAGTCAAGGCAAGGGGCTTACTCCCACCCCCGGTGGCAGCAGGGCTCCGTGGAGAGGAAGAGGGGGGTCGGGGGGACGCGGTGGGACTGTTTAAGACGCCATATCTATGTGAGGGCCACCTGTCACTCAGGCCAGTGACCATGGCAACAGGCCCTGCGCAGTGCAGAGGGGAGGGAGGGGAGTGAGGTGCAGATACCATGGCAACACAAGCTGTCACGGCAACAGCTCTGATGAAGGCAGAGGGGAGGGCTCTCCCTCTTTAAAGACACAGGAACCATTCCATAAGTTGATGACGTGTGTTATTCTTCAGTCATACGAGAACCCTCTTGCTTCATTTATTTGACCAGAAAAAGCCACGGCAATGTCCTTGACAAGACTATAGGAAAGAGAGAGGAGGGGCAATAGGAGGCTTGTTGCCATGGTTCCATGCACCATTTCTGCTTCACTGACTGAATGCAGCGTACACATGTGCAAATATCATGCTGGAGCGTAAGAAAAGGATCAAGGAAAATCATTTTGTGTGCTTCTTTTTGCTACACACAGTTGATGTTATAAACTCTGCACACATACATCTATATCCTGGGCTTACAGCCAATTTCATATGGGCAAATGTACTTAATAGCTGAACACTAAGAATGCCTTTGCGATGAGCAATAGCTGAGTGCAAGTATAATCAATGGAAAGATAGAATTGTCCATTAGAGCAGACACTGGAGGGGCCCTGCTTCCATGGACTGCAAATTCCTTTCCCATTAACAGTAACTTTGTAAACGTGGGATAGGAGATCTATGTAAAAAGAGAGAACTGAATCAAGCTGAATAGAAAAGAAAAAAAAAGGACAGAGCTGCCTCAGTCATTACAGAGGGCATGCTGGGGCATGTACAAATGAGAGAGGGACAGGGGAAATAATATTACATCAAATAAGAGTGTCAAGTGCATGTGAACAATACCACAGAAGGGTGAGAGATGAGAACAGAGGCAGGGAGAAGGTGAAAGGTTTCGTAGAGATGAGAGAGAAAAACTAAGAATGAACTCTTGGCGAGGACAAAGGCAAAAGACAGTACATAAGAATGAATGAGAGGAGGAAATGAGGAAGTGAGGGGGCATAAACGGTTTGAACAGTGAAGGCTTGGTGTGTTTGTCGGTGTTACTCACTCTGAGCCCGCAGCCATGTCCAGGTATGAGGTGTCTGCTGTGTCCACCCCTACTGGGATGACTATGCTCATGACGTTCTCTGCTGATCAGTTCTTGTCCTACTGAGTCCAGAGAATGGGAGTCCAAAACACTGAGGCATGCCAGCCACAGCAGTCATTGCAGACATCTAAGTGCATCCACAAGGCCTGAACATGTAGTGGGAGATGACAGGAAAGGGTAGACAGACAACAGAGAGAAGGAACAAAGACAATTATTTTGTATTGTGTAGCATCATCATTGCTAGCATAAACTGATGATTATATCAACGTGTCATTACTTTCATTCCAAGAACAAGGCACTTGCAGGGCTGCAACAAAAATTACAAATCAGTGAAAATGGGGGATTTCCAGCACGTTAATGCATGATTCATACTTTCAGACCTAGAACAGCGTTTGACAGGGACGTGTTTGACAGGAATTTCCCCTCTGACAAAGCTTAGGTGTTAACTGATGAAAAACAAGAGGATATGATTTTGTAAGGTGAAGCCTGAGCTGCTGCTGTGATCTGCGCTAAAGCGACCTCTACACACTGTCTGCCAGGAATGCAGAGGGCTGCGCTGTAAGAGAGCTCCCACAAAGGGGAGCAAGAGAACACAGAGCAGACAGCCGCCATGAAAGGAGGCAGGAAAATGCACACTGAACAAAACACACAGAGGCCATTTTTCCCCCTTCGACTGAAGAGGACTGCTCCATTCTAAGCACTCACACACTCACATCCTGGTAAAAGGCGCACACAAAATCTGTAGCACTGTAATTGCATGTCCACACATTTTCTTGACAGGAAAGCTTGTGTTTTTGTCATTGCTACTGTTAGCATTTCTCGCAGTGCGGATGGAAAAGGCTGCTGTACGATAAAGTCATCAATGATTGATTACATTTGGAATCAGGCAGTGAATGTAGTGTCCTTATGGTCCCCAAGTAGGAGGCTGGCTGGATTGATAAATTATACACTGGAAAGAGTATTGACAGGAATATTAAGCCATGTATTTGTGTCTGATGTGAATCCAGACGAGAGCATATGTCAGTGTGGCTGCCCCTGATACAGAGAGCTCTGTTGATAAGCGGGATTAGTGGGAGGGACAGATGCCGAGACAAAATAGGCTGGAGGTCACACCTCCGCCTGCTCATGCACACTGGGGCCAAACAAAGGCTCAGATCTTGGCTAAGGGTGTAGATGGGAGACAGGTTACAAAGCAGGGATATGTCATGTATCGAGCAGGGGCATATTTCACACACTTAGCAACACACTGTCACACCAAAAACTGTCTCTGTATGCCTCTAAAGCACTGGCACAAATGCATGTCTTCATATACGTCCTTCCTCTCTCCAGGAAAGCTGTATTCATTACCAGTTGTCAACCCTGACTGCACTGCTTCTGTCAAAGAAACTCTCAGTTTTTTTTTTTTTCTTAAACAGTAAAACAGCCATTAGAGTAATTTCAGTTACTAATTCACCCAAATGCACTATTTGAGCCAGCAGTACTGGTGAGAGGCTCACAGACATGACAGCTGTCAGCTCCAGGCCTAATTAATAGGAGGAAGAAGACCCCTGCGAGTCTGTATGTTAGCCAAAGCTACTGATGGGATCACTTTCCAAATTCTGTGTGCACTGACTGGTTTAAACAGCATGCCTATATCACAGACAGGGGCATTTCATGATTGAAGCTGATGTAACCAGAACACTCTCTTTCAACAAGAATAGGGCAGTTTGCCAAAAACCCAGAAATGACCGCCCCCCCCCCCCCTGTATTATCTGAGAGGCCCCGTATGTTTTAGCACTGGTAAAAAGGTTGGTTTAGCTAGGTTCGTCTTCACTTAATGCAGGGAATCCTGCTGTCACTGCTAAGGAATGCACATACAAGCTTGCGTTCACACATATACACCCCCCACCTTCACACACACAAACAGATAGATAACCCCTGGCCCTGTCCTCTCAAACATTCCTCTATAAGGACATTCTCCGAGCAGTGTGCAAACATACTTGCACTGCACTGCAGCCAGACACAGTCAAGGCTGACAAAAGGCGAGTGGAATAAAGAAAAACAAGTACAGTACAGCAGCATTCCTGACTAAATCTGAGCTGCGCTGTGACTGCCTCTGCTCGCTCCTCCTACTTCCTCTAGAAGAGCTGTCCATCACCCTGGAGAAACACAGCCAAAGAAAGGAAAAAAGAAAAAAGACCCAGCCCCCTTCCTGTGCCCAGTCACCCCGCCCAGCCGGATTTCTCTCCCTCCTCTTTGCACTTCCTAAATAAACCTGAGACAGTAATGCAGAGCGGAGGGGAAGGGGAGTGTCGCAGACACAGTTCCTAATTACAAGGAGGCTGGGAAGACCATTTAAAGCCACCTTTGGCCAAATCCTCCGCTGTTATGGAAAAACATTAGAGGAGCGAGGGGTGGGGAAAATGGGGAACATGCACAGGGGAGGGTGAGTAGAAGAGGGACTCAGACATAGGAAGACATGTAGCGAGAGTGGATTACAGTAAAAATGAGCCACAGGATGGAAGTGGTTATGGTTTGCAGCGTGTCACTTTTCTCTAAAACTGTTCACCTTTCATGTGCTCTCCGAACAGATTTTCTTGCGCTGTAGGGAGCTTTACAAATCATTTAAAGCCCCTCCATTTCAGAGGGCAGCAGGGTGGGGGAGGTGTACATGGGGTCTGTCTGACGGTGACGCTACACAAGCCTAGACCTGGGTGGACTCTGGGTGGCGGAGTGGAGCACATAGCGTAACCCAGTCTCTCCTTTCTCCTCCTTCCCTCCCTCAGCGAGGGGACACAGTCACGTCATTGTGTGGGGAATAACTATCCTTTTAAGACAGACCCGCACTGAAGTCAGCGAGGGAAAACCCACACCATCACACTGAAACCATGCCGCTACAGACAGCAGCTTCCCTCTCTCCTCAGTTTATTACCACTGCTCTATGTGTAACAGTGCTTTCATTCTTGTTTTTGCAGCCAAGTCTCAGCAGATTATGTTTTTCGATAAGTAGGCGGAGCAAGAGAAAATGAGGGATTCCAACTGAATCCCACAGCCCCCCTGCCAAGCTGATGTGACTTCACACCATCCTCATTGCTGGCTGCAATGACTCAGCTCATAAACAGATAAAACGAACTCATACAAATACAGTCATATACACAGGAAGCATGACCCAGATGGAACGTAGGCCTGGCCCTCTTTTTCATGATGCCCACAGTGGGACACACTGCATCTGCCCTGTCCTTCATAAATCAGTGTGCCCATGTCTGCCAGCAACTGCCTGTGCACTCAAGCACTGAAGGTGAAGTCATACATCAGTACGGCAGGGGATATGGACATGAGCGGCGGCACAAGCAATTTTTGTGGCCACAATAGGAAATGTATTGTTGCATGGGCAAACCAATACCTCACCAGACTATTAAGTCCAGCCCACTTAGTCTTCATGGTTGTGTTACATGTTCTGTCTACTTCGGTATGGAGCTGTCATTTAAGAGCGTGTCACAACAGGCTTGGTAACTGCAAAATGGGATTGTTTTGCTGCTTTAAGATCTTCTTCATGGTTGTGGTTTTAGAAAACTATATGATGCGGTAAGATTTAAAACAAATTACAACAGACTTTAAAAAAAAGATGTGAGAAAGAAAGAGTGAAAGTCAAAACAATGTTCTCTGCTCAGTTCAAACAGCTAGGGAGTGAGTGAGTTAAAGTCAGTAGGAACAGGGTCTGGCAGAAAAGCTGGGGCAGCCCTCCTGTAGTCTGTAATGTCTGTTCGCAGAGAACCCCTGGGGCCCAATCTCTCCATCTCACTCCTGCTTACAGAGTATCACAGCCAGGCTATGTATGGTCAAGGGTGAGTTCCCTTAAACATTTTCAAATTAGGCAGGTGTATGTTACACCAATGTAACCAATTCACCTAATCCGACATCTTTATCTCTGTGACCGTGCTTGTTAAGGCAGATATGATTTTTGTCCCCTGAACTTAGAGACATTTCCTGATTCCCAGAGAGTGATGAACGGGCATATATGCAGCTGCCGGCTAATTACAGCATTTGGGGAATGCAATGTGCAGCTAACTAAAATGTGAGCGATGCACAGGTCCATGTGTGAGTGGAGAAAATGGGGAGAGGCTACTCAGTATCTACAGGGCAAAACAGTAAGAGCCACTCAGGTCCCACTATAGCAGTGTTTGATGATCAATTTCACGCCTGGACCGCAGTGCCATTACATCACCAACATCAATGGCACATCCCCTCTTTTTTCTGCCTATCCTGCCTTGTACTGTCACCCATGAATGCGACTGTAACACAGACACGGCAACAGGAAGAAGGTTAGGGAGGTGCAGCAGGGCTGCAGCCTCAGCAGCCTCAGCCCTAAAGCCACCTGTCGGGGAGGCAGCTTGCTAGTTTAAAGAGAGATCTGTTACGGCCCAGCTAGCAGCACAAAAACAGGTCACCTGAGCCCTGGCTTCTTGTCCCAGCTGGGATGCCATGTGACTGTGTTGGGCCCCAGAGCCACGCAGCTTTGTCCCTGGGTCTCTCAGGGTCTGGGTACCACACAAGTGAGATCACTGGAGACAAGACCACACAGCCCCCTCCCACCCCCCCAATGAGGTGTGTATCTACAGAGACTCACACTTCACCTACACAGAGGTGCTACTGTTTCAGAGAGAGTTTATTGTCTGGAGACAGGGAAGAGCACAAAAACAAAGGGAGCTCTTCCAAGTGCAGAGAGAGTGTCAAAGGGAAAGCTGATGAGTCTGTGGCCTTCATCTGCCCTATCAATATGTTGATACACCAATAAACACCCTGTGCACTTGCTTGACTTCTTTACTCTCTGTCTCTGCTGGATACATGTTTAAAAAAAAAAAAAAAAAAAAAAAAAAACCTTTTCCTGCCCAGCTTGTGACTCTTTGACAATGTGTCCCGGAGACTTTGTCCAGGGGTTAAGGTGAT
>JBBMJY010000015.1:4488868-4554202 GCA_037833715.1 Toxotes lorentzi | reverse complement strand
GGGGGGGGGGGGGGGGGGGGGGGGGGGGGGGGGGGGGGGGGGGGGGGGGGGGGGGGGGGGGGGGGGAGGGGGAGAGGAAGGTGTGTCATCTGAGACTGTCATGTCTCCCTGCTGCCTAGCAAAGTGCTCTGTCCCTGTGGCAGAGGGGGAGTGGCATCTCACCTCCTGTCACCATCTCTGTCAACACAGCAAGCAAACACACACTTTGCTGCACAAGGCAACCAGGCACACATACAGCCAGTCAAGTATTTAACACTGTCAGCTCCATTTTCATGTAGACAGAAGAAAAACGGAGTTGAGTATCAGGGAGAGGCCTCTGCTCCTTTACAAGGAAGAACATGATGGCTGGGGATTTTGTGTATTATCTAGCAGAGACTGATTAAGCACAGTAGGGCTCTCTTACTCATATAGTGGTAAAACACCCTCCTCAGAAGAGAAGACCCTTTGCCACTTACTATTATGTGAACCATATCCACAGGCAGCTGAAATTCATAATAAAGAACTTGACCCTCAATGGACAGAAGCTACACTGACCATTCAGAAGCTCAGTGATGTTTATGATATGAGTAGTGATACAGAGAATTGAAACTGACCCTCTTTCGTCTGCCTATTTCACTTGGTATGTAGGAGTTTGGAGGCCTGTGTCATGCTTTACCCCTGCTACTGCTATATGCTCTGGTCATAGAACCCTTGTATGATACATCTATTAGTCTAGCACTGTCTGTCTGCACTATGGTTGACCACAATACAACATACGTAAAGAACAGTGACACAGCTGACTACAGTTATGTAAATCACATTTTGGTACTTGATAGTTCGCACAGTAATGTAAGCTTACAAGGAAAACCTCAATGCCTCAACCTCTACCCCAATGCCCCAGTGTGCTTCAGCAACATTGAAATCTCTCTACTCTCCACTCAGCTGACATCAAAATTATCAGGAAGAGAGAAAATGCTTCTTAGCAAAAGTCATGAACAGGCATTTTAGTTCTACAAAGTGCCAAAGTTTGTCCCATGAGGTGATGTAGAGGAAAGGACAGTTGTGTCACACCATTGCAGGAGTCTGTGAAAGCTCATGGGCTTAAAACTATCCTGAAATAATATGTTACTCATAGATGGCACTATAGTTAAAATACAATTTAATGGTATTAATAACAGACTGCCTCAACAGAATTTGTAAAAGGGAGCCTAGGTGGGGCACATTCATGGCCTACAGCACTAGTAAACATTCAGTTGAAAACATATCTTAGTATATGAGATTCTGCTGAGAAAGTCTACAAGATTAGGATCTAGCATGATTGAAACGCAACGTTTACTTCACTATAATGAGCTTAAAATACATATTGTGCAACTGTAGGCTATTGTGTTACCTTGTAAAATATAGACATCGGATCAAAACACTATTTGGGATATTCCTAGCATTTTATGATGATGCCATGAACACTAAGTGCAAAAGCTGGGTTCTCATATGCAACTCAAGTCTTGAAGTGAAAAAAAAAATCAAATATCCACCTGGTTTGTGTATTTGAATGTGTTTAAATACACTGCATCACACTATTTTCTTTAACTGACATTTAAAATCAAATGACTAATTATTGTCCATGATAACTGAGAGAATCTGTAGGACACTAGAGGACACAGTAAAGAGAAAATGCAAAACATGGGAATCAGGGGACAAACTACATTATATTGTTAACTTAGTAAAGATGATTCCAGGCAGGCGATATGTGGAGTAAGCCTGCAACAGATTTCTTTTAACAGTGACTTGTGTTTGTGTGCCTTAAGGTAACTTACTTCATGCTGTCAAATAAAGTATACCAACAAGCTGTTAAATGTATTTTCCAATTGCACGTACTTATGGTTTAATTTTCTCAGACAATAATCCTCATGTCCTCTACATCCAACATCACAACACGAAACACAAGCAATAGCATAAGCCGTGACGCACGTTACAGGACTACTATGTTATTCGTTTTGGGAAAAGGTACAGGAGCACCCGTGATTGTTCCTATGACGAGCCAAAAAGCGCAGCGATACTGTGACATGGTCTGGATTGTTTAACGTTACTCTTATGCCAAACCTCAGCTAAAATAAAAATCAAGTGTTGTGCAGTTGCTTCCCAGTGAGTATGTCGGCGCTGCAGTCAGTCCTGCCGATAGGGGTGTGGAGGGTACAACGTTGCTATTATGTTACCACAACTCCCTGGTGCTGTCGCCATTTTCATAGCGCTTTTCTCAGGACGGCGAGACAATCGTGTAGCCAGGGGAGCCTCGCCATGGGAAGAAAATCCCCAAGAATGCATTCAATCGCCTCTTTCATACACTCTACCTTAAGTATCACTCTGTCGGTACAGTCTCTGTGTTGTTACCATTAGAGTTTTTGTGAATTCGTCGAAAGCAGAGCCAGTAAGCTAATCGGCTAGCAATTATGGCCAGCAATGGCCTCTCGAAATGTAGCAGGCTAGATATTAATGGTATTCTGGGCAGTGAAACAACCGAAGCACGAAGCGACTTTTGTGTTAAGCAGAAAGCGAACGTAGCAACGTTTAACACAGTGACACTCGGAATCTCTGTCAATTTAGGACGTGAATAAAGGGCCAAATATAACCGTGGAGAGTTACGTACAAAGCTAGCGGCAACTAACTGGAGCTAACGGTATAACGTGTAGAGGGTTAAAGTTAGCAGGGTAAGCTAACACCGACACGAAAGAAGTGGATTAATACTGGGCTCGTCACAGACAGGAAAGAGCGACAACATCAGCGTTGAGAGATAACTCCTCGGGGCAAACGAAAGCCGATTGCACATTCATACGGCAATTTGATTCAGGTCAGGTAAAACAACCAACTGCAACAATATAGTACAGCATGGCTAGGGTTCCCAATCGAGATGGAGTTATAAATTGTATGACTGAAGCGAGATGCCCAAATGGAACATCCCCTCCCCCACGCTTGCAGCATTTGAACCCAGTACACCCTGAATCTAAATTAAGTGAACATGAAATGTGGCTTTAAGTTCGATTATAACAAAATAGCATCCGTCAGTTCTTCGTTTGACATTGGATCTATTCTTGATTCATCTCGCCATAGCTGCGATTCTATAAAAGCTCAGCAGCCTATGAGATTACTGCGCAATGTAGCTAGGCATTTAAGTTATTTTAACAGCTGGTCTTGCTTTGGGTAGACTTGGACACAATAGAATTAACACGTTCATATATTTGTTTATATGCATGTAAAAGCTCATTGTTCTCTGGCTTTGAACAGTAGAATTGTATAGATTTCGCTGAACGGAAATAATGTCCCATGCTCTGTGTAAGCAGGATGGGAGCCACCACGACAAATTCAAGTTTGTAACTAATGCTAAATTTACGGTTTTCATCCTGGGTGACAGTGTTGCAAATGCTGTATTTAAGTAACATAAAATTACAAAAAGAACTGGGGATTTTGCTAACAGCTGCAGTTGCAAGGACATGAGCTAACATACAGTGAAATCTACTAGTTGGAAATAAAGGGGGTAGCGTTATATTAGGAGGTCACATTATTTACACTAAAACGGACGAAACCGTGCGCAATATTGCCCGCAGTGTCACTGTGTCAAACTAAACATCAAGTGAGTCCCCCTCTGGCTCTAGTTATATTCAGTCAACGTGCGGATAATAATTTGTCGTGTTTTTGAGGACAAGTTCACTGCTGGTAATGTTAACTGTTGTTGACTGGCTCTGCTCTAGCGAAAACGTTACACGTTATGCTATGGTACATACATTAATCGCAACGTTTTCGTTTTAGGTTACCAATAACGTTATTGTGTAATTAGTGTTGCTTTAACTGCGTGGCAAATTGTTCACGACGATCTTAAAATAGTATTTCCCCGATAACTTTGTATGACGTCTCGTGTATTGCCACACTATAACGAAAAGTCAGAGCCCTATACGGTCTGTGACAAGCTAATTTGAGCTAGTAGCATGCGCTAGCTAGCAAGTGGTCTCTTGGCGTTACGCTTTCCAACTTGACTTACATTAGAAAGTTACGTCATCTGGTTAGCTGTTTTCAATTCTTGATTGAGGTAAAATTAAACGAATAGGGACTTGGCACCCGCATACCCTGAAGTAACGGTATTCATCAGCTAGCAAGCAAGCTAAACTCAGCTGATACTACAACTACGTTAGCCAGCATCAGCATGATGTGCCTAGCCAGCTAACTAAAGCCAACAATAGCCTTCTAGGTCGGATTTGTGCTCACTCCACAACTAACATTTAATGTAGTTTACTTACCGTTTTATGTCCACTCTGGGGGATTTGAATAGCGAATAAGGGGACCTGGGTAAGACCCCCGTCGCTTTCCACACAGCTTCCACAACCAAAACAATACTTCTGTCCACACACTGCGGATCCCTAGCAAAGCTTTAAAATGTTTGTATTTAAGCGTGTCCTCTAAAGAGTCCTTTCCTGTGAAAAACCTCTTTCCTCTTGTTCTACGCTGGAACCCAAATTTAGACTATAAATTAACCCGAAACCGTTAAAAGTGTGCCTTAGTCAACGGCGACTTTTAGAAATTAGATCCCCTCAGACCAGTCTCTTTTCCCTTTGCAAAAATGGCGGCCCTGCCAGGACTACCGAGACTCCGCCTCCCCCACAAGCCCCCCTCCCTCCCCATCACTAAACCCGAGCTCCGCCTCCACACACTGCGGGGTTACACTCCCGATTTCACAGGGGCGCTATGGCCGCGCTTTCATGCGCGTTCGCGACTGCGATTCCTCAAGTCTGCTATTTTTGTCGTTGACGCTCTGGATCTAATTTGTGCTGCACAACTGAGACAATTCCCGTCAAATGGATAACGAGTAGGAAAATTGTGGACTTAAGCAAGTTTATAATTTTATGCTTGATAATTCAACGCGCTGAAGTCATAACTCAGCTGATTTAACTATTATTTTCCTCAGCATTTTTAAAATAGGCTATCAAACTGATGGCAGTACATGTTGTGCAGTTCAAAGCCCAGCCAATGTGGCGTGCTGGTTACACTCATGTCCGTGTTATCTTCTTGAACATCTTATAAAAGTGAAGTCAGCTGTGGGAATGTTCTTATCAGGAGGTTTTGTTTAAACTAATTGTTGTTTCCCCTTCTGTTTCCTCCTCTTCCTCTCAGGGTTAAAGGGGATGGGATACAGTTTCAGCCTGTTAACGGATATTTTGTCTCAACACGGACCCACATAGACGCTTTATATTGAATTTAATATATACAATACTTCTGATTTATTAAGTATACAGACTTACAGCCACAATTGGACACCCCAAAAGGTTGGGTGACTAGGCCAGTCCAGATTGTTTATTAATAGTGCCATGAGAGTACTTGTGACACTCACTTTAGCTTGAAAACCCTAAAAGTGGCTAGTCTGAACCAAAATCCATTATTTTAGAATTGGCATGGCTGAAGAGGAGCACCTAAATCCGCTACCCAACGCAGTAGGATGTAACTAAGCTGTTATGTAACCCTTACACAAGAGCAGGGTTTTGTATATTGAGCTGATGTTAAGAAGGGATAGCCTATGAAACACTGACCAGTAAGATTAAATCATGAACAAAGAAAACAGACAATGCAAAAATATTGATATATACAGTGTAACATTATTGAAGAAATCATACACATTGAAAATTCCCAACTCACATGACTTGTGCAGGCATTAGGATAAAAGTGGGGGATAAATAAATTCACAATGTAAAATGTTTTATTTATCACTCACTCAAATTTTTATTCATTTATTTTTTCCAAACAACATAAAACCTTATGTAAAACAATTTATTTTGAGTGCCTTGTAATCGTCTGTGGTGGTTGCAGCCACAACCCTTTTAATTTATTTAACAACCATATCGCTGAACATAAGCTGAGACATGTTTGACAGTGGGAGGGAAAAAAATAATAATTCTAGCATTTTATTTTTCAACAGTTTTATTGTTGTGACTGTCCTCTCTCCAGAAGCATGCCTGTAGAAATCCCTTTGACATCACATGTAGAGGATGTTCTCATCGTTTCCATCTATTGACCCTCCCCCCACCCTGAACCGCATCCCCCCGCGCATGCGCATTCTTGCTGGAGCTCTGCAACTGCCGGCGCACGGGCAAGCCAGGTCGTTTGAAATAAACCTGGGGGAGGACGGAGACGAAAGTCCGGCCGATCTAGCCGCCCTCACCCGCTTCCAAAATGGAAATGTTCGTAAACGGCAGTTGAGGATGCAGCGACTAGACGGTCACTGTCGTTCTTTTTGGAGAGGATAACAGTTTATTCATGATTGCTGTGCCCATCGGGTTTTCGATCGGATGACGATCTTACCTCTTTTATGTAAAGTTTAAGGCGCACAGTTGGTGGGAGAGTAATAATTGTCCATGTACATGTGATGAAAATCGGTAATTTTTGATGACATCATGCAGCTAGTATTTGTGGGCGGGCTCTGAGCTGTGAGGGGAGAGGGGCGCAACCGGAGAGCAGCTGCGACCAGGCGCCATTAGGTAACAACGTAACAGTGTGTATTTAATATTTAATTAAAGAGACTTTCTGATGAGCAAAATCCGCCATAGGTCGAAGTGACACTAGATATTTTGAGTTGGAAAACGGGCTACCTGCATCGGGCGATAAACGACGACTCCCTGTCGTCGAAAGAATTGGTTATCGTTGTCGACTGGGAACAAGATGGCGTCGAGGATTTTTTTTCTGTTAGTGCACGGGTCGAGCACTTATGGGCGGCGGCGGCGTGCGCGCTCCCGTCGCAGTGTTATTATTTCCTGTTTTTATTATATTACAAACCACACCAGCTAAGTCAGAGGTGACCCGAGTGCACATGGTTTTACATTTGCTTGTGGTGCTGCCCGACGAAACCACAATTTGCCATGTAAACGTGACGTTAACCCTCGAAAGAAAACTCGTAACAATTTTTGCTAGGGGATATTTTATGATATTTGTATGTTGTTGTTGCATAAGCACTCAATTTTCCTCTGCCACTTCTCACACCGACACTGGAAAAACCTGAAAGGGATCAACTTTCACGTCCAACACAAAAACAGTACATCATCCAGACGAGTTGCTCAGCTACCAGCTGTGTTTAGCTTTTGAGCCCATCTAGTGGGATATGCAGGTACAACATGGATAAATCTACATGCGTTAAAACCACCAACGATTATTTCTGTATTAACATTTTTTCATTGTCATTGAGTTGTTTTTATTTTCATTTGTCATTTTGTATCAGTGTACTTAGTATGTAATTTTTGCTTTTATCAAAGAGTACATTTATTTTTGACAATTATGAATAAACTTGTTTATCTCTACACTGCGCTTGTACATTACTTAGCTGTTATGCAACTATACTTTAATGTCCTGTGTTGAAAATGTTACTTGTTAAGTAAAAGTATGTCAGAAAAATGTACTTCGAGTATTAAAAGTAAACGTACATAATGCAGAAACATAGCTCTGTGACTGTCACACTCTTATCTATCATTAGATTATTATTACTTGTGAAAATAGTGAGTTTCTTTTTCTTAATGAAATACATTTCACATGAATTATAAGTCTACCCTACCCAGTCAATGTATGTCGTTTAAATTTTAAAATTTGCAGGAACAGAAACTACACAACAATGAAAATCTGAATATTTAACACAACTAAAAGTAAAGTCAAGTCCTCGGCAGAACACAAGGGGGCGCTGTGTGTTGTCGAAGTGTTTTTCATTCAGCCAATTAGCACAGAGAAACAACGCAGGTCGCCGCTTTCTGTCCAATCACAGCTGACGTTGTTGGGAGGTCATTTATTGACAAGCGGAGAAGGTGACTCTTCGACGGGTAGCTCGGTACTTCGTAAAAAAAATTGACATAAACCCCCAAAAGCCTGGCGTTTGCTCAGTAAGCGAGCATGTCTTCTTTTGGAAGGGCGCTGGGAGTCCTTCGGACAGGCACCCAGCTGCTTAGACGCGGTCCACGAAGGATAACGACCAGAAAGTGAGTCCGCTACCATCTTACCTGTCTGTTAGCTGTCTGTTGGCTGTAGCAACGAATTGCTAACACATTAAAACCGTTCAATTGTCGCGAACTTGAACGCTGCCTTAAGTAATACATTTGTATGTACTTTTTAATGCTGTAGGGCAAGTGGTGGTCCGCACATTGAGCCACAGTACCGGCAATATCCCCAGATAACCAAGAGCCAGAAATTTCAGTCAGAGTTCATCAGCGGAGCCATGTGGTTTTGGATCCTTTGGCACTGTTGGCATGATCCTGATGCAGTTCTGGTAAGTAAACATGGTGTTATATACACTATCCAGCCCGTGGATGGATTATTTGAATAACACATTTTTGTCATGCTGTAAAATTCTGCATAAATCCCGCTTCGCATTGTCCATACATTCAGGTTGTAGTGTCTAGTAAAACAGGTCACTCAGTGAGTAGCTGCAGTAATAAGATTATTTTTGTAATTTTGACTAGTTGTCTTTATATATTTGCTGTCCAAACCTGACAGGAACATAATTTATTAATTTACAATATCAAATGGAAAGGTTAAGTCAAGGTTCTTTCCGCCTCTGTAGGGTCACTTCCCTTGGCCTGATGCTTCTGAATGGACCGATGAGGAGCTTGGAATCCCAGCAGATGACGAGGAATGAGGTGATTTCTTTGGTTTGCCTAAATAACCAGTGGCACACTTACCAATCATGTACTATGAAGAAAGATAAGTGGGTCAGTAATAGTTTGTCCATCATCAGGCAAAAAAACATATTCACTCTATACTAAAGAAGTACAGTGTATAAGAAAATGGAGTACACCCTGGAGTAAATTGTTTTACATTACTTAATATACTCTATATAAGAATTCCTGCTCTTATTTATAGATTTTTATTCTAGTTATGTGACCTGTTTGTAAACAGCCAGTCTAAGTTGAACTTGCTTTGTGGTACAGGCCCCAGGATAACCAATTTTACCTGCACAATGTCATCAAAATGTAAAGACAAGGTTCAGCCCACTGACTGGAACCTGCTTTACCTCTCAGATTGTTTGATGAGGACATTCAGAACATTCAGCATTCACATTGCTATATCAGGCAATTATATATGTTGAGGCACAAGCACGTCCACGTCACCCAATGGGAAGGTCCATGTTCAGTTTTTGTTGAAGTTATTTGAGGTGTGCGGATTCCACTGTATGATCACTTTGGAGGCTGTGGTTTGTGGTGGTGTTGAACCGTATTGCATTGTACAGATAGTTGCTTCTGTTATTTCGCCCACTCTCAGTTTTATAAACGGGGTGGACAAAATAATAGAAATGACAAGCACCACAAACTGCAGCCTCCAAAAGAGTTTTAACAAGAACTGAACATTTAATTTTAGCTGGGTGTTCCCAATAAACTGTGTAGATGTTGTATTTGTTTTTGTCCTCTGCTGTAACATTACCTCATTTTCTGTTGTTTATCACCAGGAGGGATTCATGCTGCTGTGCAAGTCTCTGTGGAAATCTGAAAGTCATTGTTGTACATAGACCAATAAAATTATCTTCGAATAAGTTAAGCTGTTCCAGTTATGTTATAATTGTCTAAACTTCAAATCTAACAAGCTGCAAAATTGCAAAGTCAGATTGGTCTTGACAAAAAGGCAATGTTATTTCTTTAGTTTTATTTACACGCAATTTTTGAAATGCAGAAACAAAATGCAACGCATTAACAGTGTCACAGTTAGCCAGTGTTTGTATATTTTAAATCATAAGCCATTTAAATCTGGAAAAAACCATTGCAAGGACCAACGCACATAACACAAATGCCAAGAGAGCTGCATATAAAAGCAAAAGGGGGACAGATCCTGTACGATGAATACTACAGCTTAAAACAAACCCTGCCTGCGGGCCAGCTCGTGTGTTTTCAATGACTTGACATGCAAAGAGTTCAAAGGTTAAAGTGTAGTGTAAAAAAAAGGGAGGAAAATCGGTTTGGCAATGTGATTACCACTAATTTTGTAAGTTGGTTCTTTTCTTTTAGGATTACGTGAAACACCTCGTCAGGGCTGAGTGGTTGATCACAGTCACACGCGGGTCATGTGCACGACAAGTCAACCTGAGCAAAGCTTTTCAAAGTCTCACGCTGTTAAATGAGCAGTCTTAAAGCTACTTGGCAGCAGTTCGTCTGGGTGTCATTTACACGGGTGAAATGCTTTTTAGAGTCAGCTTGACTCGGCCGTTTTCTGTATAACACTGAGCTGAAAGTGTGTTAGGAAGCAGCAGGGGACAATACCAAATTCATGTTAACAGAAGCTGTAAAAGTAGCCTACTGTAAAGGTACAATGACTGACTGGTAAAAGCACAGCTTATCCTTTCAACTTGAAAACCACGACCATGAAATCTTTTTTTTTTTTTTTTTTTGAGCAATGAAAAACAAGCAAACCTCAGCGACTCCAAAGCAGGAGGTGAAGCTTAAAGTCTTGAGCGAGTGCTGCGAACATCCTGCCTGCATCCTTGACGTGGCTGGTGGTTAATCGAAGGTTATGTCCATGGCATCATTCCCTGAGAGTGAAGAACTGCGCACCCCGAGCAAAACACACCTCTCACATCAGCACTGATATTATTATTTTTTTTTTTTAATTTAAAAAAGGAAAGGAAAAAAAAACCTCATTCATCCAATTGAAGTTCCTCAAAAGTTCACTTCCTCAGAATACATTAACTACTTTGGATCGACCACAGTGGCTCAGAATACTTGTTTTTTTTTGTTTGTTTGTTTTTGATTTTTTTTGCTAAATGATAAGTGGCACTAGTTGAAAAAGCTCAGGTGTAGATATGGAAGCTGACATTTCTCAACCTAACCTAGTCGCTATCCGCACATTGCCCAACCCCTCTGGCTACAGGGAGAAGAGGAAACCCGAACAGACGAGAATCAACACAGGATCTATTCAACCGGGCAGGGAAAAGAGTTGTGACAGAATCAAAAGGTGATAAAAGATTTGTAGGTAAACTGCTACTCAACAGGTGATGATCACATGAACTCTAAAACATCCACATTTACAAAAAAGTATGTTAAGGATTAAAAAAAAAAAGAAAGAAAAAACCCTATAAAGGAAAAATCTCAGAACAGCTGAGGTTTTAGGGTCAAAATAAAATAAAATCATCTCTTTCAATTAATAAATACATCATTCAGAATCCATAAAAATAACAATTAAAAAAAAACACAGATAAAACGAGAAATAAATTAAGCAGGATAACATGCGAGTCGTTTGTCATTTGTTTTTGTTTTTTAAACGAGTGAACGACTCGTATTTCCTATTCAAAACAAATTCATCTGAGAGGCAGCACTTTAAGCAACTTCCCTTTAGCCAGAATTGCCCAGAAAGACAGACTCTCCTCTTATTATCAAACAACAGTGCAGATTTGAGAGTTCATGTTGCACTAAACTGTGCGAGTCTGTATAATGCACCTATTTAGACTTTTCTACAGACAGAAAAATCCAGGAAGAATGCACCAAAGTGCTGCCTCTCACTCTTACCTTTCTCCTCAAAGTCATTATTGCTGGTGTGATTGAGATAGAGGGGGGAGTTGGGGAGGGAGGTGAGGGCTGGAAGGGCATGAGTGGAGAAAAGTACAAACAATGAGCACCATTTTGAAATTTCAGTTCGCCGCCGCCTCCTCCTCCTCCTCCTTAGCACCTCGTTTCCTCCCCAGGGCCAGAGGGAAAAAAAGAAAAGACCCTGTGAGAGATACAGCTCCATTTCACCTGCTCCTCCATCCTGTTCGCAGACAGCCGTGAAGCAAGTGAAGGTTGTTGTGGTGGGGGGCGAGGAGGGTGGGGGTGCGTTCACAGGAGAGAGGATATATTAGTAAATGTGATGCAGATGATCTTGGCATCAGAAGCAGTAGACATCTTGCTGTGTCCCCGGCAAAGCAAGCATTTTTGTTTTGTTTTGTTTATTTGTTTGGTAGACCTCCTACAGTAATCTCCTTCGTCCGTCTGAATGCCCCCAGGAGCTTCAGTCCACCTTTCCCTGCAGCAGAACGTTTCATAACATGCTTGTCTTCGCCTCTCCTCCAAGCTCCTTTTCTGTTTTGTTCTTAGTGTGCTTGTAGTGAAGTCCTGCACTTCCTTTTTTTTCTAATTCCAATACCCTGTCTCCTAAGCATGCACAGTGAGCGCGTTTTACATGTCAAGATTCGTTCAGTTGTGGTCGTCCTCCAGGCAGTGTGTTCTTCTTTCTTGTTTTTTTTTTTGTTTGTTTGTTTTTTTTTTTCCTCCCCCGTTTTCTAAAGCACAAAAGTGTCTTGTAACAAATACTCAAATGTTTCTTTTTTTTCTTCTTCAAGAACATAAACCCCAGCCTCTCTTTTGCCTCTGATGTTTTTGGAGCGTTAAACAAAGACGCGACTGTGTCTGTTGAGTTTCAGAATCTTCCCCAGTCTTTGCTTGGCTGTGGCCATTCCTTTTTTGGGCCGTTTGCCTGAAAAGAAAAGAAAAAAATCAGGAGATTAATTAATGAGCATAAATAAGCATAAAAGGTGTGAACGTTTACAGTTCATGTCTACTGCAAACGATTCTTTGTCAATAATTTTTCTCAAAATAATTAGTCGAAATTGTCAGATACTTCATGTCTGAAATTCTGGTGTAAAAAAGTTTACTGTTAAAGGAGGCAAAGGAACAAACAAACATGTTTCCAGGCATATAAAAATTCTCTGCTTAGAATAATAATTTGTTTCTGATATTTTTTCCTGCAAGCAAAAAACTGCTAAATTACCATCAACATCACTGAAAAATTCAGAATCTATGATTATGAAAATATTGTTAATTTCAAAAGTTCAGCTGCTGGGCAGAAGATAACTCCTACTGCAGAATAAAGCTCATTCTCAGTGGATGTCACCTGGAGGTTTCAAGTTTCCACGTTGCACTTGAGCAAACTCTGCACATACATCACTCTGCACCGTGAACAAACATCCAAGTGAAGTAACAATAAGAAAAACAGTTTAATATTTCAACATGTTTTGCTGTGAACATTTCCAAACCTTTCGTGGCCTGATTGCTGATAGGTGGGGGGTTGGGGGCATGCCTCTTGGAAGGGTGCAGCGGAGGAGACATTGAGGGGTCACAGTATTGGTAGTCTGTCTCTGGACTGGTGGCGTGGCTTCGGCTGAGGGGGCTGGGGAGCCCCTGATTGTCCCAGGCTTCGCTGCTGCTGTTGCCCTGGCTGTCCATCGGGCTCTTGTCCCCCTGTAGCCGGCGCTGGTGCTGACCCACCTCCCTCTGCTCCAGCCGCGAACACTGGCTCGGGCTGGACCACCAGGGCTCCTGGGAAGAGGCTACCTTCTCTGGCTTGGAAGAGCACAGCAGACCAGCCATAGACAGCATCCCCTGAATGGCCTCTTCTGTGCTGGGTGAGGTAGGACGGTCTCTGCACGGAGAAGACACAACGCGACTTACTACCTCTCAGTGCACATGAAAGTATTGCATGTTTAAGCTTTGACAGGAGCCCAGATGGGACCATTCCCAGCATCTTTGCTCGAGTTTCTCACCGTTTGAGTGGCTTGTGTTCGTGCCTGAGTTTCTGGTCTGACTGGCCCAGCTCTATGGTGTGCCCTGAGCCTTTCTGCTGAGGTGAGCCCCTCTCCTCCTCCTCCTCCTCCTCCTCCTCCTGGGAACTGTCTGAATCCTCGTCAGAAGAGGATGACGACGATGATGCTTTACGCTGCGTTGGCAAAGCAAATTATGAAGATGCATTAGTATTCAAAGCATGATTAGTCAGCACATACAAGAATAATGTTTGTGTGCCCCAATGCAGCACAGTGTAATACTATGTGCTGTATTTGTAAAGCTGGATCATATGTAAGGCACAAACTTTATTCAAATTAAATTCAATTTTTTTTTTTTTTTTACCTCTGTGGGAGAGTCACTGTCTGACTCCATGTCTGACACACTGGAGTGTCCTGAGACTTCTTCCCTGAGTTCAGTCTTCACCCTCTCCAGACCCCCTGAAAAACATAAGAACACAACATCAGCTAGAGTTTTTGACAAAGGTTGCACTCAGCTTCAACTCTCTTGCTAAAATCTGATCTAATAATCACAGTCTCCGGTGGCTTACTGAGGAGTGTGGGTTTCTCGACCGTGCTGTGCTGCTCTTGACTGTCCTGTGTCCTCTCCGACTTCACATCCACACAACTCTTTGGTGGACCTTGGCCAACAGATGACCGTTCACCCTCCGTCTTCACCGGGCTGCTGCCTGGCCACCTCATATCTCTGCACACACAAATAAACACGTTTGAATGATGAAAAATGAAATTTTGCTCGATAACATGGAGAATCCCAACTGTGAGCAGTAGGACACAAAGATTTATGACACAGGATCTGGTTTCTCAAAAGTTTCTGACCTGTGGACGATGTGATGAATCAAACTGATGGTTTTGTCTGTGTGTAAGTTTAATTTCCTGCAGCAGGGCCAATATAATGTTGTTGTGCAATGTTTTTTTTAAGGTTGTTGTTAAAGAGAGTTAAATTTATTGCCATTGGTGAGCTCCAAGTGCAACAGGACAGAGAGAATGCATAAATTAAATAATTAAAAACATTTAAATCCACACAGAGAACCATAAATATATTGACATTCTTGTATGGAGGGCATGTGTAACACTAGTTTCTCAATGAGCCATGAACTACTGCAAATGACCATAGAGCCTTAATTAATAAGTGGCACAAACACCGCTGTGCTGACCAGAAAGAGGTGAGCCCTCACCTGATGATTCTTCCATTGACCAGCATTAGCCGTAGGTGGTTGTCCTCTAAAGACTCTGCAGCAGCTGCTGCTGATGCAGTTGACACTTTGTTGAGCTTCCCGTGAACCTTGGCACAGAACGCCAGATCCTGAGTGGGTACAGACCAAAGTCACTCAGCACATGTAAACCATTGAATATTTTAGTCCACATCTACACAATGCCACTTTTCTGTCCCATTGGAACAAGATTGAAAAGGTTTGTGCTGATAATTAATAAATATACGACTGTTCCTTGGTCCTCACCTCCTCGAGCGGTCCCACCTCTAACCTCTTCAGCACTTCCCTGGTGTGCTGCTCCAAGATGTCCAGGTTGGAGGGCACTTTGGGGGCCTGCCGCTGCTGCTCCCGCAGCCGCCTGGCAGCTCTTCTCGCCCGCCGGGCCTGGCACAGCCTCTCCAGTGTGGAGCGAGTGGCCGGGCAGCCGTTTGATCCAGATGCTACTCCACACCCACTTCCCTGAGATTTCACTGGCTTGCTACCACTGACTGGTTCCTCCTGTACAGTAGATGTTAGAACACATTCATTGAGTCAACTGTCTCATAATCAGATGTCAGTGTGGCTATCCTGTGCATTGTGCATTCATAGAAGCCTTACTTAAGCTTACTTGGCTTACTTTTATTAATTTGACACTGCAAAATAAAGGGCATAAGCTGTAGAAAATGATTTTCCAAAGTGCTGAATATTAGAATGACATTTGTTAATGTCCATGTACAGAAAAGTGGAGTGCTTTCTGTAGCAGGCTACAGTTTATGATGATTAACCCCAAGATCAATGCATCAGTTCACGAGGTCTGAATGACGTTTAAAAGGTCAAACTCGCTCCTATTTCCTCGATCCTCCTTTCTTACCTCCACATAGCGGATTTCCTTGGTGAGCTCTTTAATGAGATGGTTAGGCCTGATATTGTCTGGTACCTCACTGGTGGGCTCAGTCACCTGCAAAGCGTGAAGGGTGAAAAAGTTAATGCAGAAGATAAGGACAAACAGTAGTGATGTCTCCTACTGTGGAGCTCAGCTGCCATGAGAACACTGCAGCCAACTCTCACCTCTCTTTTCAACCAGGTCCTCAGTGCACCGATTAAAGCCTTGACTCCCTCCACTAGGTAGGTAGGTGGTGGACAGTTGTCCTCACGTAGCTCTGAGAAGAAAGAAAGAAAAATAAACACTTTCACTCAAGGTTTAACTCAGATAAAATTCAATGACTGAAAACTAAAGATCAGTTAAATATTATAAAATGTCAAAAGAAGAAGTACATGCTTTGGCTTTTCACCGCAATTCCCATGAAGACAGACGTTATATTATGGCTGCTAAATAATGTTTAAAAGCTAGTGTGAAGTGTTAAACCTCTCTTAAAATGCACTGACTACTGTGAGGACTGAAAGTGAGAAGAGTGGGAAAAGCTACAGTGGCACTTTAATTCATTAAAGATGTTAATTTTTTGCTTTAGTTTAACATTATTTTAGGTCTGATTTATACAGACAAACGTTTGACTCTCACCTTTTAGCATTTCCAGGAGGTTCTTGGCCACATACCAACAGATG
Source organism: Toxotes lorentzi (assembly GCA_037833715.1). NCBI lineage: Eukaryota > Metazoa > Chordata > Actinopteri > Toxotidae > Toxotes > Toxotes lorentzi. Next base: position 4,537,918 of record JBBMJY010000015.1, on the reverse strand, counting down.
GCCTCGAAGTACGGAAACTTAAAGAGGTCTGGGGTTTTCAGACGACGCTCCATTTCATAACACCTATGAAACCAGCACATGAAATTAGTATCAAACACATGAACACTGACATAAATCAAAGCCACAATCAGCATTATCTGAGCTGTTTACCTGAGCTGCATGCCAATATTGAGGTTGTGAAGGAAGTTCCCTCCAAAAGCCATGCAATCCTGAGAGGTGAGAACAGCATGGATCCAGCCTGCAGGGGGCGCCAGAACACCAAAGTTAACACAGCATCTCCAATGGCTTGCTTGGCATAACACAATAGTTGAAGAGAGAACAGCCAATATCACACCATTATACTTGGCACCGTGATCAAATATGCACTAGGTTATGCTGGTCTGCATGAATATATGTGTTTACAGTGTTTGAATATGCACAATAGACCCCCATGTATACGCACGAACACAAACTTCTTACTATCCCACAATCAGACTTAGAAAAAGATAAGGCTGGAATAATGAGTTGCCCTGTCAGATAAACAGTGTTATTCATACAACACAAAGTGAGAGAAAGCAGAGACTGTGGGAGAGGGGGGGTTGTTGTAAGGCTGATAGACAGGCCTGATAATGCACTAGCTGACTGACCTACTGTGCTCTCTGACCCCCACTTAATTCCCACCTCTCTACACCCTCTCTGCCAAAAGCTCTCCTTTACAATGCTGCCTCAGCCTGCTGAGAAGGCATGGCTGGAAGACTGATTGAGGACGTCCAGCGGTTGATGGGCTGAACTGAGCTTTGTCAGTCTGGGATTTGGTGGAGGGGGGTTTGATGATGAAACTCTTAAAGAGTCCACAGAGAGAACTGATGGATGGATAATCCTATGACTACGGACATCAACTTCACTTCAGTCAATGAAACCGTGTCATATTCTGTTAGTGACATGAAACTCAAACATCTTTTTACCCCCTTAACACAACTTCTAATTAACAAAAATAAGGCTGATAGTTAAAGGAATGTGAAATTGTAGTCACGTGCGGGAGAAAGCTGTGATCTACAGCATCATTACTCCTTTCATCATATTACATAAGAGCTCTGTTTCTCTTCACTTTTCCATTGTAATTATGATCATTAAGAACTGTTTGGGTTGTTGCTCAGACAGAAGTTTCCTCTCTGTTATTTTCCCTTGGCAATGACAGAGGACTTTCAAGAAGCCTGTATTTTCCTGGCAGGAGCCATGGGAAGCGTGAGTATTTAAACTTTTGAATGTATGCAAAAAGACAAACAAATCCACACAGCTCAGATCAGCTGAGGAAAACAAGACAACTACAATGATCCAATGTTAGTGACACAAATAGATGTAAGCCTGAGCGTGTGAAATTTATTGTGCTTGGACACCACAAAGTATCACCCGAGGCTCTAATGGGTGCTTTCACAGCCAGCGTGTTTGGTTCGGTTAAAGCAGACTCTGGTGTATTTGCCTGGTTTGCGCGGTTCATGTGGGCTGGTGAGAACACTGCCAATAGAACCAGGCCAAACAACCAGACCGAGACCTTTTGAAAAGAGCGTCTCAGTCCGTTTCCAAGTGGACTCTGGTGTGGTTTGTTCGTGGTCTGAAAGCAAATTGAATAACCACAGGATTTTGTGATAGTGGATATGTGATTTTTTTAGAATGAAAACTGCTATCAAATCCATCTGCTGAGCACGACCTGTTCAGGAAGCGATGGATATATTTATGCAAAACATTTGGTAACCATAGTAACATCTGTTTGTGTAATTTTCCCTGATCCAACAGTCAAAATCAGTTTAAACTGCAGTGCGCTGTGCTTGTATCCAACTCTGTGTACTTTGGCAGTCCATGAAGTCCATTACAAAGTGCATGACACAACAAACAAAAGTTCCCTAAAAGTCAGAGTATTAATAGTGCCACACAAAAACATTCAAGAAACTTCACACAGGCATAAAAGATAATTACAGACCTGTAGGGATGAGCAGGGTGGTTCCCTGGGGTACAATACACTTGTAGCACTTATCCACTTTGTCCCCAAAGAACACTTCACTCTGATTGGGCGAGGAGCTCCATGCCTCATATAGTGCAAGATTGGCAGGAGTGGGCTTGATCAAGTAGAAGATCTTCTCACCCTGAAAAGTGAGTGAAGACGCGTTTGAGCTTAGGTGACACTGTGATGCTGAGTGTTTGAGCGTGGCAGCTGTGATGCTGCTGCTGTTATTAACACCTACAACCACCCACCCACGCCCACACCCCGTCTGAAATTAATGCCAGCTATGGTTTAGAGAAGAGACAGTGAGATCATCACCACAGGGCACAGCGGTGCTGCTCCCAGAGCTACAAGATGAGTAGAAGTGATGTGAGAAGTGAGGTGACCTTTCAGCAAGTGCTAAACAATGAGCTAAGCCTGCCTACCCTAAATACACACATACAAACACACTAAAACTCACTGAGCTCGACTAATGTGCCTTTGATTGAACAACAAACAGTTACTTTGCCCTGAAACATGTCTTTTTGACATAATCTCTAAACTGGTTTATAAAAACATCAAATTCTTTTGAAAGAAAACGCTTACCCAGAGAACATGGTACCAGACAGAGGTTCCTCCGAAGTCTATGTGGAAATCTGTATAGCTGTCCTTGACCCCCATAAGGCAGTACTTCTGGACAAAGGGCTTGGGGAAAAAGGAGTCATCTGGCCAGTAGTTCTCAACCCAGGACATCTTCTGAGCCACATCAGGAACCTCCACCAGCTCTGACATCCTGCGGGCGGGTGGAGTGAGGCAAAATGTAAAACCATTAGGAGGTTAGAAGGTTGGTTTACAGCTATTACTGATATCAGCATTGTCTTATATTTCAGAAATATCCAACTCGAACTGATCTGGCATGAATAGATGGAAAACTATACTCGACCAACTGGAACAAGGTAGAAATCTACTAGTGCTTATTTGAAATCTGTGCTCACTGATGCTCTTCCTTCAGCCAGCAGAGCGAATAAAACACAGCATAGCTTACTTGGTGTCAGAGAACTCCAGGCTGATGAGGTTGAGGACCTTGGGCCGATGGGACTTGGTGAAATACTTGATAAACTCGCTGAGCTTCATCTTGCTGTCCGCCTGCCGGGCCACATCTATCACATCAATTACTTTGTCCCCACCTAGACAGGAGATAAACGCTGTTTAGTCCATATAACGTCAGATGGAGAAGTTCTGTAGTCGGTGACTCTTGAATGAAAAATATCTCCAACTTTTTAATTGGCTGCTGAGTGGGTGTGGGGTTCACTGGGGTCAGTGGCTCTGCTGGCATCTCCATGTGCTTTTAGAGATCAAGCCCTGAGGTAAACTGGCACCAATACGGCAGAGTCGGGAGGGGTTATACTGAAAGACAAGCGAGACAATCTGTCAATCTGTCCAGACCACCAGTCCCTGAGGAGGTGCAGTGGGCGGAGGTGAGAGGTCTGTTGCGTTCAATGCACATGTGTGCGTGGGAGATCTCGAGGATAGAGGGAAATACGTGTTTAGATGTGAAAGAAAGAGTGTGTGCAAAGGCCTCATGTGGTGTGTTTACGCGTACGAGACAGAAAACAGATGCTAAAAAGGAAAAGAAAAAAGGAGTAAAAGCAGAGACTCGTAGCACACAGCTAACAGTTGGGACGCTACAAATCACACTCGGGTGACACATGGGGCCGGAAGTAGGACCGGGCTGCAGTGTGTGCAGCAAGACAGCTGGTTGTTGTATTTCCCCAACACCCCTCCCACACACCTTTTTTATTACCCCTTTGCGTGTTCCCTCTCTCTCCCCCTCTCTCAGTCCCACACTCACACACACACACACACTAACATGTACTCACATGCACTTGCACTCACGGACACCTCTAAAGCCCAGCTGGCCAGCGTCTGATGACAGAGAACAGCTGGAGTAAAAGGCAGTCAGTCACACAGCGAGAGAAAAAGCTGCCTGGAAAACGCACAACACCAAGCTCATACACCAGCCTCACAAACACAACCGCGCAAGAAAAAAAAAGCCTTTCATAAATGTCCAAAATCCAACACCCTGCTGAACCAGCTCGAGAGGCACCTGATGTCCACCATAACCATAAGGTTAAAGAGGTCATAAATAAATATAATTGTTTCAAATGTGTCTTTGTCAACATGCTTGAACCAGAAACTCTTTTCTCACTGCATTAATTTCAGTGCAGCTGAGAAAATGTTTTTATTTCGCAGCCCCTAAAACCAGGCTATAAATCCAGTATTTCCAGACAATGCAACTCTGCTCTGCTCTCCTTCATTCGACATACGTTAAGTCAGCCACAGAAGTCGTTCCAACAGCTGACAGACTGTGGAAATGTTGGATTTAAATGCTGGTTTTGATGCACGCAAATATTTTATCATTCCAAGCAGACAGCAAGCGACGTTTATGTGATCACAAAAAGACACAAGTGGATGCTGAAATGCAGGTAATAAATTAATGTTTTTACTTTTTCTGCTAAGGTTTGTGCAGGTAAGGCTGTGTCACAGTTTAACTGGAGGTCACAGATGATTTGATTTCTGTACTGTATCACATTACAGTACATCTAGTACATTTCTACACATGCTTGCTGGATTACTAAATCATCAGATGTTGCTGCTCCAGAACTGCACAACAAGTCTGTAATAAATTTTTTTGGTAATGCACTATTTGTCAAAAACTTAAGATTTATATAAACGAGTCAAGAGTATTGCAATACATACGGCTTTTTATGTCTTTTTTGGTTTTTGCGTGCTGACAACAGCGATACAGACAAAAATCATGGGGAGAGAGAGAGCGAGCTAAGACATACAAAGGTCCCAGCTATAACTCAGAACAGGGATATGGCAGTTATATGCTGTGCATCTTAATCAGCACGCCCCAGCTGTTTACATCTTTTTTTGTCATAGCACTTGTATTTATCCCCCTAAGATTGAACAATAATTCTGAGTTATGTCAATTCAATCCAAGTCTCCATATACTGTTCCTGATATGCTTTACAGTATGTTCAAAAGAATGTGTTTATACAAACAAGCCTGCCTCACATACCACGTTGATGGGTCATAAAAACGTAAATAAAGCTATAGATTTAAATGTATCATATCGTACCAATCTTCAGTACAAGCTCTATTTATGCAGCCTCCACTTACACTGGCAATCATTAGTTCTCCAGCACTAGGTCCAATCATTGACCACACACCAAGCTACTACACAACTGTATTAGACCATAGTAAGTCACAGAGGACATCACCATTCACTCCTGTTGTCCCATTGTCTTCTAACTGTAAGAAATGTAACCCGACACTCTGTCCCTGGTCACAACACCTGTGCCTTGGCTTAATGCTCAATAGGGCATGGGAAAGCGAGATAAAGTGAGAGAGGGAGTCTGTAATCTGAACTTAATGATAAAAAACACCAGTGGGCTTGGTAATGGGCTTGTAACAGGAGCTGGGAAGTGGCAAGCTGTTTCAGTAAAGAAGCATAGTGGTCATGGAGAGGGCAGTGAAAGCTTAGCCGTCACTCATTTAGAACTCATTCAGCCATCGTCTGATGTCTGATAAGTAGGTTAAAACCCCATGAACCTGGAAACCTGTTCATATTGACACACAGATGGCGCCTGCTCAGCAATGGCCACTTAGCTGGCTGGTGTTAGGTGGTTTCATTAGCTTTTAAGCAGGCAAAGGCTGCTGTGTGTTCCAATCAGAGAGCCCACATCCTTCCCAGAGGATAAACACTAATGTGTTATTGTAAATTTAATACAGAGTAAGGTAACCGGTTTACGCTGCAGAATAGAGCCTGTTCATTTTGAATTTTCCTTACCCACATACTGCTCCACATCTCTGACAGAGAAAGTAGGGACTGGCAGTTTGAGTCCCAGACTCTCCATCTCGGTGACCACTACTGGGTAGTTGAAGCCGTGTCTCTCCAGGTACCTGGGTGTCACGTGTTCACCCTTCATTCGCATCAGAATCTCCTCGCCACTGGAACAAGATCATAACAAGTTCAATAAGTTGATGAAATGCCATTTCATTAACACAAGCCCAGAGTCATGACCCCTTAAAGGGGAACATTTTAAGTATTCAAAAAGTAAAAGCAGCTTCTGACTTCAGGTGGATTCATAGTTTCACATAGATGGGTTATGGTATGCACACAGCCTGGTGGCTGGACCGAGGCAATTTAAAAGTAAACATGCAAGTACCTGGGAAAGGTCCTATTCTGCAGCTCCTTGATAAACATTGGGGTGCCAGCTTGAACTGGCTTTGATCCATCATCTGGCTCTGTGTAGTCATGCCTGTGCCAGTTGTTGCGCTTTTTCACTGCAACACATGGAAACATCAGAGTTTCACAGGGTTGTTTCGTTTCAAAGTCATTGCCCTCTCGAAGCTTGTTCGCCCAACAAAGTGGTAAATTATGCACATCACCACCACTTTTCCTAAGGACATTAATTCACTACTCAACCCCTGTGCTAAGAGACGGAGGGGCATCCAATCAAAGTGGAGGGCTTACAACACCATTCAATTAGCCTGTTAATGTCTGCCCTCTGGGCTCTCGGAGGTTAACCCATTCCCCTCCCCCCCTTAAAAAAAAATTAGGACTTGACTAACACTGCTGAGAGTGGCCTTTTCCCCTGGGACCAGTGCAACATACAGGGAGACAGGGTTGGGAGGGGATATAATGAATGGCGAGAGGGTTAGACATGTAAATGTAAGGCAGAGGTTTAGAAGACAGTCTTTGATGAATGAGATGTATGTTAGCACTGAGGGAAGGAGGGAGACACACATACACACACAAAAAGCAAAGGAAACATGCCACTAATGAGAGAAAGCATTACTCACTCAGGGAGGGTCCATGTACGACATCACAGTTGGGACAGTGGTAAACATCGATATCCACAGCATGATGCTCTTCTACCTGCACACAGCTGGAGATGGACACAAGATTCAGAGTTAGACCAGCTTCACGCTTTCTCTTAGACGCTTCCAGCACGATTCAAGGCTTATCCTTAATGCACATGTTACAAGAGGAGATGTCAGCGGTTACAGGCTTTAACAACACTGAGAAACATCAAAGTACAGTTTGGGCCTGGAAAATTACCTTAGCTCTGATTTATTTTTTGTACAAACGTCCTACAACTGCAGCTAAACCTCTATATGACAGAGGAGCGGGCGCAATAATAATTTAAGGACACGACGATCTCACTGGCCTTTTTAGCTTCCGACATTAGCTTCCGAGCTGTATTTGAGAGTTGGAGATTTAAGGGATTTCTGAAAGCAACAATGTTTCCCACTGGATGAAGAACTTATTTATAAAATGCTCCAAAAATGTAACATAGAAAAAGTTATTATTTAGGCTATTTAAAATGATATGACTATGAGGTTAGCAAAGCAGATAATCATCTTGGAGATTTTCCTGTTCTTCCCTTTTTTCCTGTCACTGTGTGAATGTAACAGAAGTTCAAAACTTTGGCTGAGCAGTCTTGCGTTTTTATCCCAATGGATCTGCAATGGTGTCACTCACAGTGCTACCCCCGACCGTCCTGCAACAGCCAAACCACAGGCACCATCACACATGCATTCCTCTGTTGCATACCACAGCCCCATTCCAGAGCAGCATGGGTTGAACAGCAACCATTCAGCCTGAACAGACACCAATGGCTGTTTGAAGTTGGACAGACTTAACGCTGCATGACTCAAGCATGTGCACCAGTTATTTTAATGGTTTGGTGATGTGCACCAAGGAGTTGGAGAGGTCACACACACAAAAGGACCCTCTGTGCTGATTTTTGAGGTATGAACACGACTGTATGAGAGCATAACGTATGTCCACCGTTGAGCATCTTCACTTCACACTGTTCCTATTGCTTCGCTTTGTTTAAATGCTTATTGGCGTGTGTATCCACGCACAAACAACATCACAATAAAACACTGAGGATATTAGATGTCTTGAACAACATATAGTTTGGAAAATTTGATTATAGCCACATCCAGTGTGTCCAGACTGGTCTCTTACTTCTAGTGTGATCAGACAAAAAGAAAAGGTTTCACTAACACACTAAGTTACAACTGCCCTGCTCATGCTAGTTTAACTTTTCATATGCCTGAGGCCAACACAATTGTTTCACTCCCTCTGCATGTTTTTAACTTTGCTAATTAAGGAACATGCCTCTAAGGACCATTAGCACTGTGATGACCCCAAGGAAGGAATTACACCAGGCAATCTGCATGCATAGAAAAACTGCAAGCACAGTCTTGAACATTAAAACTTTGCTATCTTCAAACCACCATCAGCTTCTTAGTGAGTGGCTTCACGCTGGTGGCGAGCATCAGCACAGTGAGAGGGTGTAAAAGATGGGTTTGTAGCAGATATAAACCCTGCTTTTAAACGTAAAAGCCTGCAGGAGGGATGGAGTTCACCGCAGCCTGCTATCACCTTTGATCTACAAGAAATTGCAGGAAACTGTAAAGGAAATAAAGCCGAGGGCCATTAACTCATCAGGAAGTGGTGAGCCTGTGTGAATGCTGGGCTCCCATCACCCTGGTGCACTAACAGGATATCAACAGTAACTCCCTGTCCACAGTGTTGTTGGTGTTGTTACTGGCTGCATAGCAAACATTTACAGTGTTGGAAAGAGCATCATTTATAATGCAAACAGGCATATATAACTAAGTATATAACTTCTACTAAGCTGGGGAAAAGGGCCATAACGTGTGTTTGGTTGCCATAATCATCCTGACTGACTTACTAAACAAATACATTAGGAGGCTCCACAACAGTCCAGCAACTGATAGAATATTTGTTTTGCCATTAAGCAGGTCCATTTATGCCAGAGGCATCCTTTTTCCAAGTTACATTTTGCCTGCAACATCCACACACAAAAAAAAAGTAAAAATAAGGGAGTGAAAAAACCCTCCTAGAAGCACTCCTGCTCCTGCACGTGAGCAAGAGGATGACCAACCATAACACTGCACAGTGCTTGGCTGTAGTATTAGGTGTAGCTCATGTATCAGGAATCTTGGTTCAAACATGTGGCTGTTCGCTGGGGGAAAGCATGAGTCACAGTTCTCTGCCGCCGGGTTCGTCAAGATGTGCAAGAGCAGTGCGCGCTCAACTGAGGTGACCTTGTTGTCCTCACCTCGCTCTGTATTTTCCTTTATGTAACACCACAGTGGGAAATGAGGGCACTGTGCCACATTTGTAGGCCTGACTCAGCGTATGTGTCACCTGTAATGATTACCATTTAACAAGGCACCCGTGCTTGTGAAACTGCAATTGCAAAACAGGGGGAGGAAACTCAGCTGAAAGGAAAAGAGGGCCAAGTATTTCCTGCCTTGCTCAGGCTTGATGATGCATTGCATCATTGCAAAGCTTGTGAGTGTTCTTGAACCCACGTAAACCTCATTTGCTTGGGAAGCGGTCGGTGCAAGGCTACGATTGGAGACAACCGAAATGACGTCAGCTTAATACTTCGTGAGATTGTGTTATCATATGTTATAGGGCAACAAAAGAGTATATTTTCACAGAGGGTGACGGAGAGTACAGTCAGCATGCCCCAAAGATAAAAACAAAACATTTCCATATTCAGACTGGGGAGTTATTCTGTGATGGCACTGCAGCGGATTACCAGGCAAAACAACCCTTCCTGAATGAGAGGAGATGTGTGTACTTGGCTAAAGCCCTGCCATCAACAGCCCCTCTCCCTCCACTTCCTCTCATCAAGGGCCTCCTTCCTGTGTGACTGAGAGAGCTTATTCATTAGTCCATGCACTATGAGGGGTTCATTGTCCTCCATGATCAGTGCAGAAACACAAAGGCTGGAGGCAGGCATCACCATTATTTTAAGCTCTAAATAACTGCTCCGCATGGGGCGCAGACACGCCTACATTAGGGAACTGGCAGATCTCTAATGGATGGGAGGTAGAGACAGAGATAGAGAGGAGATGGGGGCAGTTAAACACACCTGGCTATCTTTATCTACCCCAGAGGAGTGCCGAACTCCTGCGGCCCTTTTACTTATGCACTCAGCCAAAGCTTACATAAACAGTGCTGGACCTGGACAGCAGTAAGAACCACTGAGCCCTGACAGATGGATAGGAATCTGTGATTTTGGCCTTACTGGTTAAATCATCTTAGCCTGCAAAGCATAAAAGAAACTAACATCCATGCAGTGGTTACAGCTTGAAAGAGACCGTGGGCCTCTCTGTAGTCAGCTGGTAAACAACAAAAGCGGATCACTTTGTTGTTTATGGGGCATCAGGGAGCCCTGGGGAGTTTTAACAACTTAATTGTTTTTGGTGCAGGTTGAGCTGCCTTGAGGCTCCTAGCACTGGGGCTCTGCTTTCACACATGTCTTCAACATGGTTGTCTTAAGGCCCCCAGTGCCCCCATAAAACCTACACAATCATCTGCCTTGTGACTGTCTGTTGCTGAAATATTGTGGTAGCAATCCTCTTTCTGCCTTTGTCAATAAGCATTTTATATTTCATCATGAATTATAAAAAAGGTTACTGTAAACATAAGATCACAAGAAGTCAGCTGTTTTCATACGCTTTTTACTGGCAGCAACATAGAGCCACCTATTGTATATTTTAGTCAGCACTGGCAGACTTGCATTGATTTGGATTTGATATGACCCAGAGAGAGATAAATGTACTCCCACATTAAATGGTATACTTTTTACAGAGATTTCTAAACCAAATTTTGACCTGTATGGTATAATGTATGGCTTCGCTATCATAATTCAAACTGACTGGTAATCAATGCATGAGGCTGTTGACCCCTAATCAACATTGATCAAACTAAAAGTAATGCAGTTTTCCCACCCCCCAGACACAGCTTTCCTACGGATGTAAACATGGCTTTTAACAGGGGGCTATGGAGCTGCTCTTGACTTTGTCCAATTAACTTAACAGACATCTAAACAGATGATCTGAAACATCTCCTCATGTGGTTAAAAAAAAAGAATGCTTCCTCTCATCCATCCATCCACTTAACACAAACACTAAAAAAGGCACTCTGTAGAGGGTATCCATCTCTCTTTAGTGTGCTCACACTCTGTGTGACAATGACGGATCGTGCATTGAACTTGGCTCACTGGAGCTCCCATCAATCATTTCCTCTGTCCCATCGAGCCCTGCTGCTCTATCATCACCCCCACCACCCATACCTAAATGGGACAATGGGCAGACCGGAAAGCCTGAAATCTACACCGGGCTAAACACCGTGATCCGACTTGACCCAGTGAGGATTTCCGGCAATCCAACATCCACAGAGTAGACATAAATTGTGATCTTGTAAACACAGGAAACAAATCCATTTACAAATGCAGGTCTTGTATTTAGGCAAGGCTTTAAATGATAAATAAAGGAGTTCAAACTAACATTTGTAACCTTAACCACAGGGTCTTGTAGAGGATTCTGGTGCCTAGAGGAGGCCTTCAGGGCAGTGGTACCTGAGGGGCTGTATCTTAAACTTATAACGCCCGGACATATCTCTGTATAATGTTGGTATAGCAATATGAGACCACAGTGGAGGGGTGATGTGTGTCAATAATGGAGTCTCCACATTTGAGAGGAACTTATCAAGACAAATACACATTTAACTGTTTACCCAGTCACTGATCACCAGTCTGACACAGAGAAACAACACACTGTCCTGATCACCCCAGTCCTCAACCCATTAAAGTCCCAGGCTGCATTGTGAGCTGAGATGCGTGAGATGAAGTGATGGAAAACAGGACACTCTCCAGAAACTGAGACAGTGAGACAAATGTCCCCCACACAAACAGCAACTCCAGGCTGAAAAACAGGCACTAGGAGGCTGAGCGTCTCTCCTTTCCACTCCATCGGCGTGCCATCATCCACAGCCAGAGAATATCCCTTTCCTTCTGGCCAGCCTCGTGGGAAAGAGGCTGGAAATGTGGCTGTTTTTGGAGCTCTGCTATGCGTGTGTGCGTATCTGCTTATTAGTCATCAATGGGGGAAGCTCCAACATTTGTTCCTTTTCTTGCTGGCACATGACACACAGCCAGCCAGTCTTTTTTGGCTCTGGAACGCCACAAATTCTGGCCAGCAAGTTTTTTTGGCAGCGCGCTTGATGTGGTTACGCAATGGCTTCCGTCATTTCAACACGAGCAAAAGCAGATTATTGTATTCATAAACAGTTGCCGTGGAGATTCGCCCACACAGGCAGATTTAAAGTATAGAAGAAAGTGGCATGTGAAACTTTGAGTTTTGGACTTGGGTCCACACTGACAAAAAGTCACAATTAAATGAAGTCAGGTTTTGCTGTTTGAGTCTGACACAACGCACATAATTTGACCACAATAAGACACTTTCATGATCTGCACAATCTTGCTCTTGGGAATCTCAAAAGGCTTTATAGTGCCTGATAAAGAAGATGAACCCTGATCACCCAATTAAAAGTAGTAGTACTACCTAAGCCACCCCAAGAGTTCAGAATGCTCTTGACCCTGAAGGATGGAGTGTTTATTGCAGATATAGGGTGTGGACTACAGCATGTATTACTGAAATCAGACATTTAAGGAAATATGTGCGGAGATACACAATAGGGTGGCATTACACAATAATAAAATTCCCATTTTGATTTTGACACTCACCGCCCACATGCAATATGATTCATAAAAGCACCTGTAACACCACTTGTAATCGGTTATGTGGATATTAGAAAGAGATAAATCAGAACAAACAAAAAAAGAAAACATAAACCTCAAGCAGCCCAGCGACATGTGCCTGCCTGGTACCTTTAAACAATCCCCCTGTCCACCACTAGGGGTCTCCTGCCATGTGCCTCCTCTGCTTGAAAGGGGGTTTAAATTTCTCAAGCTGTCAATCAAAAGCCCAACCATAACAAGCTCCTTGTTCTCTACCATTTGCTTTCTACTACAGTAAACCACTAAAACACAACTACATACAAAAAGATCCAACTATATACACAGCTTGAAATTTGCTTATATTAAAAAGAATACTAACTGATTGTGTATTATAATAACAAACTGATTGTTCTAAACAGACAGAAGTTGTTAATGAAACGCAGCTAATGTAAATAAGTTTATCCGCAGCCAAATACAAGGTTGGCTGCGGTTGCCGTTACCTTGAACAACCTGATTTGGTGAACCAGATTGCGGACTTGGGACTCGTAACACTAGTATATTTCGACCGGTTTAAATTGCTCTTAATCTGTTAAATCACAGTAAAAACCAACATTAAAACTTATCTCTGAAGTGACTATAAGGAACAAGATAACGTGCAGCCTTTGTATGTAGGGATGACCCCGTAAAGCTTTTGATCACTCAGGCTGACTGACACAGCTCGGCAACACTGATAGATCCGCATATTAGTGGATAAAAACTATTTGCTATGGGGCTCAATTTGAGTCAATAACGTGGATTATCAACATTACTACAAAGGACTGGTACAAGTTTTGTGTTTTAGAATCGTTAGCAGGGCAATAATGAAAACACATGCCTGTTTCAGTGAAAGAAACCCCACTTTCTTTGGTAAAGTCGTGTCAATAGACGGTTTAAAACCCCCGTCGCCCACCGCTAGCCTTAGCAAGTTAGCTACCATCCAACACCGCTTAAAGAACCGTCGCCTTTCTTTTAAAAACAACCAGTGTTTCTCGGTTTCAATTGACTACCACACTAGAGGACGTTATAACCGACGTACCTGCCGTGGAACCAGTCTTTACAGATGTCGCACTCGATCATAAACCGGCTCACATCGTAGGGCTGCCGGCAGACACAGTACAGCGGGGCCGCCGCCATCTTCCTACTGTCCCCAAACAACGCAGGAATGAAGCGGGGCGGGGATTTAACCCACCGTCCGGAAATACCCGAGGAGACACGAGATCCTCCATTCAAGGTAATCCCACCTCTGACGTCAATTTCCAAATTATTCATTTCCATCTGGTTGTGTAGGCACACCAACAATAGACAGAAACTTTTCCAACAAAGCAATGACATAATGGTTTTGCTTTGGCTATTTCGTCGATGTTACAATAATCTGATCATATTTATTTATTTAAGTGTTATATCAATTTTAAATGTTTCAATTCATAACTAACTACTACTACGTAACTAATGTGGCTTTTTATACTTTTCAGTTGATGTATTCACTGAACCCGTTCAACCTAATATATCATTACATACTCATGAAGAACACCCCAGAAGTTTATCCTAGTCAGTATCCCCAAATCTCCACACAAATATGCCAATCTGTCTTTCAGAAATGTGTATGAATTAATGTACAGGAATGAAAATATTATATAATAGAAAGCAATGCCTTTGATAATCACATTTTATTTAGTATTACTGTGTTGTAGTTTCAATTAATCAACTGAAAATGTACAAAAAGCAGATGTAAAGTGTTGTCAAACAATGTGTAAAAACTGTTTTAGGTGACTGAAACTAGCAATGAGTATTTACTTCCAAATATGCAGCATCAGTGACTAACCAGTAACCTATAAACACAGCTGATACGATGCAAAGGAAAAACACATAACTGTGTCACATAATGCAAAACAGCTCACTCAGCAGAATATCTGCACAGTTGCAGAGTTTATCTTCCTTGTGTTCTCACACCTCTCATTAGCAAAGAGCTACTTTTCAGAATATTCTCAATCAATGGCCGACATTGCAGAAGAGCAAAAAAACCAAAACGCAATATCGACCCCTGGTATGTCTCCATGGAGCGTGTCTGACATGCCCTACGTGCTTGTGTGGTGAATAGCAATGGGACCACCGACCCACAGCTTGATCTGTGAGCTGACAGCACCCATCCCCCCACACGCCCATCTGTGCTGCTCTGCATAGGCAAGCAGGCTTGGTGCATGCAGAGACTCATGAGCTCTCATTGCACACAAGACACATGTGATTCACTAGGCTCATCTGCAGAGCTCATCTGAATTGTTTTTTTTTCTTCTGTGGTGCATTCTCAGCCTGCAGCAAGACGTAAACATCTCCTTTGTCCTCAGGGTGATAATAGCAGCCTGCACCACTTCATTGTACTTGATCATTATCATGTCTTCACATTAGGTTTTCCCTCTTGTCAGCCCAGTGTGAGCGGTTTATGTCTGGTGTGCATATCCACACATGCCTGTAAACACTCATCCTGGAAGTTAATTACCCCTTCTAAGTGGAGGTCAGTAGTTCTTAAGATAGGTTAGAGCCACTGCTGATTAATGGCCTTCTTAAATTAATCATGTAACCATTAACCAAATAACAGACCAGTTTTATTTACCTGGAAAAGCATGGTTTCAGCTTGAAATATTATCAGTTGCAATGGTTTGTACTATGACAAAATTTAATTGGTTTATGGACGTTTGTTGAAATGTAGCATCTCTTTGCAAAGAACAGGCCTACTTATAACATCATAACAGGCATTATAAAGAAATGTAAGTGCCAATACTTTCAGATAAAAAAAACAGAAAGTGAAAGTAAGCTGCAGTTCATGTGAACAAAATTCTGCTATGTCGGCGGTGGGTGTCACTGCAAATAGACACTATAACCACCCATCCTGTCAACCTTTATTTATACTAGGCAGTGAGGTCATTTTGAAACTGGACGGCAAACGAAAAAACTGTCTAACGGAATTATATCAACTGTAACTGAAACCTGTAAATAGTCAGTAAGTGTGCAAGTGTGAAGGCAGTAGTGATTTGACAGCAATACTTACACAATGAAGCTTCACACATGCATGATCATTTTAACATATGATATGTAACACATCAGGGAATAGAAACAAATGGAGAAAGGACTAGTATAAGGTAGGAAAACAATTAGTCTTGTGCCAAGTTGTTTAATGCAAGAAATTATGCATTTAATAAATGTCTAACAAACTTACATGTGGATGTGCATTAAAGAAAGTTAAACAAGGTAACTGAAATTTTATCAGGCACGACCTAGTGTTCAGAGGAGAGAGGTTTTTTTAATGTCTTAAAACATGTCTCCAGGGATTTAAAAAATAAAAAAATCAGGTCTGTGTTACATTACAAGAATCAGAGCTGTATAAGTTTGCATTTTCTGGTCTCACTGGGCTGTTTTATTATAACACATCACCCATTAAAGCAACCACATAAGGATAGTCTATTCTATTCTATTCTATTCTATTCTATTCTATTCTATTCTATTCTATTCTATTCTTAAACTACTTTATCTACATAAATCCATCAAAAAGGGCAACATTTTAGTGTTAAAACGCCCCCTGCTGACAGAACGGCAGCAGTGGTCGCTGCGCGTTCACGCCGACCGGGGCGCGCCCGTTACGCACCCTTTGACGTCACTACTTACCCAAAGAAGGAAGAAGCGAGCCCGCCCCCCTGTGAGTTAGCATCAAGGATGGATCATGGTGCCCTCAAATTCAGATATAATTGAAAGCCGCACCTGTGACTTGTTGAGTATGGCTTCCAGGGACACTGTACCACGAAGTAACATCTAACCACATGATACAAGAGGTAAGATACATTGTGCATACACGGTGTTGTGAAGCAGTAATAAATGTGCTGCTGCAGGGAGACGGTGAACAGACAGTATATCAGCTTCTTCACTTCATGAAACATTAAACATCTCTGTTGTTAATACTGTTTTAAACTCATGTCTCGTGTTGTTTCTCATCTGCAGTATTACAGTGTTAATACAGAGATGCTAAGTGTGTCTGTGGGTGGTTTGTATGATTATATATTATTTTTAAGGAGATTTATTGTGGTGTTTGTTATATATATTCAGCCCAGAATATTTGCTAAAAAATATGGTATGCTTTAGAGACCAGTATAAAATCATTACTGCGATGTGTGCCGTTTGAAGATGTTTTAGAAATTTTTGATGGACACTTTTCACCCTTTTTCTTACATTTTATGTATCTAATGGTTAAGTGATATATCGCCAAAAATAATCTGAAGTTTAATAGATAAGGGAAATTATTGTTAGCTGAGAAAGAGCAGTTATATACTTGAACACCTTTTTAAAAAAATTATTACCATCTTATTTTAACTGTTTAAATTTTGGTTGAGGTTCCAAAGCTTCAGAAAAGTATTTTAAAATGTTATGCCAATGGTATTGGCATGATATGAAAAATATTATTTTCAGTTTCAGTTTTCAGTTTTTTTAGTTTTTTTCCTTAATAACAACAGATACAAAGGTAGAGGTTGGAGGATGGGAATCTGTATGCAATGATGATTTACTCTGTTCATTTGTGATGGAGGAGGTGGTGAAGCGTTCTGAACCTGAAGATGAGACGCTTGTCCCGAAAGAAAGCTCTGAGTCTGGTGAGGGAGCTGGACGCCTTCCCCAAAGTATCAGAGAGCTATGTGGAGACGTCAGCGTCAGGAGGAACAGGTGTGGCGTCCTTCTGAAAAAACAACAACAACAATAATGATAATATAAATTTTAAAAAGAGAAATTAATTATGAACCATTTACTCTTCTGTCTCATCCACAGTGTCACTGATAGCTTTTAGTGCCATGGCAATTCTGGCTGTCTTAGAGTTCTTTGTTTATCGAGACACTTGGATGAAATATGAATATGCTGTTGACAAGGATTTTTCCAGGTAATTCAGCTACACTCAGTTACTGAATTAATAATTACACAATGAATATTTCCTAAATTAAGTGTGTGACTTCCTACTGATTTATATGTGTTGCATTGCTCATAGATGTAGTATAGAACAGCATATTATTGTAGAACTGATTGACCCTCATTCTTCTTTTTCATTATTTACAGTAAGTTGAGAATTAACATTGACATCACAGTTGCCATGAAATGCCAGCGTGAGTTTTTAAGCGTCTTTTTCTTTCACCAACAGAAACCAGTCACAGAAATACACTGCAGATATATATGTATGTATCAGTAAATTTAGTAACTCATTGTCTGTGATTGCAGATGTTGGAGCAGATATTCTGGACATGGCTGAGACCATGATTACATCCAACGGCCTCCAGTACGAGCCTGTGAGTGAAGCATGTCTTAAATCATTTTGTCACCTTTAATTCTGTGTGATCACAAGTTACTTTTTCTACTGTTTATTAAAGACCACAGCTTGTAAGTCAGACAGTTTTGCAGCACACATTATCGTCAAGGCATCCATAGAGGTTTTCGTTCCAGCTTTTAGAAATACGCTTTTTTCTCTCTTCCCTCTGTACGTTTGATCAGGTTATTTTTGAACTGACTCCACAACAGAGACTGTGGCAAAGGTAAGCTTTCATGAAATCACAAGCACCAGTGCCAGCAAAGTTTTGTACTGACTAAAAATGGAGGCTATGAAAGATCCTGAGTAAAATTTGTTTAATCACAAATTTAAATTTAAATTTGAACTCTGAAAAAGACAGATTGTTTTTGTGGCCATAGAAAGTTGAAACTTCACATTTTAAAACTATGTCGAA
This sequence comes from Toxotes lorentzi, assembly GCA_037833715.1. Lineage (NCBI taxonomy): Eukaryota > Metazoa > Chordata > Actinopteri > Toxotidae > Toxotes > Toxotes lorentzi. The sequence continues at coordinate 4,519,532 of JBBMJY010000015.1, read as the reverse complement.
AAACTGGACAAACTAATTAGGGAGCTGGTCCATCCAGATACCACCTTCTTTTAATGATTGTTTTTGAAATAACTGCTCCAACACCTGTGTTGATTAAAGTGACTGTTATCATCAGGTTTTGATAGCTGTTCAAGAAATTTTGCATAACCACATTCCAGATATAGTTTTGTGTAATTGTGAACAAGTGACAGTTTTGCCACCTGCTATTTGTCCTTCAGGACGTTGCTGCTCATACAGAGCAGGCTGAGAGAGGAACATGCTCTTCAGGAAGTCCTTTACAAAACTCTTCTTAAAGGAGCTCCCACTGCCCTGCCTCCACGGTCAGTTTCATCTGTGCTAACGAACTTTTTTTGGGGGGGGGTGGGTGGGGGGTTATTAATTCTTTGTGATCTTTACAAAATGGAATTAAAATAATAGGCAAAGGATCAAGCTCTGTTCTTCTTAAAACAGAATTAGATTATGTTGGATGTTACGCACCCTGTTAGCTGTACTGCTAATAAACGGTTTAAGAATTAGATTATATGCTTAATAATTGTGTCTGTGCGCAGGGAGGATACCTCCATGGAGCCGCTCAGCGCTTGCAGGATACACGGACACGTCTACGTCAACAAGGTGGCAGGAAACCTGCACATCACTGTGGGAAAGTAAGAAATTATTTGAATTGTGAAAAAGGCACCAACAGTTACAGCTAGAGGCCATTCAGCTCCTCTGAAAGACTAGAGTGAATTCCTTACCATGATCCACCTGTAGGATTTGTGTAAATATGAAAAATTGACATGAGCTGGTGTTGACACCGATCTTCTGATTTTTGTCTTTTTCAGGCCTATTCACCATCCTCAGGGCCATGCCCATATTGCAGCTTTTGTGAGCCATGAGAGTAAGTTAAAAACGTTTTTCTTTTACATTACAAGTCTTTTAGAATCTGCACACAGAGCAGGCAGCATTATTTTGACTCTCCTGCCAAGGATACAGCTACATTTTTTTTAAAGAAAGACTATATTAGTATGTGTTCAGTTGAATGTTGCACACATTTCTTTGAGGATATTTCATGTTCAGAGTATAAAATGTATTAAATGTGTGAGTCAGATCTACAAAACATAATTTTTTACATCAAGAACACACTTAAATGTTTCATCTTAGATTTGTTATTATTCATATTATTCAAAGTTGGACTGACATTTAATAGATAACCTATGACAGACAAGCAGTAAGCCCCAACAGTGCAGATTATATTTTCACTTAGAGGACTTTTTGTGATTCTTCACGGCCTTGATTGAACCCAAGTGTCCTCTCATCTCTGTCTTACAGCGTACAACTTCTCCCATCGAATAGACCATTTATCTTTTGGGGAGGAGATACCAGGCATCATCCATCCTCTGGACGGCACAGAGAAAATCACCTATAACAGTACGTTAATGTGCAATTCCCAGAGACAGGAGAGGAGAGAACAAAACATATGATGAAGTGGTTCCCTGCCTGAGAACATCAAATAGTTTTCTGCAGAATTAATGATGTGTCGACACATTTATTGAATCCTGAGTTGACCCAAGCTGTCCTTAGCTCACCTTGGATGATTAATGCTAAGTAGATATTACAGGATTTAATAAGAGTTTTCTTACACCTAAAGCACTGTGATGGTCCTGATAGAACGATAATATGATTTTCTTTAGCTCTAGTTTCCATATTTTTCCTACTTGCAATTAGTTTAAAAACAGGAAATATTAACATTTTTCGTGGCTCCTTGCTGTGTGATTCTACCCCAGACAACCAGATGTTCCAGTACTTCATCACAGTGGTGCCCACCAGACTGAACACATACAAGATATCTGCAGACACACACCAGTTTTCTGTGACTGAGCGAGTGAGTAACAAATGCATGAAAGGACCTAGAAACCGAAACCAGTCTAGTGACGAAAAACGAGATGCCAGCAGAGAGACCGAGAGAGAATTTACGGTTTTCAGGAAACCTAGTAGAGTACTAAACACCTCACTGTCTGTTTCCAAGGAACGGGTGATAAACCACGCAGCGGGCAGTCATGGTGTTTCCGGCATCTTTGTGAAGTATGACACCAGCTCTCTGATGGTGATGGTCAGCGAGCAACATATGCCACTGTGGCAGTTCCTGGTGCGACTGTGTGGCATAATTGGGGGTATTTTCTCCACCACAGGCAAGCCCTCTTTAACCTGCAATAACATTTTATTAATTTGTGTTAGTGGACAATACAGATAATCTCCATCTGCAATAAATGTAATGCATGCGGGGCATCTATGAAGCAAATTTGCAGCAAAAACAACAAAATATAAATAAATGTTATTTTATTTTATTTATACAAGAATGAATGTATTTGTATGTGTTCCCTCTCTCTGTAAAGGCATGCTCCATGGACTTGTTGGCTTCTGTTTTGATGTTATCTGCTGTCGCTTCAAACTGGGAGTCTATAGGCCCAGAGAGGTGAGTCTATACCATTATCTTGCCAAATAATTATGTTGTCTTACTGCGAGCAATATTTTTGCACAGGATTAGAGTAACCTGGTGCTCTGTCTGTATTAAATAAGTCTAAACTTTTAAATAGTGTTTTTTAAAAAAAAATTGTAGCGCTAACATAAATCTGTTCCAGGATTTGCAGCTACACAACCAGATGAACAACATGAACAATCACCAGCTCCCTCTGTTAGCTGACAACCCTCCTCAGGAGTAGGACTCCTGCATGGTTTTACGGGTGAGGTCACCTGACACACTGTTCTTATCTCAGCAGGACAGATGGTTTCACTTAGACCAGCAGAGTGTATCTCGTTATTTATTGTTGCCCAATTTGTAAGAAATTGTGTTTTTTAATTGTTAACGTTACCATGTCATGAAATTTCTCAGAACATTTTTTTCTTGAAAAAGCTAAAGCTGTCTGTTAAACGCTGTGCTGTTAACTTCAATAAAATTCAGTAAAATTCACATCAGATCATTGCACTTTAGGAAAATGTGTGCCCCTGTGACTGCAGTCATACATGTGTCTTTTTAATGTTATTTCCATTTTGTGCTTGGAAATGTTGTAGGCTGTCTGTTCCATTTACTGTAGCAGCACAAGACACAGATTGTCTCCATTAAAGTTTAAACAATTCTGGTGTAGTTTTGTCTCACAGCATTAAAAAAAAAAGTATTTTCCACAAAAATGACAAAACCATGTTAATGGTCTTGAAAGAGTTGGATCTAAGATGTGAAACATGAAATGATGATTCAAAAGAATAATTACACTGGTAATATTAATAATTAAATCCCTTAACCAGAGAAGACTACACTTGTATAATTGGTCTCAATTCAAGCTTAAATAAAATATATAGCTTTGATTTACTGACATCCATTTTCAGAAGGTCTCTGGTTGCAGGCAAAGTATGTTGTGTTTTTATTCAAAGAAATCCAGTATTTAAGGAGGAACACTTCTTGCTGATAACTGCAGGAAGTGAGCGTATTGGTAAGGTTAAACAAATCAGAAATGCCAGCAATCTTTTTTTCTTTGAGACCTCCACTTATCAGACGATTTAGAGTTTATAGTGGCTGATAATGACAAATTTTGTGAATACAAACGACAATAGTGAAGTAGAGGACAAGGTTAATGGACTGCAGCACACCGAACTCTTTTTCTCTTCTAGTTTATTTCAGTTTTGCCAAGCAGACTTGAATGAAGTGTTGTCAGAGCAGGGAATAAAAGGTGGTCAAACATTTTGCAAATGACACCAGAAAGAATAAGATGACGCCACTGATTACGTGTTGCTGTCTGTTACATACACTAACTGTAGCTCCTGCTGGGGGTTTCCAGTACCAACAGTGCTCTGCATTTGTTCTGCAAACAGCAAAGACAGCACGTTGTTGTCAAACGGACACGCAGAAGATCAAAACTCCATAACAACGACACAGTTACAATAGCCCTGTAGCTCTGTGAGCACAACTCTGACAAAACCACTTCATCATACAGGCCTCGTGCGACTGCAGACATTTTGGTTCAATGTCGCCCTCTGAAATTAAGGACAGTTACCATAGTTACACCACAGACATGGGCTTTGCATAAACATTTATTTAGTTTTGTCCCTTTTTCTCCCATAAAGGCTCATAACTTATGTATTTGTATTCTGTCAAGAGTCAAGCCTTGCAACATATACAATACTGTACAGTTTTCTCATTTGTTTAGTAAAAATCAGACTTGCCTGTCACACTTTTGGTAGACTCTGTGGGAAGCGCTGTGGTAGAATCCTGTGAACACACTCATCAAGCAAAAATCAACAGTCAAATACATTTTTTGGTAGTCTATAAGAATAATATGTAAGTTCAACTATTTACAGACCTCTCAAACTGGGGATCAAGGGTATAATACCAGGAGGGCTTTAACCAAGTCCCTCGTTTATAATCTAGCACTCCTGTGATTTAGGTCCAGACTAACACATAGGTCACAGTTTATCAACAATAACAGCCCGTCTCTCCATCAACTAAGGTACGACGTCCCTAAAGGCTCCATACCCGGCCCACTACTTTTCTCTACACACTTGTTTGGTACATTTGCAGCTACAACGTGAATTTTTGCTTCTATGCAGACTAGTTGTCAAAAGCTGGTTGATAAAGATCCTTCTTTTCCAGACAAAGATGAGGCAAAAATGGAAAACAGAATTTGAAAAGCTCTCGTAACTTCGGCGACTCATGTTTTAGCATTACACTCGCGTCACAGTGGTAACCATTGTTTTCTCTAAAATGAATTACCCAATGATATTTGAGAATCCAGAAGGTCATTTAATGACACTTACTGTTGTTCTGAGGGCATATCCATCTAGATGAAAAAATATTCTGTCCTTCATATAATAAGAAAAAAAGGTTTTTCACCCATTTCCCAAGCTATGATTGTTTCCTATTCAGGTTGCCTATGGGCTGTTTTATATTGTAGCTGATGGGATTCATCAAGGAAGCTACATTTACAGCAGAAATTGTTGTTAAATAATGTTCTGTTTTTTTTTTTTAAACATTTCTCCATAATTATGATAATTACCACTGTGACACAAATGTAACACCAACACACCAGAGACACAAAATGAGGTTTCAGTCTTTCAAGTGACCTGTTGGCCTACTCCACCAAACTGCCTGGTCCAAGCTTGGTCCCCTAACCTCACATACCTGCTACCTTGGACATAACGTGAAGCACTGATACTGGACCCACTCCTTAGATTTGCCATTTCGGACTTGATATATTAGAATTTAATCGATTATAATCCAATTGCATCTGGCATTTCTTACTTTATGTTAACCACCTATGCCTCCTATTTCTTTTAGTTTGTCTTCTTAGAAACCATGGGTTTGGTTGGGAACAGTTAGGAAACACTGTACAATATGTCCTACTGGGCTATACAAATAAACTTGACTCTGATTTGCTCTTATTTATATATAATACACTGCCAAGGTCTACCACATATATCAGACTAGCCTTTGACGCAAGTATAAAGATGTAAAAGTAGTAAACTTAGTTTCAGTACAAACTGCTGTACAAACAGGCAAAAAGTGGATGAGCATTCAAACAAACAAGGTTTATGTTCAAGACATACTGACATTATCATTTGTGATAGTAAATAAGTGACAACCTCAACAGCAGGAAAGATGGCAGATCTGGGTGTTTCGATATCTGTAGTAATGCAGTTGTCTCGTGTGGTCAGATTTTAGCTTTAATACTAGTCTCAGTAATCTGTGGACTGGCCTTGAGACAGGTAAGCATCAGTTGTGTGTAATCATCAAAAAGGCAGTAGATACATGTAATGCAAGACGCACAGATATCCAGATCATCTGCGTATGAGAGAGAGGAATTGGATATCCCCACAGTAAAAACAGAGAACCAAAATAATCTTGTAGAAATTGTCCTCCACTGAAGCACTGCCATATTTCAAGTATGAAAAAAAAACAAAACAAAAAACATCACAAGGCAAGGCAATGTACCAAGATTCAAGAGGATGGAAACAATGATGTGGAAAATAAACTGGAAGTCACACAAAAGGCTTATTGTTGCATATATAATTGGCCACTTTGAGAAGAAAATGGTAGGTTCAAAACGAATGACAACACTTTTTTTTGGACGGGGTTTGGTGACTGAACAGTGCAGGTACTGATGACAGATTTCCAAACTAAACAAATAATTCATGGCTAGTAGACCCCCCCCCCCCCCGAGTGCTTCACTCAACTGCAGCCCCCACCCGCAGAGAGCCCTGCTAATCCACACTAAAGGAGGATTTTGAGTGTCCTCAGTGGATGGTCAGAGTCTCAGATGTTTTGTCCTTCTGATAGATAAAGATGAGGGCTGCTGTCTCTGGCTTGAGGCGATGAGGAAGACTCAGTTGGTTAAGGTGCTGGATGCGCGGAAGTAGGAGAGGAACTTGAAACAGAGGCTGACCACAAAGTACCAGATGTTTCTGGCCATCTGGGAGCGGGCGATAAACACCCTCCAGATGAAAATGACCAGCAGAGTGTTGAAGGTGTAGCGGATGTTCCTCAGTCTGGGGTATTCGGAAAGAGAGAGAAGAAATGAGACGGAAAATAATATACAGGATTTAAAAAGCTGAGACAATGATAAATCATTAAACATCTACATGTATGTCTTTACAGTAAATCCCTTTTATCTGACACACACACACTGACCACTCTTTAATGCTGTGCTTAGGATGCATTGTCTTGATTACTTACTTTCTCAGATGCTGCCTGGCAGCAGGAATGTCAGACATGTCTTCGTTCAGGACGTACTTCTTAGTGCCGATGCAGTAGTTCTCTATGTACTCAGGCCAGTTCAGCTGACGCACATCAAAGTTAAATGTCTGTAATGAGATGGAAGAAAAAAAAAAAAAAGACAGGTTGATACTAAGGCCAAATAAATGTAAAAATTCCACTTTCACCCACTAGATGGAGCAGTTGGCTTCCTAATATCATTACAGTACATCATTTTCATATTCATAGTGTTCTTAGTCTCTCAGCTGAATCAGGTTTAAAATCGTAGAAGCAAATATATTTTAGTCATATTTTAAGACGGATTATATGTTTTGTATAAGAAAAAAATAATGTTGGTAACTATAGCTGTCATGTAAATTTGGTACAGTAAAAAGCACAATATTTCCCAATGAAACCTTGTTAAAGTATCGAGCAGCAGGTAGAATATTTGGTGCAAACTGGCAGCATGTACATGGATAATCCCACCTTCCTGTCCTCAGGTGTTAGCTGGCTCATCAGCATGCTCATGTTGTCAGAGTTCCACTCCCAGTCCTGGCTGCTGAAATACTCCAGTAGGCTGATGGCCTTGTGCAGACGATTAAAGATGCGCATCATCCTAAAACCAGAGAGGGAGAGAGAGGGGGAGAGAAAGGTTGGGGGGGCGGTCAGAGGTTATGACACTGTCGAACTCTTCAGTAGATTTGAAGTGCAACAGACATCTATGGGTCTTACTGCGGTTTCTGTCCAGAGAGACGCAGGAAGAGGTCATAGATGAGGGCGGGGAACTTGTGGCTGACAAGGATCCAGTACTGGTTGATCAGGTAGTTGGAGGTGATGTTGGCGTTGGGCCTGCGGAAAGCCTGCTCCAAGGGGTTCCTCTTGAAGGACGACATCACATGGTGCTCTGCAAAAGACGAATGGTTGACATGATGGATTAGACAAGACTCGTCTGATATGAAGGTGAAAAGAAAATGAACATAGAGTATTAAAAAAAAAAAAAAAAAAGTCTTGCTTTTGCCCCAGTGTGTCTCTAATTCAGCCTTTAATTGGACTTTTTGTTACTTACCTCATTGTTTTTGTGATTTATGCAAAGTGGCTGCTGCAACATGAGCATGCTGCTGCAATACTGTAACTTCCCTTTGGGGGGTGGTGGTGGGGGGTGTAGAAAGCAGCCACACAATGATTTCCCCCACTGGCCATCCCCAACCCTCCCCCTCCTCCTCCCTGAATCCAGCAGCAGCCATCCACAGATACAGAGAGCAGCCATGTGACTTCACATTACATCACACACAGCAAGCAAACTAGGCCTTGCACCGTTCGTTTCCATGGCAACAGATATGTAGTGGTTGCAGGGGCTGAGATGACCAGATCCGAGGTGACAGCCAGCTGTGGCCCGGCTCCTTGCAGCCTGGTTGAGAGGATCGCCGCTAACCTTGACCTGCCCCTCAGACGTCCAGGACAGCAGTGATTTAAAAAAAAACTGGGCCAGAGTACCCACAATTCTTTGCCAGTGACCAGGGACTGAATCCTCCTCCTTTACCCTGTTTTTAATTTCATGTTCAACTCATCATTTTCTCTGTTGTTTTCTGTCTCCTCTGATCCTCTTGTTTTTAGATTAGCTTCATTCCTAGCTCTCATTTGGGGCAGTCAGATTAGAGTCCATAGCTCCTCTTTCATAATAGTGGTATGCAGCTGATGAGACCTAATCCTGGTAGGAGCCATCTGGTAGCAATTTCCTTGGTAAAGGGAGCATGTTTGCTAATCTGAGAGGAAAGAGATGTTTTAATCCCACTGTATGTGACGACTACGGGGAGGGAAACAATGAGAGTTTTCACTCTTCATGTGTAATTTCATCGCTCAGATCCTGACCTCAAAATAAGAACCAAACAAAGGTTCACTCACAAACTAATATCAACGCTACCTAAATATTTTTGGATAAATAAAATGCAGAGCGATGATGAAATAATGACCTCAATGATGTACTATGATATTAAATGTAAATTCAATAAGCATGTGCTTTCGGTGAATAAGCATTTTCTCCACAAAATGCATAAAGAGTGAGCAGAAATTCATACTGGATATTTAAAGGAAATCATTCAGTGCTGCATTAAAATGGCAAAGAGCTAATGTGGTTCATTTTAACTCGTGTGGGTTATGTGGAAATGTGTTAGTGTAACATGTTTCTAGATCGGAAAACCCAGTAGAAAGTAAAGTATTAAAAAAAAAAAAAAGGTTGAACAAGAACAAACTTTAAACAAACTTTGTTGACTGATGATGTTAAACTGAAACCCCTGTTATCTCCTAAAAAAATATGTTGTACTTTGTTGGATACATCAAAACCTGGTTTGATGGATGAAATCTTGCTTTTTAAAAATATATATCAAACACTGTTCTCTCCCAGTTCTCTTCAGAACCACCTCATTATAGAGAAAATGTGTCTCACTTCTCTTGCTTCTTCCCAGCAGGTGGCAGACACTGTCCGCAAGAGCCCCGACAACAAACAACACAACTTAACTACATCACTGGGACATTATGTCACAACACTGGAGTATTGATTTGTGATGATGAAAACGAAGCAGGGACAACAATACGGTGGGATGCCAGCAGGCGCAGACAAAACAGCTCCATAAATATCCGCCTGCAGTGACAGGTTTCTGTTACCGTTAAGCAAGACCACAAACAGTGTACGTACCAATCTCTCCCCAGTGGAATGGGTTGATGCCGCCGGTCGTGCAGTTGTACACCAGAGCCGTTTTGGGTCTGCAAAGGTGTGGGAGAGGAAGGTCATAATGACGCTGATAAAAACACATTAGTCCACATTTTCTGGTAACAGCGCACTGAACAGGTACACTATGTAGGTTATGAAACAAAGGGTTATACAAGGTTGATCATAAATTCAAATCCGATGTAAACACAGAGTCAGAGTCATTAGTCTGAGAAAACGCGTGTGGACCTTTAAAGAGCCCTGGCAAGATACTGATACTACTTTTAACATACTATCCGATGCAGGGGTTAATACTTAACTTTTATTTTTCTGTTTTCCTTCTGAAAATAACTACAAGTTGTCAGGTACATTACACTTTAAAACACATACAACACTATAGCATTTATGTACATCATTACATTTGTGAGATATGAGTGGTTTCTTTCAATATTTTGTAAATCTGATTGTATTTTGAGTCTCTAACGAAGTGTTTTAGGCATTTCCTTGTGGTCTATCTCAGCATCTGCAGTATTCTTTTGTTTTACATTAATATGGGAGTGGTCAGGAAAACTTTTTCCCCACATTGTCTCCAGCATGGAAAATATGACCCAGTCAATTCCGTGAAAAAGTGAGTAAGACGTTTTGGGGAAAACCCTGATGTGGGATTAGTGGATCTGGTGGGATTTCGAGCCATTTCTCTTCACCAAAGTGACTTTAAATGATTGAAATTCTTTCATCTGTGAATATCAGCAAAAGTCTTCGTGGTCTCTGTGTTGCAGCTTTTTAGTTGATGGTTCTGTTACTCCACAGCTCCTGTTTAAACCTGCTGTTAAACTTTGCCTAAGTAAATTGATGATCCATGATCAGGCAGTACAGCACTGTGTTTATTAAAAGACACTGACTAATCACAGGTTTCTGCTGTTTAGAAGAACTTTTTGTTCTTTAAAACATGGAAAAACACAGAAAACATAATATTTTAAACTTAATCTATGGTATTTTACTGTGGTCTAGCAGAATATTAAAAGAACGACCCCTTTTATTCTTTTTAGAAACCATAAATTGATAGAGGAATTTCAGGAAAGGGTTAATAATGTTTATCTTGTCTAAGTATGTTAAAGGCATTTTCCACTGATTCCACGTTAGAGTCGGTCACCACACAGTTGTATGATGACTCCTGTGACTCTGGAGGAGCTTTATCAAATCTGAGAAAATTGCTCAAGCGACATTGCTGCAGTACTTTCAGGTCTGAAAGATAGAAACATTTACCAGGCAAGGAGGTTCAAACAAAACATGTCTAAAAGTCAGGATATCTCAGCCTCTAATGCTTCGCTTTTGAGCATTTTTTGAAATGAAAAAAAAAAAAAAAAAAAAAGAAACTTCAGCAGTAAATCACTGGAGAAAATAAGTAATTACTTAATTTCCAAAACTATTACAAATAAACAAAAGAATTAGCTGATAATTAGCTATCCTCAAAAATTTTTTTTTTTAAATGGTCGATCTGAAAAACAAGTATTTCACCCATTAAGGATTTATCACTCTTTTTTTCTCAGGTTTAGACCTTTCAGGACAAATCTCTGGGTCTGTTTACTGACCTGTGTACAGCGGTGTACCAGCCTGCAGCCAGGGTGAGGTTAATGACCACGTCCACAGGGATCAGGTCAGCCACTGCATCATTGTTGGCCCTCATGGTGCGCAGGATGCCCTTGCCAGCCTGATTCGGCACAAAACGTCAGTTCGCTTTCACGTCTTAGTGAGACTTAACTGTGTGTTCAAGAGCTTTAAGAGTCAAGAGGAACATTTATTTTTTGTTTTAAACTTACAGCTATAAAGACTCCGCTCGGCCCGTTGAAGTTGTCGATCCAACCCTGAGGAGAGAGAACAGAAAAAGTGTGTTGATCCTCTGAGACTTTGAAGACATCAGGTTGTACACCCTTAACAGCAACACGCATGTGGTTGTGTATGTGTGCTGAATCAGCTGTTCGGGCTTAGGTTACTTCCTGTGCTGGGAACAGGGGAGGCAGGGTGGAAGTGATTGTCGACTTCAATTAGACTCCATTAAAAATGGATGAAGCCACTGGTTATAGACTGCTGCAGTTTCCAATGTGCGGGACTTGAGACCCATTATGTGGTCAAGGCTGATTCTTGTCCCGAGTCTAATAATATGCTCTGGTGTGGATAAAGTGATAAAGATGAGCAGGCCACTGAGGCCAGAGGTGTTTTTAGCACTACAATCTGTTGATGGCTTCATGCCAGGATGAAGTGGGAGATACATCTTTGAATTTATATTTTGTATCTCACGTGCTGGTGAAATGGGAGACGTCTAAAGACGTGGAGACAGAAAAGGACAGAACTCGCATGTATATTGTTGTGGTAAAAAACACCACACATAAACACAAACATATAAATAAGCTGCCCCCATCCCCCTTCCCTCACAGCGCCTACTGGCGTGAGCTGCCAAGGCGATTGCATGGCCAAGCGTGAGTGAGGCACTTTTGAAGAGTCGCTGCCAGGCCGAGCTTACAACTGAAGGCTGAGCACGGAGCCAGGAACTGCCGTCAGAGTCCCAGTGCGCAAACACAAGGCCTACATTTCCTGTTGCCAGATAAACAAGGACTTTCCTCTGTTTTTCCTGGTATTTTTATTTTTGCAGCATCATCTCTGCAGAAAAAAACTAATTACCTTTAACTGAAAATCTCTGAAATGCTGCTTTAAATACACATTTAAGGGGAAACTGTGGCTGATATTCAAAGACAGGATTGCGATGTCCCACATGCAGTAACTGCAAAGTGCAACTTAAATCCTCAACTCTGTGAAATGCAAACGCTGAAGATGTTAGCAAGTGTAGCAAGTGCAATTCAGTTCAACTTTGTGTACCTAAATCTTCTGTCAGGGAGGCTTTCACATAAACTTCTCTGGACTCTCCAGCTTCCCGCTCTTACTGTGACATTCAGTTTGTCAGTGTGTCTCCGTCCTCAGTGTCTTGTTTCTCACCACCGCCCCTACACCTCCATCCCAACAGCTGTTTGGGTGGATTGAAGACGACTCTGATGAATCACACAGGTCTTCAGCCGAGATATTAACCAATTTGCTTTAATCCCGGTCTCAGTTAAGATAAAACCCACAGGGGAGCAGTATTGACCTGTGCAGGATTACGTCAATCGATATCTTATTTCCATTCGTTTTACTGTCACAGGATGACACGTAATGAGCGAGGGACCTAGAAATCGCGAGCGGGTCGTTCACGAGTGTCAAACGCATTGATTAACATTTACCCCAGGCAGCACAATGAGCAGCTAGAATTAGCACTGCTCATACCACACTGAGGTCAGGGTAGAGTCTTTTCTTGTGTTAATTGCCTATGAATATGACATTACATGTAATGTCATATTTCCTGCAGGACAATATGTGTAAAAGTGGTTCAGCTCTGTGTGAGAAGAGAGGAAAATGTTTGGGTGGACTCACGGAGAAAGGCTCCTGCCAGCTGGCTCCCACTATGGAGGGTCTGATGATGCCGATGTTGAGCTTGTCTTGCTCCTGCTGCACCACATACTCGGCCAGGGCTTTGGTGTAGGTGTAGGTGTTGGGCCTGTCGCCGATGAGCCGCGGCGTGATGTCTCGCACAATGCTATCATCCATCCACCTGACAACAGAAAGCCAGTACTCGGTCAGAGGGTCAGAGAAATAAAGCACGCATGGCACTGAGGTAATCAATATATTTGTATTTCGTGTTCTACTGTTGTTTGACCCACTTATGTATACTTATACATATTTGTTTCTGTTGCGCCAGACTGTCCACACCAGAAAATACTAGATACACAAGGTGTTAAGTGGTAATGTAAAAGATAAATCATAAATAAGTCTTGAGAGAAATAAAGTCGTCCTTAGAAGCTGCTTTCAAATGGCTGGACAGGGATAAAAACTCTCCATGAACTTCCACTTCATTCTTAATTAAACAAGACAAATCTGAAAAAAAGACAAATCTGAATTCAGTACATTAAAAAAAATGCCTGTCCCACATGTAAAACCTATGTTTTATATTCAGTCGTCTATTCACTGCATTTACTTTCATTATTATATAAATTATATTATTATATTAATATGAACATCAGCTTCTAGTCTTTGATTCCTTTGACTATATCGGCTTTCCTGATACGTCGTGGTTAAGTACACTATCGGCCTTCAGAGATACTTGATGCTCGCACATCAAATTCCACGCCGTGCAAATCCAACTGAACTACAATCGATTCCATGTCCCCGAGGCCCCAAAACCGGCCCTTCATCCACTCACTCAAGGGACTCGATGAGCTTCTTGGGCTCGACAGGCGGCGGGTAGATGACCTCATCGATGTGCTTGCGGTTGCAGTTTGCATAGGCGGTGGAGATGTGAATGAAGGCCTCGAGGTGTTGCATCTGCTGGGCCAGGCTGAGGAGCTGCTGCGTGGCGATTACATTCAGCTGCAGGGCGTGTCTGCCGGAGAAGAGGGAGATACAGTGTTAAACTGTGTGAGTCTGTGTGCGGGGGAGGAACGGGTGTGCAAGTGAGTCTGTGTGTGGAGGGTTTGTGTGCGCTTGAGATTAAATTATATTGTGTGTGTGTAGGGAAAAGGCTTTGAGGGTGTGTGCGTATTTGCACGACTGGTAATATCTCAGTTTAAGCATTTGCATGCAAGAACGTTTGTGTTTGCTGATGACTGAGAGGTTCATTCAAATGAGAATTTGCAGACTAGTCAGAATTTGCAGAACACGATTATAAGCCGGAGCAGAACGACATGAAGAGATGGTGAGACATGAAACCGCACAGAGAAGGCAGAGAGGACAAGACAACAAGAGAGGGGGGGAAAAAAAAAAACAAAAAAAAAAAAAACATCTACTCTTCTCATAAATGTGCTGGTCTCATCATTATTTCCACTGTTTTCAGCTGATACTACCACTCATCCAGCACTTCAGCAAACAATTCTCTGGCTCGTCACAGAGTACAGAGCTGCATGATTAACCGTTTTGAAATCCCATTGTCAATTCATTCCTCTATACAACCCTCAATGTTACCTCTGTCCATCCTGGACAGTTCCTTTGCTCTTCCTGAAGTTTTTGTGTGGATATTTCTCTGCTTAAGGACAGAAGGCGTCTTCCATTAAAGCTGTCTGAGGCTTAATTATGATTTTGACCTATACAAACGACTCACTTGACGATTCTGCCGGATTTGAATTAGCAAAACAAACAGAGCGTTCCAAATTTCTCTAAACTGCACCAATAAATCACAACAGAACGAAAACCCCTCCACTGACACTATAGTGAGGGAAGGGAAGCACATTTATCCAGCTCCAGTCCTGAAAAAAAACTAATTCCGATGGTTTCCCCAAAGAATTGAGAAAAAAAAAAAAACAATGGTTCTCATTTTCTGTGGCCCTCAATGCTACATAAACCTCACATGGGCCACACACATACACAGATGCATTTCACTTAGTAAACCTCTGCATTCAGCAGTGGATCTGTATCGACTCTGCAGCCGGAGTGGAGCAACGGCAAACACAGTTCATTCTGCCCAAGGCGACAGGAAGAAAAACCGCGGGTCAGTTTAACCAGACACTGCGAGACATACTGCTGCTCTGGCTCTGTGTGGGTGGTGCTCGTGAGGTGTGTGTGTGTGTGTGTGTGAGGCAGAGGATGTGTCGGTGTGCTGTGGGCATTGGGGCCACTGGCATGAATCAGATGTGGTCGGGTGCTGCCAGCTCGTTAGCAGCGGTGAGGAACAAGCGGTGGTGGTTTTCCGAGGATGAGCTCTGTGTGTGGGCGTGTCATCTTCCCACCGCCTTCTGGGATCATATGCAGGATGTCACGCCTGCAGGACAGTCAGGATAAGATGGAAGCACCCCTGTGCCCCTTCCTGCAGCTGACTCATCACCCATCTGTTTGTGCTATTATGATGATTCAGAGGTAACAAGTATCGAAGTGAATCGCTCTGATCTGAAGGGACCACCTTGAAGCATATTTTTATTATAACTGTTTTACCTGGGGTCTTATTTTTGAAGTTCTGGCATCATTTCTTATGATAATATTGTAAACACTAAATTAATTACTTAAATACAATTAATTACTACAATAGAGTGAGACATGAGCCAAAAGGAGCTGGGAACCAGTGACCTTAAGAACTTTATCTGGAGAAAAAACTGAAAGTGGTCACACCCAAAATGCTAATAACCAGAGCTGAAACGATTAAATGATTAATCTGCAAATATCTTTAGAAACTTTTTCCCCCATCAGATATTTTCAGATTTCCCAGATGTTACTGTTCACCTGTGCTTTTCCCTGATAAGCTGGGCTAGTCTTTAGAAGTCTGATGGTCTGACTTCTCGTGTCGACTGTGATTTCAGGGATACTTAAGTGACTGTAATGTAAATGAGTGACAGAAATGAGTGCCAAAACTATCAAAGTAATATCCACGTTTTAATAAACAGGAATGATCCTTTAAGTGTGGATAAAGACCTGCAGAGGATAAAGAGCGGCTGAGGTGTCAGCCCGAAGAGCCTCAAACCTTAAACAGAGACGACTGAGTCGTGTGATTTATGCCCCTGCTCTGCTTACAAGGCTGCCGGCCGCTGACGAGAGATGGCACGAGATGGGAGGGAAGAAAGAGGAAGAGCGAACAGAGGAGTGTGAAAGCTGGATGAAGAGGGGTGAAAAGAAAAAAAAGGTGAAGGTCGCTGAGACAAAGATGGAGAGAGAGAGAGAGAGAGAGAGAGAGAGAGAGGAGGGCAGGGGGAGATGTGAAAGCAGTAACAGATCAATGTGAAGCTGAGCGGAGAGCAGTGCAGCAGCTTCATCCCAACTGAGCTGTCACTCACCCTAACCCCAAAAAAACACAGCACTGAAAATATTTCCCCTTCAGAAGTTATTCAAAGCTGATCTTTTTATAAACTGCTTTTAATGTTTGATTTATGTCCTGTGCTGCCTTGTTGCTTTAATGTGCTTTTAGTTTTGTTTTGTTTTTTAAACTAGTTTAGTCTAAAATGTCTGAGTATCTTGAAAATTGCTCTATAAATATAAAAGTAATAATGAGATAATCAGTCCAGTGTCCCTCAGTAGATCCACACAAAACTAAGATTTCTGATGAGCCCCCTCCAACCAAACTCTGGTCATTTTTTTGAGCGTTAAAAATTAAATTACTAATTTTCATTTTTATTTATTTGTGCTGTTAAATTGCATTTTATGAAGCATTTATCTCTACATGCCGTTGCTTTTTTTTGTACTTGAATTGCATGCACACTTCTTGTTTTTCTGCACTTTATCCTTTTTTACTGTTTTTCTTGTGAGCTGCCTAACAAGTAAATTTCTCCGCTGTGGGATCAGTAAAGTCTTATCTTATCTTTAATGCCTTCTCTACACTGTCAGGTATGCAATTTTATTTTACTGCATAAACACAGTCACGTTTTAAGATAAATGGCCTCTTGACACATGGAATCTTATATTTTCTTTTCTTTATTCATCATTCATGGATTTCTAAGGGACCATGTTCAATAGTAGATATAAGTATAACCTTTTGATGTATTGTACCAGAGTCACCTTAAAGTGAATTTTCACAACACGTTTGTATATTTGTATATAGTTTTAAACTTGCAGGCTTAAGCTCAGTGTAAACAGACTGCTTTCCTGCTGTCTGTCAGCTCAGTGTCACTGCGGTGCTCCGACATACTGACCACAAACCAACGTCAACAACCACAGCTCAGTTCATTGAGGCAGTGAGGTCCATGTTCAGCCTCACCCGACAGGTGAAACTGAGGTGGCATGACAGGCTGATATTTGTTACACACTGCTGTTTTAGCAGCTTTTTGATCATCCTGACTACACAACAGAAAGACAGAGTCTTCAGACAGGCTAATGTCACTGTGAGGACGTAAATAGACACAGTGAAGCTTTGAGCTAAATACTAAAGCTAGCAAAGCAACATGCTCTCTGTGACACTGTCAAAATGCCAAAGTTAGGCAGAAATAATGTTTACCATGCACAATTTGAGTTTATCATGAGCTAATTAGCATCAAACACAAAGTAATGTCTATCTAAGGCTGGTGGCAATTAACATTTTGCAGGTTTCTGACTCAAAATCGCAAATGTCAACCTCACAGAGGTAAAGTCAGGAGATCACCAAAGTCATTAGGCCTCATCCTCCGAAAACCACAAACAGATATTCACGATTAAAACCCCTGCACGTCTCATTATTTCTCACACAAGCTCTTCATGGAGTGTGTTTCACTGAACAAAGAAGGAACCATCCACTGTTTGGCACAATGTACTGCAGGTGACTTTACGTTTTTACAAACAGTTGATTTTTCCACATCCCCATCCTGCTGTAGAAATGCTTCTGCTTCTGCAAGCAGCACAGAGTTTGTAAACAAAATGTTTTCAGAAGATGCAGACAGAAAGCAGAGATGGTTCAGTGAGTATGTTTTGTGTTTCTGAAAGAGGGACAGTGAGGTGTAGATGAGGGCGTTTGTGTTCATGCATTGTCATCCTCACTTGAGTGGCTCGTCGAAGCGGATGGTGGCAGCGCAGTGGAAGACGATGTTGATGCAGGCGGTGAGCTTCTCCACATCCTCCGGGCTGATGGCCAGGCCCGGCTGCATCAGCTCGCTGCTGATAGGGATGATCTTCTGGTAGAAGTCGGGGTTGTCCTCCCGCACGCGGTCGAAAAGCTACCAACAGGAAACACACAAAAATTACTTTTACACTTCTACTCATCAGCAGCATTCAAGTAACGCAAGACAATAAATGATGTGGCTGACTTATATGTCGCTTGTAATTTTGCTCATATTGCATAAGAGCTGGAGGGTAGATCCACTATAAAAACTCAGTGAAGCTAAACACAAATGGCATGACAAGGAGTGCAAATGATCTAAGTCAGCAAACACAGCAAATGTGTTCATTTGCACAACCCCTTCCGGCAAAAATCATCCATATGTCCCAGTAAAGTTTTCATATCACCACCAGATTTTCCAGATGTGTAGAGCGAGTCCTGTTTTATTTTATGAAAACAGTAACACTAACCATGGACATCATGAGAAAGGACAGGCAGCAGGATCATTCAGCAGCTGTGCCTCTGCCACTGCCTCATCAGAGACACTACGCAGTAATGACAATGTGTGACCTTCCCCTTCTAGGACACTTTGACCACCACATGTCCACAATGAAAGCTATTAATAACTGGTTGTAGTGCTTTGGAGTCATTTTAAGTCATCACTATGGGCTGATGGTAATTACTTATTATTTGACATTTTACAATAGATTATACAAATTCACTGATAAAATAATAAAATCCAGCAAATTAAAAACCTGCAAAAATCAAAATATTACAGCACATTGATGCAAAACTCATGAATGGTCAATATTGCCATACAGTAGTCCCACTCATACATTTGCCACATTGTCCAAAATGTCCTGGGAGGTTATGTCACCCTTGTTAGTAGCCACTGGAAAACCCCAAATTTGGAAGCATGATAGTAAATACAAATGTGCTTTAGAGACAGAAGAACAAAGAGACTGACAGCAGAAGTTTAAACACCATCTAGCTTGTCTTGGCCTCGAAGCCAAGACAATAAGTCAATAAATGACCTGCCTCTCAGCTAATTAGCTGCCTTTTTATTCATTCAACTAAAGGAAAATAGGAGTGAGTAAATATTTGCACTTTTTTTTTTTTTTACGAGGCCAACTTTGGCTGCAGGTGTGACTGAGAGGCTGGGCTGCACATGTAGTGCAGAAGAAATGCTGTGGCCGTGGACCAGACTGAGGCATGTCCTCGGATAAATGACCAACTCTGAACACAGCACACACACACACACACACAGACACACATATACACACACTCACAGGTCAGTGAGTAATCCTAGAGAGCTACTCTCCTCACTGAAGAATGCTCTGCTTGCAAGTGTGAACATACCAAACATTTATCCAATAAAAGTAAGACTGAACATGTGTTTAGTTTAACCTGAGGGGAACTTTAAACTATTGACAGTGAACAGTAATTCAAATTAGTTATCTATACAAAATCATGTTTCCAGAGCTGAAAAAAAAGGGTCAATATTTCTCATTTTTCTCAGTAAAAGACAAAAGTTTGAGCATTGGAAATTAAAGCTCAGCAACTCCTTACAACTGCCTCCCTGATGACAAGTATATACTGTACACTCATGCTCTACATATTCAGTTCACAACCACACACCTGTAGCCCAGCACAAAGCCCTGCTCGTGTGATATTATTCCACCTGTTTACACTGCTGTTTGCTCACTGACGGCTGCAGACATTCCAACATGGAGGGGGATTAAATGAACTCTCGTCTAGATTTACCAGCTCATGTCTCACTCAACCCTTGCTGCGTGACACCGCAGTGCACCCTGCTGAGCTCTGAGCACCGCATCAGAGCCCCGGCATGGCTACACACGAAACCACGGTGTTGTGTTGAGAGACGCAAACCGGAGGCAGCGGAGAAAGTGAGTCGGATGTCGTATTGCGTCACGCTTTTCTCTGTGCAGTTCCAATCAGGAGTCGCAAGGAGTGGTGCTGCTTTTGTGCCAGCATGGCTGACTTTTCTGGCAGTGTGGCAGCTGTGCACAAAGACATTTTACAGATAGATGGTAAGAGATGGCATGAGAAGAAGAGAAAGAGGGTGAGTGAAAGGGGAAGTGAAGGGATTGGCATCAGTGTGTGCTTTCTCCGTTATGAAAGTGCCACTCTGTGTATATGTGTGTGTGTCAGCTGTCCTAGCAGGCAGAGCACTCTTGCTGCAGAGGAGAGACGTTGAATTAAACAGCTTCAAACAGCTGTTTATATTCATGTTCTGTATCCCCATCAAGTCTCCTGCTTTGTTAGCCTATTCCTCTCTCCTCCAAATACACCACGCTGCCCATATTAGGGGCAGGTCCTGATGTACAGTGTGCAAAGTCATAACACAGAACCGTGTTCCAACTGGGGGAGGGATGCCATATTTTCTGCATGATAGTGAAGCACTGTTATTATTATGTAATGCAAAAATAATAGTGTTTCCCCTCCCCTCTGCTCTAGGCCAACAGCTGGCAGTAACAGGGACCTACAGTCTGCAGAGAGCAGCGGCAGAGGCAGAGATTCAGCATGCAGCTCTCTCACAGCAATCTTTCCAAAAATACGAAATCGGCATGTGTTTCTCAGCACAGACTGTTCCCCGTTTACTGTATGATTCATTGAGCTGTTGATGTCATGTTATGACCTCAGTTCAACTTCCTCTTTAGGGTGTGGCAACAAACACATACCACCCAGATTTTGGCAGTGGCCCATAATCTGAGAAACCTTTACAGGTGGTGTGTTGTGGAAGTCTTTAAACTGAACTCTACTTATAGCCCTGGTGCTTACGTGTCACATACCGTACCTGTCAGGGATACATCGGGTGAAAGTGCAGTGTGACAACTTGTACACTGCCAGTTAAATAAAGTAGCGTCTGGGATGTCACTGCCAAGGTCTTCTGGGGATCAACCAGGTGTTGGTATTGGCAGGCATTAAATCAAATCCTGATCTAATTATTGACACTTTCCTCCAAAATCCTGCTGCACGGTGCAAACTTGTGCTAACGTTTGTTCATGTTTTCAGTGTGAAACAAGCAGTATCGCACTGTTCCATCATTTTCCTGAAGTGTTTTGCATAATATCTGTGAAGAGAGGAGTGTCACTCAGGAGCGGTTGTGGTTTCAAAAGCCTCTATGTCGTTCCCAGCAAGTACAAAATAAGGGAAGTTAAGAAGCATTTACTCAATAGCAGCAATTTAGCAATTTATAGGTGTGGTCCACATGCAAAATGTTGCAGTTTTATTTATTCAATATTTTTAAACCATATGTCTATATTATATGCAAACTGCTAAGAAATCTGCAAACCTTGATGTAGAACATAGCTTAAAACACATTATCTGTTCAATTAAACTTTTCTCACGTGCGTGCAATCGAATACTAATCTTGTAAATATTTTTAGCAGGTGACAAGGTCATTTTAAGCACATCCTGTTTTATCCACTGTAAACATACAGTACAAACTAAGGTTATGCAAAAGTATAGCATCATATTTATCCTTGCTGACTAAAGTAATTCAAGACGAAGCAAACCCAGAGTAGCAGCCAGAATCTTGAAACTATCAGCCCTGTTACCCGTAGACTTTTTCTCTGTGGGGCCACACATGCAGCTCTGAGTGAGGGGTTTCTCATTTCTGTCCCAGCTGCTCACTTCACTCTTATCACCAATGCAACTGCAAAGCTGCTCTCGCTGTTACACACAGAAACACACCTCTCATTCTTTATACACAGTGGTATCACTTACTGTAGACTTCAAAGATACATTTTTTTTTTTTTTTTTTTTTTTACATTTTAGTGTGGACTCTCACTACAACTGCTCATACAAAAACATAACTGTTAACCAAACAAAGTTAAACTACAGAAAGGTCCAGAATGGAGAAAGTGCATCCAGAGGGTCAGAGGGGTGAATGAAGCTGTAGAATGTGGCCTTCAGAAGGCTCTTTGTTGTGGACACAGGCAGAGAATGGCATTGTGGGACTGTGGGGCTGTTTTCTAAATGGCTCTTTTGGATGATAAGTGGTCTTGTGCCAGCCTTCCACCGCTCGCATTTACCACTCTACCCTTCTCCGACCCACGGGCACCAATGAGCAAACTGCCTTGTACAGGAAGACAATGGTCCACCAGTTTGTGTTTCCTCAATGCTCTGCAAGGGGAAAACATCAGCACAGCCATTACTACTGTGTAACCACAAGTGCTTTGGTATCTTGTAGTGCGTCAAAGTCATGTCCTTGAACAAGCTATGATCAAGGTCACCTTCACAGTCAGTTCTCCTCAGTGACACTGCCATTTTCAAAACAGAAATAACTCTTCCTTCAAGAGTGCTTGAAGCATCCGCTCTGTGGACTTTCACAGAAACCCAACACTAATGGCGCTTTCCTTTCAGCCCAGCAACCTGAGATGCCATTTAAACAGCCTCTCTTCTCACCGACTGCCCTTTAACTGGTCTCCACTCTTTTCAAAGTCCCCTTCACGTGGACCTTTCCCCTGGACCAAAGTAATGACAGTGAGAGAAAGAGAAAAAGCAGAAGAGGCACAAAAGTTGTGAGAAACTGGCCAGGGAAGCAACAGGAAAGTGTTTTCTTGTTTTCGCACGGTCTAAAATATTTATGGTGCCAAATGTCAACTCTGCCTACTCTGTTGGAGGAGGTCCTCATATATGTCAGGGTCACAAAAGGACAAAGCTAATGATCGCCACGCTCTTCACACTTTCAGAGGTGTAGCATAACTTCTTTGACAGGCTGGTGGCCTCAGCTGAAGGCTCTAGACTCATGAGGTCTCTCTCAAGCTTGAAGAGAAAAGCAGCTTCTGTCTGCACCTCATCACGTTGGCTGAGTAAGCAGGACACCACCAATCACAGGCGAACAAACCGGAAAATTTACTGTAGCTAGGGAAGGTTTGCCAAAGTGTGTCAGACAGAAGCAATTAACTGCTGCACCCTCAGCGCTGACCTCCATTTCCTGACATGCAACGTCTAAATTGGTCGAATAATAGGATGTGAGTGGGATTACTGACAAAAGAGGGGGAAAAATGAGTTTTTCCAAAAGATATTACAATGACCAAAACTCCCCCAGCGCTGTCGACAATGAGCGTTTAACACAAAACCGCACACAGGGTGGAGGAGGTGGTTAAACCATTAGGCCAGGTTCTCTTTACGGTCTGTCAAAAAGACAGGGCCCCATGCTTTGGATACAGCGCCAAGTCTCCGGAGAAGTCTGGGAGCCTCATGGGAAGCTGTGAAGGAGGACAGACGTGTCTAACCCCCAGGTTTCTCAGAATATTAAGGAGAAAAAAGGTTCAGCTCCACTTCTCTTTACCTTGTCTTCAATCCGTCCCTGTCCTCGTCTCCCCCAAAGCCTCCCAGTGGCATGAAAACAGATCTAACCAACCTCACTACACATTTCAGCACTGCTCCTGAGGAAAAATCCCTCACGGCTGGAGCTAGAAATGACCTGTTGAGCTGCTTTAAAAACACTGATTTAATACTAATTAGCTTTAAAATGCTGAATCTTGCTCAGGTGTTGGGATGCTCCTGGATGCCAAGAACACTGTAGGGGAATAAGGTAAATTTAAATCACAAAACTTTGTCTGCACATGGGATGAAGTGTTCTGCTTTACCTTAAGGCAAACCCTCGTCTGCAAATAGAGTAACATTTCACGAGCAGTCCACTTAAAAGAGACCATGTCGGCTGTATTTTTATTCAACTCTAAATCACACAGCTTCTTAAGAGCTTAGGAGAGTGATGAAGGATTGATGAGGAAAGCTCATCAAAGCAAACTAATGGGAAAATGAAGGGTTTTCTCGTGTCTGGCTCTGGGCTATCACTGTACACAACTCAACTGAAAGGATCAATATCAGCAGAGTAATAAGGTTTACGGTGAAAGCGACTCGTTTTTCTGGAGCCCGTGTGGATTCGGTGTGTCAGTGGTATCGCATGCCAATCATTCAGTAGCATCATGCTGAGCCAAGGACAATTTTATAACCCTCCAAGATCAAATGGACAGAAATAAGGCCGAGTTTATGGTGTGTGCTGAAGGCCTTTGTGCTCTCATTAAATATAAGGAATTAGCTGAGACAGAAAGGTAGAATCAGCAATGTGCTTCTTTGAGCATGATGCTAAGAGGCCTGCCTGACGCCATGTTGTTCTGGGAAGTTACCAGGTCGATATTTTTGCTTTCAAATCAAATCTTTACAGGGTTAAGTCTCACAGCAGCCAAGTCCAAGTGAAGTCCTCCTTTCTGAGACCAAAGTCTGACTCAGGCATTTGCTTGAGTCGACAGCTTCTCAACCCCCAAATGTCGGGGGTGGAAGACAATTGGCAGGCCCTTAACTGTTTACAGTTCCTCTGATAAATGTAAATCAGGCCCCTCTGAACAGAGCTGAGCAGCGGCAAGGATAACATAAGACCCCAAGGTGCAGTGCAGCCACACAGAAATGTGGTACTGTAGCAAGCAAATCTTGCCGTCCACCCACCAGCTACTGTGTGAACCCTTTGTTGTTCAGACAAGAAAAAAATGCGTCTCAGAACAACACAATGGAAACAGGCTGATTTTCTGTATCAGCTTGTTTTCAGAGTTTATCTGAAGACAGAGCTGCGGCAGGTTGTAATCTTGATGAACACGATCCTCTCTGATATGGAGAGCAGCTTCTCATCTGTCCTGCCACCTGATCCGGACGCTTCCACCAAACTTCAGCCACTTTTTCAGGATTTCAAATCATCTTGACCTGATCAATAACATCCACATACACACAAACACTATCAACTAAAGGCCAAGTAATAATGCAAAGACAGGGAAATCTAGAACCACATTTTATACTTCGCTAAGACTTCCTATGCTCTCCTCCAGCCACTGAAGCAGTATTGACCATCCTTTAAAGTCCAATACCAAAGTGTCAAAATCATCAAAATCATTTAGATTTGGTCAAGCTTTATTGAAATTTCCATTTGGCATTCCCCAAGGCTCTGTTGCTGGCCCGGTACTGCTGCACTCCTATAAAAAATTATCTCAGTTTTTACTGATATGAAGAGTCAAATATATAACGAAGCAGGTTACATTTCATGGTAATGGCATAGTTTTTGTGGTTAAAACCCTTCTATCACATCTCAGAAAGCCTTCTGCCACATATCTGTGGAAACACATGGATGTGGAGAGAGAGACAGACACACTGGCAGACACCTGACCGACTCTCCACATGCTGTGGAGACACTGGGCTGGACTAAAACACCCCCAAGAAGAACTGACTGCTCACAAAGCCCGTCTGCGCTGCCTTAATGAATCCACCGGCAATGTTTTAATGCGCTAATTTGTTTCATAAACTGAAGTTAATTTGCAGCCTAATTATACGCAAACGCACTGGTTCCCGCTTGCCCCTCTCTCTGGGGAGGAGTTGTAGGGCTACCGGTTGCCTCTCAGTCTGCTTGCCTCTGCTGTATCACATGACAACCAACCACAGATGAGCAGCAAAGGATTTGCAGTGTGCCAGGCTGGCGGCCACAACCTCACCCCTTAGAGTCGCTGCCTCAGAGCGGTACTCAAGTAACCCTGCTTGCTCTCATCCCCTAAAAGCTGCTGTTTTAGCACAGCTTGATGCGCCTTAGACATGCTGCCCCATCTGTTCTTGCTTCAGAATTGAGAGGTAGATGCTTCAGGTGCGTCCGCACTGACAGCTGGCATTAACAGTTCAGGCAGCGATTTCATCAACACAGCTCTGGGAACACAGAGCTGCCTGTTAGGGCCAGTAGGAATCAATAAATCTTGAAAGTTCACCTGGCTCTGGATGCAAACAAGAGGAAATCAATACAAAGATGTAGTTATGTTGGGATCAGAGCGCGATAATGGGCAAAGGACTGGAAACCACAGAGCAGGGGGCTGCCGCTCGCTGCACCGAGCGAACGTCACATTGTGGAACAAACATCCTCTGCGAAGCCATAAATCTATATGGTCTATAATACTGTGAGAGGAGGGGGGCTGTTTTCAGCTCAGGATTTACTTCCAAATTACTTGTTTAGCAGCGACAACCGCAGAAAGAGTCAGAGAGAGCGAATTAGAAGGTGGGTGAGAGCAACTGTGCTCGTACATACATAAGCCTCCATGTACTGTGTTACTGTGCGTTACTGTGCATTCATGCGTATCTTAAATGCACCACTATCAATAATTCAGCAGCTGAATTAGAAGAGTTGTTACACTGGAAGCATAAAGTTCCCAGGTTTTCGATCATTTAAATAAACACATTAACAAACACATCCTCATATTTTAACTCCATGAACATAGAACATCCGGGTGTGGCTTATTTTGTTTAGCATCAGCTCTGGTATTTAAGGTATGAAGCTCTTTGTAAGTCTGATCCAGGATCTCGATGACGTGGGTCAGTCTATGGTTAAAACACAGTAATCACCAGCCATCTCTCTTTTCAGAGTTTAAGCAGACCGTGAATCAGCTGAAGGGGTGTCGCCACTGTGCCAAATAAATAATTATAGATAATAATAAAGACATTTAGTAAAAAATGTCCATAGCTACATTTAAGACTATCATGCACACACAAGCTGAAGCCTGATATCTTTCAAATGGGGATTAATGAAACCACAGGGATCAGAAACACTGCAGTGAAAAATGGAGCCGACTCTTATTTGCCAGAGCAACGACACAACATCTGCTCAATAAAAGACTTGCCTCGCCTTCTCTGCTCCACTCCAGCCCATTAGACGACATGTTTGAGCAAATATGGTGAGCAAACACTTGGCCAAAGTCACGGACAGGCAACCAGCGGCAGTACGTTAGAAATACAAAGTAAAAGAGGCAGGCTTTGTTTAACCAGGGAATGTTGTGAGGAGACGGCACATGGTGGAAAGTATCTGCTGAGAGTTTTTGATTCACACCCAATGGCCTTTTTGGTCTGAAGTGGTGAAATCTGGGCTGAAGTACCCTTTTTAGGGCTTAGGGTGTGGTCTTTAATAAAGTGTTGATTTTTACTTTATTTTACATTTTGTCTGTATTTTCATGTTTTTTTTTATTATTCTCCATATCCTTGCCTCACATTTTCCACTGTGAAGCACTTTTAAACTATTATCTTTATTACTAGATGTCCGAAGAATGAAAAAAAATGCCCATTATTGTTTGTCCAGAGGTAATGATGGGGCCTTCATTTTAACCGAAGTCCAGATCCCAAAGATATTCAATTTATGTGGACAAAATAATCTCCACTGACTATCAGTGAATATCCTATCATATTCCAAAATTATATAAAACTCTAAATTAATCAAATGTTGGACACTTTCTCTTGATGAATTCATTAGTGTGCTTTTTTTTTTTTTTTTTTTTTTAGCACTTCAGTGATTCTTCTCAATCATTACAAGACACGAGCGCTACACATTTTGGCAGAGAACTGTTCATTCTTCATTCAGGAGCCTTCAGATGTTGCTAATTATCATGTACAAATACTCAACATTCAGCATCATTTTGAATCATCTGTGTTCCAGCTGCCACACTGATCCCTGCACACCCTCTCAAGAACGGATGAATAGCCATTCTACAGTAAAACAGAATAAACCTCCCCCTGTCCAGGATCCTGCCTTGTAGGTAAAATTCCACAAGCTCCCGCTTCCCACCCAAAGCATTCCACCTCCCACCTCTCTCCGGTCGACATCTGAGCCCATCACTCACTCCTACAGAGCCGGTCCTGCAGTATGAAGATGCTGCAAAGGCTCAGAAATTAGAGGACTGATGAGAAGACAGTTACTGGGATCAACGGCCCACTGGTAGGTGGCAAAAGCATGCCCCAGAGCAGGAGATAAGCCCTGTGTAGCCAAAGGCCTACTTGTATCAAGTGCCTGACATGCCATGCAGCGCCTGGCACCGCAGCCAGGGCTGCAGGCGTCTAAACATTGCCACTGAAGCAAAGCAGCCTCCGCACAGACAGACGCTGCTTAAATGTCAAAGTCAATGCAGTGGAGATGCACACAGACAATGAGATTCCTATCGGTTTGTCCTTTTCCTGCTCGGGGCAGCTCCCCTGATTGCATCCTTTGAAAAACACCATGGGATAGATCTCTTGGCCGTTACCTAGCAACAGGTGGTAAGAGAGATACTGGCCTGGCTTGACGGATGAGAGGAGAGTCTACTCGAGAGACAAAACCACCGCTCTCCTTCATGAATTATCCCCATTCTGAATAGAATAATACTGACCCGAGGACTCGCATGAATACCAATGGGCACTTGAGGCTTGGTCGTGGAAATTTAATGACATCACTTGTGAATGGGGCCCGAGCATGAGTGAGTCTGTACTTGGCAGAGCATCAAGCAGTGTCCTGATAGCGGACACTATTAGAGTGATGCCAAATCCAATGGAAAATTGTTGCGGGGGGGAAATACTGCAAACACTGGCAGAAGATAAATTCTATGTCAATATCTGTGAATATGAAGTGGGTTAAATACTTGAATAGAAGTTAACTGATGCGCAGCATGAGTTCTGAAATTTTCAGGCTCATTGATTTTATTATTATTATGTTTTTTTAATCTACGTGGAACTGTAGTGTGACACAGAGCAGCACAGAATGTGTCTTGGCCTTATATATATATATATATATAAAATCAATCAACTCCTTTCTCTGCCACCCACTCTCCCTATTTCTGCAGCGCAGCAATTACAGGGTGTTGTTAACTGACACTTCTACACTTACTGTTGTGTGAGAGTGAACTAATTACATGGTGAGAGGTATTCTGTGGATTCTGGATGGCCGATGCATCACACTCACCTTGGCAGACTGAGGGAGAAATAAAAGAAAAGGCAAACCAAACCAAACCAAAAAACCTCTGTAAGCCTAAATTAAGGGACGAATTCTCAAACTGCTGCTCCACTGCTATCACAGCAGTGAGCGGAATAATGAATACAGCACCAAAGTTCAATGAGAGCAGTAAAAATAGATGCTATTAGAGGGAGATGGAAAAAAGAGAGGGAAATACAGAGAGAGTGTGATTTTCTTAGGTGTACTGACAGTTTGAGGCCAACAACACCCAAACAGAGCAGAGGCCCGAGCACGCAGCAGCTGTTTCTCAGCACATCATTACGCCAATCCTTCGGTCCTCATTCAGTCCAACATAGTTTGGAGGTTTTTGTTGAGTCATGCTTTGCTGCTCGGCCTGATACAGCTGACACGACATATTTGGTACCCCCCTCCCCCTCTTTACCTCCCTCTGTTTCTGTCACCTCCACCTCCTTCCTTTTCACCTTTCTCTGATCTCTCTCTGGATCCCTGTCCTTTCATCACCTCCTCTCTCTCCTAATACAACCTTCCTGTTTTAATTTTCCATCCTCCTCTTTCTCACCTTCTCCTCCTGCAGTTCAGTTAACCTTTCAGCACTCTCGATCAGACTCCTCATTTTTGCTTTCCGACTCTCTGTTTTGAAGCTCAAAAGATGAACTGCTGGACTCTTCTGGGGTCATTAAGTTCGTGTCACCATGGCAACGGCAGCTGCTGCTGTAATTCGCAAGCAAATTTCTACCGCTCTGTAAACACACTTACAACCACAATGCCTGGACGATCCCTGGTTCCAAATGGTGATTTGACTGAACAGCCCACTAGTCAAAACATCCAACATGCTGCTGTGATGGGAACTAACTAACCCCCTAACCCACAATCTCATTCACACACATTCTAGTATGATTCATTTTGTGACTAGGCTGATAAATCTTGGTTCAGTGACACAAAAATAGTGAGATAGTACGACTGACAACATGAGATTCGAATCCGAGTTTCACAGTAGGGGGTACATATAAAATCAAACATTAGGCTCAAGGGCACTTTTAGCTCTTACCTTGCACTTCATCATGTCGCTGACTCTCTGCTGCATGGACTGCCCGGCTTTGGGTCTGACCAGGATGTAGAGGGCTTTGACCTCGGGGCATGACCTCAGCAGCTTCTCCACCAGCACTTTTCCCATGAAGCCGGTAGCTCCTGTGATTAGGACGCACTTGCCAGCATAGTACTCCGCTATGGACGCCATGCTGCTGCCCGCCGTGCCACTGCAGATGTCTGTCAGTCTGGTCGTTCCGTCTGTCGCCTGCTCTCCCAACCGGTCGAGGTCCTGGGCTTCAGACAGCTCCTGCGGAGGGCGGGGGAGGATATAAATATGAAGAGTGCCAGCCACAAACTTTAAATACTGTATCAGGAGGTGCTTGTGAAACTCTTGTGGGGATGCTAGGTGAATTTAAGTAATACAGCGGTGCAGCGACAAGCCAAATCTGAACTGTGATGGCGAGGTTACAAGAAAAAGAGAAATGTTATGCATGAATATACAGACTTTACCCCTCCCCCCAAAAAACCCCCACATAAAATACACACACACACACACTTCAGCTTTAAAATGTGATTCAGCTACGTTTATCTCTCTGTTCTGACCTTCAGTGTGCCAGAGGAAACATGCAACTAGTTTGCAAATGATATGAATATTCATACAGGGATACAGAGAGGGCAATGTTCAGGGGCAGTCTCACTGGGATCAGTGTGCACACACATGCACACACACCCCAGCCCTTACCCTGACCCTAACCTACACCTGATTCTAACCAGAACCCTAAATCCAAGTCTTAGTCCCCTCACTCACACACACACACACACACACACACACACACACACACACACACACACACACACACACACACACACACACAC
>JBBMJY010000015.1:4429750-4488768 GCA_037833715.1 Toxotes lorentzi | reverse complement strand
CACACACACACACACACACACACACACACACACACACACACACACACACACACACACACACACACACACACCCTCTGGGGTGGGACACCATGACCTCATGGCTTACTAAAAACTAAAAACTACACTACGTGATAAAATGATATCTTCTGTTTGGAAGTTAAACCAAGGGCACTTTAACCTTATTTTGGAGACCGTGCATGATATCACCAGCCATCACTGCGTATGTTTTAGTCTGTGTAATCTCTCTTATTTCGCAAGGTCTCAGTTGTGTGCAAGGCAGTGGGTGGTTGGTGTGTGGGGGGTCAGTTTCTGAGCTCGAGGCGTGTCGTGTTGACTCAGGGTGATCCTTGCCTGATGAGATTTACATGGCGACAGATCTAAACCAACATTAGCTGGAAGCCACAACATTTACACAACAATCTCTGCCCATTGAAACACAGGCGAGATGAAGAATGGCTCACACACAATGGCTCAGAACACCTGCCTCGGCCCGCAAAGACACACATTTACCAAAGATAAAGCGACCCAGACTTGCCCTTCACGTCATTCCTTCAATGATTTTTGACGTGTTTGTGGATGTCCAGCCACCCTCATGCCGTGGCAACTTAATTGGATCAATAGCTGCTCTAATGGCAGTGGTGTAATGGACTGTGTCTGCTTATTTGGGCCAACTCGATACAATAAATCAGGAGCTGCGTCTGCTGCTTTAGCAGTGGAAGGCGGCCAGGTCCTACATGGTCCTGATTACGGCAAAGACATTGAACAGAGGCTGATGTGGCTACCGACTGTGAGAGGGCTCAGCCACTGGTTATTAGCTTAGGTTCTGACACTGACGCCAGCGTTCGCAAACTGTTCGCCGACTGTCTGGAAGCAACAGCAGACGCAACAGTTGGCTCAGTGATGAAGATTGCACGGCTTGATTGGTCTAAATCTGGGGCATCTGTGGTCAATCATCTAAATTACATTACACATGGCTTCCACTTACCCCTTGTGGTACCTAGCTACCCACACACTTCTGAGATATCTGTGTGTGTGTGATTTCTGCGTGTGTGTGATTTCTGCCTCCAGCGCCAGTACAACAGAGGTGACTGGAAAATAATTTGTGGCAAAGCAAAGAAAAGTCCCATTTCTTTCTGAAAAAGAGCCATTGCAGGTTAATTTTTCAATGTCTCCGCTCCTCACAAACCTCACTACTTTGTGCAGAATATTAAATATGCACCCCGACGACTAAGGCTGCAACTAATGATGAATCACTGATTAATCAGATTTATGGAATACAGTTAGTTGAGAAAACAATTGTTTGGTCTATTAAACATCAGAAAATAGTAATGGTTATGGTTTCCTTTTCAGTGTTGCTGTTGTGTTTGATTCATTTAAGACCAATTAAATCTAAGGCATTTCGCAGTATTTACTGTGACTGCCCTCAGTGGAAAGGTAGTTTGGGTCCCACAGAGACAACAATACCACAGCAGGCTTTTATAAGCATTTGAGTTTATCACAGCTGGACTCTGGAGGCAGAAAAGGTCTCATGTAAATGTCCATGGTATTCAAATAGCTGTGAGTTTGTGGTTGGTTTATTATACTCGCTACACACAATCATGTCTTAAAAGTTCTAGATTAAAAAAGTGTTTTGTTTTGGGTTTTTTTTTTTTTTAAACCAGCAACACAGCTCATCGTTAACTATTCTTCTTTACACATACAAGAAAACTGACATTATTGTGGGTTTTATGGCACATTTAGTTTTATTTGACGACTACAGACGACCATCAAATATTGACCATTTTAGACTTTGTCCTTTTTCTCTTTACCAATAACTGACAGCAAGCAATCTAAGCCGTCATCATGTGATTCAGCTATCGTTTCTCTGTGACTCAGCGAGGCTGGCTGCTAAGCATTGTGTTGGATGTGTGGGCTAAAAGCTCACAATCACGCTCTCAATGTTGCTGCCCAACTTGTAAAAATTGTGCACTTGGCAACAATAGCACAATACTTAGCCAGAACAGATGCTTGATCAGCACTTTTAGTGATTCAGTGAAGCTGCGATTTGTACACGTTTTTTTTTTTCTTTCATCCTCTGTCCTCGGCTGCCGATTCCCGGCATGTCTGCCCAAAGACAAAAGACAGTAACCAAATCCTCCTGAGCCAAACGTGCCCCAGATAACAAACAATCTTGTACTTACTCGCTTTCTTTCCACTCCGCTGTCTGTGCACGCAATATTGAATTACGCTAACCTTACACACACATAAAAAGAGGGATGTGTGTGTTTGATTTACTCTTCCACCACTGCAGTGGAAAAAAGGTATCGCAGAAACTACAGTCTGGGTTTCAGGCAAAGAGCCCATTTTACATTTACACCAGTCCTGAAAGATTATTTTAATCCTTTATTTCCTGGATCTTTGATTTACAGACGACGTAATATCTGCAGATTTACTACTCTGCATGCGCAGACCACAAAATAAAAAAAAAAAAAAAGGAGGTCAAAGTCAAGGTCCTCTGCTGAGGCCCCTGACATTCCAGCTCTGTGCTTCACAAAGATTCCCTGTGGACACAAGGACAAGGGCAGAGGGGCTGAAAGTCACTACGGATTAGCGCCTGACAATGGAAATGTTCCTGCAGCTGGAAAAGTGTTGGAACGGACGCACACACCCCGGATTCACAATACTCAAACACACACAAACACACACACTACTGCATTCCTCTAAGGTTTGACAGATCCACCTCTTGCCTCTCCCTGTGATTGTCACTGAGGCCGATGGAGTCCAGCTTCCGTCTCTTACAGGCCAACATGGAAACAGGAGCGACACTGATTATATTAGAGTCCACTTTCTGTTTATCAAAGAAATCTTACTGTGACTACTGGGGATGGATGCCGTTTGAAATTTCCTGATGCTCTGATGGTCTGACCACACCTGAATTTTGGTACAGATACCAAACCATATAAAGACTCAGGGCTGCAAGTGATGATTGCTGTCATTGTTAATCAGTTAATCAGAATGTCAGGAAACAGTCCATCACAGTGCATGTAAAAAGGATCCGTCAGAGAAGCAGCCAGAAATCTAAAAGATTTTCAGTTAAGCAACAGCAATGATTCACATCAGAGAGACCAAACCACTTTTTATATAGATAGGACAGACAGCAGGAAGAGGCAATGCACAGCTTCAGGTTTGGAGTATACACCATTCAGGGCAACATCAGACTCGAAGTACAGTATCCTGACATTCATCAGCACAGTCAACAGTTACGCTTCCTGAGGCTGCCATCATGTTTTATTTCTGTTTAGAAATGACTTAAGCTACAAAAGTTTCTAGACACTATCTCAGGTGATTTCGGTCAGCATTAACCTTGTTGTCGTCTCTGGTGAATCAGGCCGCATCATGTTTTAGGGTCTGTGCTATGACTTGAGAGGAACAGTAAAAGCAGAGGGCAGCAAGGACGAGCACTAAAACCTTAAGGGACCAGCTTCTCAGGTTATGATGCCATCTTGACGAAGGGCCGCGTCATGTCCAAAGTCACTCAGGGTCATTTCAAAAATAAAGCCTGGAGATGCTCGGGGCTTGAAGAGTGCAGCTCGGCTGCAGAGGTTTACTGTTGTCCGCAGCTAATACTGCTGCACTCTGGCCTTATTTCATGTTTCCTTTTCTTCTGACTGAGGGTTTTTCTGCGTTTTTCTTCAAAGCCTCTCTCCCCAGGAGGTCCACACTGTTTGTCGGAGGCGGGTTGTTTTAAGCCGCAGCTCTGCAGTCCTTCTGCTGCCTCCGGCCTTTCCTCACACAACCCCTCCATTAGTGGGTCATCTGAGTGCTGCTGGAGACACAGGCAAAAATCGAGCTCTACAGCTGCACTCTGGCTAAAGCCATTATAAACGGACAAAAGCCGACAGAGGCAGGAGGGCAGGGAGGGGGAGTGTGGGAAAAATAGAGTAAAATGCTGCAAAATGCAGCCAATAATTAAAGCAGCATTAGTCAAGTTGAATGCCAGTGCCAAGCGACACAAAAGGAAAAGTCAGTCCCTTTCACTAAGTAGCACGGTGCCAGCAGTGTAAATAAAAACCCAGAAAAGCTGAGTTAAGTATACTACCACTGCGGGCAGTCGTTTTTACATCGCTGTGCCAACATGGAGACCTCTGAAAAGGCGAAGCCTAGCTGGTAAACCCGAGCCAGGAGACAGAGGGGAGTCGGGGGCCAAACAAGTCTCATTTCGTCCAGGATCCAAGACTCAGAAAGGAAACCACAACCAACACAGGTGCCAACATGTCCTGCATCTTCCAGGTACAGACATTAACCGCCCACATTATAATCCACAAAGAAGGTGTGTGATAATCCACAGCTTATTACCTAAATGATAATCTTTCTAGTTCTGCTTGTGTCATGGTCGCCATGCTGTTTAAGGCATTTTCTGGTTCTTGCCTCTGACAATATCAAGTAGAGAGGAAATGAGTGAGTCTGTGTTTCTCACTGGATGAGGGCAGGGTAATGGCCTGATGAGAAAGATTAGATTAATAAAACAAAAAAAAAGTGGTTCTTATAATTAGCACTTGAGATGGCGATAAAAGTTTGACCCAAATTGACCATTCACCAAGCCGAGCGCCATTCTTCTTATAGAGTGTAGAGCTAGTTAGTATAGTACTGTTCAAGGACATGTGTGTCCTTGGCCTTTGGTTAGTAGTGTTCGGTTAGTAATGTTCGAGCAGATAAACACACTGTTTAGTTTTTGGAAGGGAAAACAATGACACCACTCTCTCTCATTACAGGCCCAGTCACACAATTTTAACATGAGGAGAAAACTAAAGTTTGACAGGCCTGTCACGGCTAGTTGTGGTTGCTAAGCGGTTTAGCAAACAGTCAACTGAGGTGTAGCCGAATCCTGAAATCTTCCCCTCGAACAGAAACCAGTCACACTCTTTCCATGATGACGAATCACTTAAACATCTTTTCCAGCATCCTCCAGCTCAACTCCCCCGCTCCAGTGAATGAGGTGGTGACTTCGCCCCTTACACAAACCCACGTAATTGCACAGCACTTTTAAAGGGCCCTCATCCAAGATTGCATTACCACAGAAAAACCAGCAGGTCTCCTCCTCTGTTTCATTTTTTTTTCCTGAGGCAGCTAAAGGCTAATCTAATTAGAATTAATTATGTTGGCCGTAGGCTTCAAGGATTTAAGCACCGTCTCTTTAATCTTAAAAAAAAAAAAAGGTAGTTTCAAGAGGCAGTTTCAAGTCTACACATGAAGGTCACTGCTCACTGTCAGATACTTGGCCATGGGAGACTAAGTGTGTGTGTGACAGCTCATGTTTCTGTGTATTTGCATACACGTGCATCAATGCATTGTCTACATTATGTCTGATGGCAGAGGGTTTCTGTAATTACAGCAGCCGTCTCTGACTGACAGAGCGTCTCTGCAGTGCTGCGGTGTCAGTTTGCACCTGGCTCAGACCCAGACTGGCAACCGTACTCCGAGTGCTGTCGCCACGGCCAAGAGATCGTGAACCTGCACTGCGTGGTCATCGCGGTATGAATCCCACGCGCCTCTTTCGAAACCTCTTTCGTAACCGAACCGCTTCACTGTCCCCGCCTTATTGGCAGCAAGCCGGAATCAAGTAGAAGCCTGTAATTTCTTTTTTGCTGAGCGTGATTTCACACACTTTTACCTAAAGACATTCAATGAGATTTCTGGGAACTAACTGTTCTTCCACCTTTCCAAAAAAAAACAACACCTCCTTTAATGCTGTCAAGTCTTCAGCACTGAAAAAAAAACAAAACAAACAAACTGTGAAGCTCTGTATTAAAACACTCTGAGCAACTGAGGCGTGTGTGTGAGAGAGTTATGCAAAACTGCACTTTTTTTTTTTACCATTTACTCACACATGAATAATAGTAAACTAGAATCAATTAGCTGGTTGACAGATGACCGTTTGACTGGCACTTCAAACACTGAAAGCTTACGTAGGCTTTCTTAGTCCTTAGTTCCCTGAACACTTCCCAAACCACAGGTAGTTAGGGTTACATTCTCACTCAGTATTAAAGTCCACATCATCTGAACGGCTTGCAGATATGGACACTGTGTGCACTGTAATTTTACAACCATATGTTAATCATCTGAACGTCCCTTTACATGGAAAACCAGTCCTGTGGAAAGGCCTACGGGGCTCTAAAGATCCATGTTAGCTGAAATTATACTAACACCTAGAAGGTCAGTGTCACAACATCAGCCGTCACATACAATGAACAATTGATTGGAGTTTAGTGGCAACATGAGGACAAGTCTCATCAGAGGGGGACTGAAAAACATGGCATCACAAGGCCATGAGGACACTTTATTCGAACTGTCAGGATGAGACTGGACTTCAAAAAGAAAAATTGTCAGTCCACATTTTCTGCCACTGTATTTCAGTGTCTTTAGAGTAAAATATATTTGCTATACAAGTGCTGTAACAGTTATTACAATGGAAATGTAAAAGTGGTGTAGCAAGCCACACAAATATCAGCTTATCTGCAAGTTTATTTTTCAACTGTAACACAGGACATGTTACAGCTGAAAAATAAACTTGTCAGTGTCTTGGTCACAAAGAAAAAAAAAAAGTGTCCTAAATCTCACATATTAATCACTATCCAGATGATGGAGTTGCTCTCAGACACAGCCTGGGATTTGTTCACTCTGCATGTACTCGGGCGTGCGCGCACACGCTCCTCTCGGTGGACATAAAATACCCACACAAACCCCAGCTGCAGAGAGCCCAGTGGTCTGTGGTCTTTTATGATCCCTTTGAGGCAGTCATTATCACAATGGCTGACAAAAGGCTCTAACTGCCTGCAGCCTGACAAGCTCACATATGCAGACGTGCAGTGATGATGGAAACAGGCCTTAATTGGTGAGGTAGTTTCAACCCCACAGAAGCAGAAGCACTTATCCTGCAGCCTCATTTTCCTAACGTGGAAAGAGGCATGGATCAGGATATCACTGAGGCTCAGCAGGCGATTCCTCGAAGCTGCCTTCACTGCTCCTTATAACATGTTTGCTATCCACTCTGAGATTGAGATATCTGATCCTTTTCATCTATACACATGGAAAGAACTTAGAGAAAATGTTAATTATATTGAAAAAAAAGTTCCATTTAAGCCAAAATAAATATTCATCAAGTATTAATTTATTATTGGAAACTTTATTTTTCATATTTTGAGTCATTCGCTTACTTGAGGACAAATTTCACATTTTTCTGCATGTCCGGCTGACCTGCTGTGCACTGACGAAAACACTGGCAATCAGTTGGAATTAATTAATTTGAAGGACACCAGTTGAGGACTGTCTCCACTTCCCTTTAATCAGCACCAAATTGCATTTCTAGAAAATGTCCTGGGAAATAACAAACCCCTAAAGGCGTCACGCCTTTCACAGACATGATTGTGTACGTTTGCTTTTTCATGTGTATTCATTTCTGCTTGTCCTGTTTAATGACAGCATGACCACTTACACTACAGATGCTGTGCCGCCTGCCTGGCTGAACTTTAACTGAAACTTATGATACAAGTTAATTTATGTCAGTCCGAGATTCATGATGCACAGAGGTAATCTGATAGATTAGGTTTATTGTTCCATCCTAATGTTATTAAGTGTAAGAGAGGAACAGCTAATTGTGTTCAACATCAATTTGAATACTTTACATTACAGATCTGCATGTTTCCACTGACCTGAGCTGGTTTGAGTCCAAATTATATTTAGTCTAATTATGTAAGTTCCTGTTCTGTTGTATTGTTGACACTTGAGTGTCAGTATGTGTATGTATAGTAGGATTTGGGGAGGTTTTTCATGGGTCTTTTTGGATCAGGTCCCAAGTTTAGTGCCATTAAGAGCTCTATTTTATATGCATTTCATATAGATTTGCTGTGTCATGGCATATCAGAAAAATACCGTTATTAATATTGTAACATTAACAGCCATATCACCCGACACAGGGGCTGAATGATTGCTTAATAACTGAGGACTCATTGCTCTAAATCCAAGATGTGCACAAGCTTTAATTACATTTATAACACGCATTAGTAAAACTGAAACCTCCGTGGAATGATTTAGCTATACACCATCTAATGACTCATCTGTGTGCGTTTGCACAACAACACGCAGTTAACCTGCATGGAAACCAATATCTGTGACCAAGTCATTTAATCAGGTATCCGGCGCAGAGATAGATTACAGCGAACACACAACACTACGAGTGATGCAGTACTTTACACACATACGCAATAGCTTCACCTCGTGTTGCTGCCAACCAGGTTTATAATTAATGACAGAGGAGCATCAGTTGGTGAGCTGTTCGAGTATCTCATCCATCTATCCATCCACCCATTCATTCATCCATCCATACTCCAGTATGCAGATCAGAGCAGAGGTAGAAAACACCACAACGCTGATGTTTATGGGTTTTTTTTGTTTTTTTTTTAAAAAACATGAGAGGCATGAACATCCAGATTATTTCAGATTTATGCCGCTAGTGGACAGATTAGGATACAGTAATGCAACAGGATTTAACACTATACCATCATAATCTTTTTAGCTTTGGTGAATGCGACAAGGGAACACCCTTCCGAAATCCCACAAGCGCACTGCTCATTCCAGCCGAGCTGCGATAGCATCTGAAGAAGTTGACAAACAAACTTCTGGCTAGACGACATGAGCAACCTTTAAAAACATGTCAACACGACTGAGAAGCTGTTGCCAATTCCTGTAGATGAAGACAAATACACTGGGGCCAGAAGGACAGGGTTGTAGTTGATGTGGGAGCGTGTGTTTGTGTTGTGCGTGTTTCACAGAAAAGAGGGAGCAATCGGCTTTGACTGTCTGCTGGATACAAGACAAGGAGGAGAGATTAAAAGAAAGGCTGCTCTCTTCCTGGAACTGGAGTGAGGATGTGGTCTTGGAGGGGCCACTTAGAGCCATTCGTTTATGCCAGAGTCACTGACGTGGTCTAAAAAAAAAATGTGGTGTCTCTTCGGGATTTAAGACGTTTTAAGCTTCGTTTGAGAGGTAAAATCATCAGTGACAATTTAGGAACACAAAACATTTTACCTAAATTTACATTCTCCAACATATCTATCAGACTACAGCTAAGTAATAATTATTTATACTATTAATAAATAAAATATCAGGCCATAGGGTGAGCAACAACTTGCTGAAGGGGTTCATTAAGTACCAGATAAACAGGGCTTTGATCTGGCTGCATTCTTACTTTAACAAACAGCTTCATGGTTCACTTCAAAGCAGCTGTGGGAGTGGCTGCCTTTATCCCCTCTGCAGCCAGTTCTATGCTGCATTGTGTTGTCTGTGATACAATCACATTAAATTTGAGCTCTCTCATTTCTGTTCAACCAGTTAGCAGGCAAAGGGAGAGGAAATGCCCTGTAAGGTATTTATGCTCAGGACTGAAGTATAAGAAGAAGCTATGCATAGACTTGGCTGCCGGCCACACTGTCCATGCATGGGAGGGTTGGGCGTTCATCCAAAAACGTCCCAGACACGGACAGCCAGGTTGGGCTACCCTGCCCCCGGCATCCCTAATGGGGTCCCAGACAACTATCACTCCAAATTAGCCCCAGAGGCTTATTCCTGTTTCTCCCTTAAAAAGAAACTGGGACAAAGTATGTGAAGAGAGTTAGTTTGAAAGAAAAGAGAAACAATATCCTCTGGCTATGAGTGACCTGTCGGGCGAGTTCATCAGCCTGTCAGGAGTTCACCTCCTCTGAATGATTTTGAGATGAATGAGGAAGCCCTCATTTGACAGGCTAACTAAATAAACAGCTGGAGCAACTCCAATTTACAGAATTATGTAAAATACATCACACTAAAAGGAAGTTCAGATCACAGCTGCTTCAAAATGTAATCAGGCCAGCTACTGAATACGGTAAACCTGCACACAAAAATATACCACCACTCTGGGGTGGTCTCAACAGGTGGATCATGTTTTAAAGTTTGTTTGGACAGACACGAACACAAATGACAGTCCTGAGGCCACAGTATGGATTTACCTGCGTGTCGATTTGCATGAATTCTTGGAAATGTGTAATCGTGGAAAGCCTGCACACTGAGGAGTATCCTGTTTCTACAGAAGCAACACCCTCCACAGTGGATTCATGTGACAAAACAAAGTTCTGCTCCAACAACTGCCTGTCCATCACAAAACTCACTATTGAACAATATGACTTATTAGGACATGAGTCTGGAACATTCACTAAAAATAAGAACTTTCAATTTCTTTAAAAAAAATAAGGTTAGGGGTTTTTTTTTTTGCTTCTATTTCTATCAAGCACTTCTTTTCTTCTATCAAAGTTAGCAAGCAAACCACCTCCTCCCCGCCCATCCCATCTCATAGTACTACTTTTGTGATAAGTTCAGCATGAGAGAAGATGAAGAAGTTGCTCTGCCAGGAGGGTGTACTCCAAAATCCTTTCTTGTAAACACAACGATGGCTGAAACTCTCAGTTAAGGAAACAATCAACCTTCAACAAAGTCCTTGTTCTCCCACTTAATAAAAGAAGCCAAAGCTCATAAATGTTAAATGTCGTCTTAACAAAACAAAAAACATCAACAAAACATCAATGTTTTGTCGTTGAAGAGCTAAAAGCTGCAAACACACTTCTGATTGATGATCCTCAGATCATCAATCATTGATGATCCTCAGATCATCAATCAGTTCAGCCAAATTAAAACAGCATGTCCTTCTTTAAGAGGACTATCCTCAAGGTGAATGTGGGATCAATACACTCCCTACCTCCCTCCCGTGGCCTCGGCCCCTTTCTCCTGCTCATTTATTCTCACCATCCACCGCATTCGCACCAAATGCTGATCCAGACCTATCTGGGTCCTCCCCTCCCATGAGAAACAGCCAACCACAGGTGCAGAGACACTGCTCCTTCATTAAGCCTGGCCTGGCTCTGTAGACATGGCACAGCCGACAGCTCCACTGTGCGCTACTTTTAGCCGATTTGGTTTATATTCCTTTTGCATGTGCACTTTCCGTTTACTGTTCATTTTACTACGTTATTCAGTGCTCTTGAATTGCAGATATTTATCATTTAGGCTGTAACACAAACTGAACCATCCTGTGGTGAGAAAACAGCACTAGGAATCATGGAAGAGCACCAAGAGTAACTTCCCACACATTCAAACCACAGCACAGATGAAGCATCTATTGTCAGTGTTTGTGAAGTTCAGCTGGATTTATGATCTCAAATGCCACAGCCTTAAGCTGCTGATCTTTGGGGGACACTATCATTAGTAGCACCTACTAGCCACTTCGTTCCTTTGATGCAGACGTTAAACCAGAAGGCTTCTCTGGGCGATTTATGGTCGTACAGCTAAAGAATTCCTCAGAGGAAGCAAATCAATCGGAGGATTTTAAAACGGTACTTCTCATAATGTCCGAACAGAGACGCATGTATGATTTACTGCATGTTACATCATAGTCAACAAGACTGAATGATAAAATCTAATAATCAATAATCTCTCACTCTCTCCTCCACATGCTCACACTGACTGACAACGCCAACAACATAAAGAGATTTACATCCTTACTGTGGCTGTTTACTGCCACTGCAATCCCCTCACTCCCAGACTACGTCTCTGCAAGGAACAAACAGCTCCCACGCTGCTCTCCCATCATGCCTCTGCACTTACTGTACCACACTACTACTGCTCCGTGGTATGGAAATGCATGGAGGAAGAGGAAGACCGAAAAGAAACACACCTACTTAGCATTTAAAGATTTATGGAGAGCTGCAACAGGAGACAGGAAGGAAAGGAACAGAGGTTTAAAAAAAAAAAAAAAAAAAAAGATGGCTGTAGAGAAAAAAGATTAATGAAAGAAGAGAGAAGAGTCGCTTGCAGAACACTTGACGTAAGAGACAGGATGAGAGGCTGCACACATGTTAAAAAAAAAAAAAAAAAAGACAGGTTATGGACCCGGAAGACAAAAGAGGGACTTTCTAACTCTGCCTTGCTCAATTCTTTGTTACGAAATCCAACTTTATCGACTTTTAACGTCTTAGAAAGCACATCTAAGAGACATCTGATCATATTTAACGCAGCTATAAATGAGCACACATTCACAAACGTGTACACTTACCTAACACTTATCACAGAACAAAATATAGGTCATTCTGTGATGATAATTAGAGCTCTCTGTGATCCCAATTTAGAAATCAGCTCCAGACACTTTTCTCATTTAGACTCTTATGCTGCGATAGCGACAAGCAGTATTATATTTTACTCCTTTTCAAAATAAAAGGAAAGAACATAAGATATATTCCCACAATGGAGTGGTGGGTGACTCTGCCAGGGATAGCATGCATCTAAACACAGTTCAAGGACTCAGTTCAGTTCGACTTTATTATGAAGACAGTCAATCTATTACACAAGACAACATTGATCTGTGTTTGGACTAAATTGGCTTATTGAGTGTGAATTATGCATGTTTGTGTCAATAAAATGGGGAAATATACAGTGGCATTAACCTGTTTTGTAGAGATCTATGATATGTTTGTTTGTTGAAGATAAGTGTGTTAAAATACAGCTGCAAACAGTCAATTAGTTGATCAACAGAATATTAATAAGCAACTATTCTGTTGACTGAATAACTGTTTTTGAAAAGCCAAATATGCAAAGCTGCATATCTCGATATGCAGATTTGCTTCAGCTTATGTTACGGCAAACTGAATATCTTTGAGTTTTGAACGTGGTTGGGTTAAAAACCCAGGTTAAAAACTGATTTCCTGAGTGTTTCATATCATTGGGACAGAAAAGACAGAAACAAGACTTTTTCCCCTCAATTAATAAAACAACAAAATAAAAACAAAAACATGTATTTAAAAGAAATGTCCATCAAATTAAGTTTTAAGTGTCACATGCTCCCTCAGAATAAATGGACACGATGCTCTTATACTGCAGCTTAAAAGGGGAACAAAGTTTAACCTTTGGCAACAAGAATACAGAGAATTATCATGATAATGGGCTCAGATAGAGTGGAGAGGCCTGTAGTTAGGAACTGTAGAGCAGGACAGTCCAGTGGTTTGTAAAGCCGGTCATGGTGCAACTTCCCTGTTTAAAAATGTATAAACAGAACAGTGCTATTATCAATTTAGAGCTTTTGATACAGTAAAAAAAAGACCAGATATCTCCATCAACAAAAAAATAAATTAAAATAAATTAAATAAATGAGTTGAATAAAATAAAACGGCATGATCTGAACACAAGATGCTGTCATGCTGCAGATTCATGATCAGGGGAGTCAGCTGGGCTTTCAGTTATCTCAGTCGGACCAGCGAGCAAAACCACATCAGCCAGGAGATGATTCAAACGATTCGCGTCCACATGGCAAACCTCAGACACACACACACACACACACACACACACACACACACACAAACGACAGGGTGAACGTTTCTGGTTTCCCGCTTTGCTACAGAGGCCCCCGTTTCTTCTCGTCAGTCAGAAAACAGCGTAACGACATGAACGTTTTTACAAATCTGTGCATGCATTTTCCGTTCGACAGCGTCAGTGCAGGAATTCTTCAACATGCCACTTCCGGTAACACTTTTCATAATAAAACAAACAAAAAGTGAAGCAAGGGAAAAAGGTGCTAGAATTAATTAGTAATTAGTACTACTAATTAGTATCACTAAAAACGAATTAGTTTCATAGTCGACTTAGTATTGTAACGTCTACAGAATACTTTTTAAAAAATGCCCAGCATAATTTACCGAGAGTGACCAACCATTAATCCAAAACCCCAAACATATTTAATTAACAATAACGTAAAACAGAAAAGCAGCAGACAGTGGAAGCAAAGACAGCATCACATGTTTGCCTGAATTGGAACTTCAATCAATCAATCAAACAGTTTTTTTGTTGGTTTTTCCGTTTTCTGTCGACTGATTGATGATTGATTAATGTGAACACCTGAACAGGAAACACAATCAGCAACATAAAGTGTGCTGGTATTTATCTTGTAAACTAATATCTGATTGTAGCTGATAGCCTTTTGAGCTTCTTATGTTTGTGAATTATGGCAAAAACGGTCGAGTAAAGTAATTTCTGCTACTTTCAAACCACTT
The DNA here is from genome assembly GCA_037833715.1 of Toxotes lorentzi. NCBI lineage: Eukaryota > Metazoa > Chordata > Actinopteri > Toxotidae > Toxotes > Toxotes lorentzi. Next base: position 4,474,666 of record JBBMJY010000015.1, on the reverse strand, counting down.
CATGTTTAGGCCTGCACTAACTGGCCCAGGTGTGCTGAGGACAATCAGCCTACAGGGCAAATTTAAAGGGTTTGAAAGTAAGATAATTCACATGAGGTTGAATTTTGTGTAAAAACCCTTCATAAAATGTGCAAGTTAGATTTTATAACAGTTTTGATATCCTGAAAGGTGTTTTGCCTCAAGCATTTGAAGTTAGGATGATACACACATCCATTCCGTAAAAATCTGCTTTTCTGTGGCAACATTATTATACTAGTTTGAACTATTCCACTAAAAGCAACCAAATAGGCGGTGAATTTGTACATCTATTTTATTTTTAAATGTAATATCGTTATGCTTTTCCTTTGAAGGCCGCGGTCAGTATTTCCCGTCTCTTAGCGGCTAACGGCTGCTAACTTGCCGCAGCTGCTCCACGCTGAATGCGGCTCGAACCGTCCCGCTGTCCGCCGCCCTGCCGTCGGAAGCGGCTGCAGCTTCGTGCTAAGTGCGTCCTCCCTTCACACACAGCCCTCCGCGTTAAGGCTAAAACAAAGGAACGAATAGAAAAACGCCAAACCACTGTGAATTCAACCAACGGGGGTGTGCTCGTAGACCTTTTCAGCGTCTTCATCCCCAGCGTGTTGATGCTCACTCCCGCGGCTCCGACCACACAGCCGACAAAACCAATGAAAGATGCTCCAGCAGCGTCGTGCCTCGACAGACCACTGTTCCCCCCAAATCCACATTCTAACCCAAAATCCTGCACAAAACACCCGCAGTTTTCGAGTGAAAAAAGAAATAAAATGCTTCTTACCGTAGACATTGGTTGGTGCAGGCGGCTCCTTCCTCTTGCGACTGTCAAAGAGGCTGTGCAGTGCGGCAGCTGCGGACTCTCTGCCTCCTCCCACCGGCCGCCCCTGGGCTCTGGCTGATGGGATACTTCCACAGTCTGAAAAGCCCTGCTCGGCTCCACCGACTGCCTGTCTGTCTGCAGACTACAGCGGCTAGACAGACTGCTACACAAATATGAGATACTGAATGGGCAGGGCGTGCCACTCCGCCAATAGGCCCTCCCCTAGTCCCGGCGGTACACGCCGTACTTGTATGTGCAAATGGAGCGCCACGCCAAATCTCATTCAAAAATCTGGGAAGTTAACGTGGTTTGCTAAAAATGCGTATCGTCGTTTCCATAGGGGTACGCTTCTCGAAAAATTAACAGAATACTAAATTCGGAAATATGCTAAACACAAAACAAACAGATTATTCCTCTGATATGCAACATCAGAAAAGTTCACATTGCTTTTTTTTTTTTTTTGATAATTTCTCATTAATCTGAGCTATCTGTGTAAAAACATCATGTAATCATGTATCGGGCTTGAAGGATTGCTCTAAAACTAAAACCCACTGTTCATTCTGCAGCTGAAACCTCATGTCAGGACAGGCCCTTACTACTGACATCCACAAAAAAACACACACACACAAGACTCACACAAGACCCATTTGCTTCTCTGGTTTCAAAACACCCATGTATAATTAAAGTTATCAAGTAACAGGTGTCAAGTACCTGTTATTGTTAGTAAGTATTACACCCAGCCTGTTGCCTGGAGAAAACGTACAGCTCCAGTTGGTGCGCTCCACATCTTACAGTTTTGATTAATACTCTAACATAGTTTCATAGTGCTTAGCTGAAGGGCACAGACTTTGCTTTTTGCTACAGCTGTGCAGTAACTGTAATGTAATCTCTTTGAAAGTATGAGAACGTGATGGGATGATAGAACAGTGCACATGGTGGAACGGTTTAGCAGACAGTAATGGAGAATGTATGGTATGTCTGAGTGTGTACATTCATTCATGTGTGTGTGAAGTGAAAAGTCTGTTGAGTAGACACACACACACAATTTGAAGGCAACATATCTTTAAAACAGTGTGTCAGAAAGCACAAAGAGCAGACTGCAAACTGGGCCTTGACCCAAAAACCTCAAAGTGGCCCTCACATGCTGACAGGATCTGCTCTTGCTGAGTGCGTTGTAACAGGACAATCTCTCTCTTTTTTTCTTTTTTTTTTACATGAAAGGGGCAGACATGCACCGGACAATGATCAACCTCTTCTGCAGGTAATCCTTGTTGTGCAAAGCATTATTTGTCATCCTTCAAACGTATGTGTTCCTCAGAGGCATTTACCACCATTTCACCATGATGCAGCTTGTCATGTTTTGCTGATTACAGAAATGTTTAACACAAAGCATTCATGGCTTATGCATTGTGAGTATTATTTCATTTCACGGTGCTGTAACATGGATTTTGAAACTGTGCATGCTCAGGACTTTCAAGAGCCTGTGCTGCTCCCAAATGAGTTGATTATTTTTCCTGCAAACTCGCAGAGAATCTGGCTAACGAATGACAAGGGACCAGACCTTTCCTGCACAGCTTCTCTGGCTCCCCACATGAAACTGTGCAAACGAGTCGACAGTGAGATAAGAAGGAATCTGCTTTTATGTGGCAAAACAATTCCTGGCTCACCTCAAATAAGGGCATCACTTACGTTGCTCCAGGCTAAGGTGAGACAATCCAGGACCTAGACACTGAAACCCTTCATCAGTGGAGATGCTGTTAAAGATTTTTCTGTGCAACTCTTGGGGGGAAGAACTCATTATACTTTGTTATCTCTGCACTGCAGTTATTTCACTGGCAATATGTTTAGTGTTGACGAGATGCTACAGGATGAAGCTATTCAGCAAGGGAGAACACCAGAGATGGTGGAGGAGGCAAAGCAGTCCATCAAACACTGCTGTGAAAATCTGAGTCATGCCTACTGTCAATTACATTAGTGTGCGTGTCTGTGTGATATGAGCCATACTGGTAAACAGCCATTTGTGCAGCTTGGTTGAACAATTTAAACTCATAAACTACTGCATAACACCCTGTTCATCATCTGAATGCAGTGCTACTGTGAGTCTGCAGAATATTACTAAGGATCTGAGCCCAACAGTCTATGAAATGTAAATGATTGCTGTTGAATGTCATTTAATAAATATGTCCTTGGTGTTACTTCAGAAAAAGTAGAGCCATGTGTATTAAGGCCTGTGCTCAGCTTGTCACCCTCCTGGTGGAGACACGAGGACAGCTCTGGATTGATTCACTCCTGTGGAGAATACAGGCACCAGGCAGCAGCTTCCAGCTGGCAGCAGGCAGCCTCTACCAGCACTGCCTTTGCAGGAGAGCTTGTTGTCCCACTCCTGTGGAGCTTCATCTCTCACTCTGTTTTTCCTTTTGTGTCTCTTCTTGTCTGCTTGATGCACAGACCTCTGTATACATGCAAAGACACCTTATTGATGCCAAAGCTTGGGAAGAATATTTGACATTATGTTCACAAGAGCAGATTAAGGTACTAGTTAAGATAAAACAGAAGTAAGGTCAAACTAAGGATACATGGAATGAAATGTGAGGTTTACTAAAATGTAAAATCTTGTCTTAAGTGCACCAAAATGCAATGTTTATTTAAACAGGATGTATCTGTGCCACAAAACCACAATGTCAATTGGAGGAAGTGTAAACACTAAGATGCTGAAGAGGTAGAAGATGTTCCAAATGCTGAGACAGAGCAGAAATTCCTTTTATGATACATTATATGATGTGATATTGTGTAGTTGAAATCATAACATCACTCTCAGCTGGTAAAACCCCTATATCATTTTAAAAGTGGAAATGTCTGACTAATAACTTTATGTAAGTTGAACAATTATGAAACCAAGCGGCACACAAATATAAGCCCGGTCTGCACTGACCTCTAGTGGAGACATGGATAACATGCACACAAGGCATGAAACCCCCTAAATCTTCTATTCAAACTGCTCAACGCTGATAAGAAACTCTCAGTAATTTTATACTCTTACAGGAAATATCCACTTGAGCAATTAAAATCATCAGGGCCAGTGCCTTTTACAGGGCCTGTTTTCTGCAGGATTCCACCCTCACCTCACTTCTCAGATGCCTCCATGTGGGCAAATAGAAGCATTGCAGTGGTACAAACATTTCAAGGATGAAGCTTCATAACACTTTTTGTGAAGCTAAGCGCATTCTACTCAGTCCTGTATCTAATATGTATATATAATATATACAAACAGAGGCTGATAACACTGTTTATTACTATCTAGCATTAATCAGCAGAACATAAACAATCAATAAAAGGTTGATAAGACACCATAATGTTGTTCTATGCAGATATACAGAGCAGATAAGCAGATTTACTTATGTTTATTAATGTATTAACAGGTAATTTGAATGAACCTTGACATTCAACATGTCTTTGTGAGGTTTGAACACATTTATATTGCTAACAAACATACTGTAACGCCGTAAAGGATTTGTTAATGTGTGTAATCATATATAATTCAAGGAATTGTTTGGCGGATTTAGATATGTCATATATGTTATATAGTATATAGTTATACAGTAATAAGCTTTTAAAATGTCCTTATAACTGCTTACAACTACATTATGGTGTGTTATAAACCATGTATTAGGTGCTATAAATGCTAATCAGGGGGTTTGAAGTGAAGTGTTACTCATACACTAAATCAGTACAAACTCTATGTTTTAATAAAAACAGACAACCATAATAAAGCACACAGCAGCATATCCTAAATGAATCTTTCATGTTGTGTCAAGATTTTCTTTTATTTTGACAGCGTTTCAGAATATCTTACAGGTAAACAAGATTTTTGCAAAAGTTAATATATCCATAGCGTTGCATTTCATAAAAATAGTTGCTCCACTTACAGTCTTTGTGACCATCAATAGTACACTGAGTCATATTTATAGAGATATTTGTTCAGGGTCTACACACTGCTATAACACTACACAGTGATACTGAGCCGCTTGGGTGTCGGGTTTATGGTGCAGCATGTGCTGTTATTATAACACACTTTGCAAATACACCTCTAGATGTCTTTTTTTGTTGTTTTTTTTGCTTTCCATAGAAAACTACTTACAATTTGGTTTGATAGAGACAGCTCAGACGTGGAAAGCGGTGACTTGTGCAAAGGCTGAGCAAAAAGTATGCACATATTTTTGTTTCGGCTTCACAAAATAAAGGAGCAGTCCGGTCAAATGGGCATGACGATACAGTATGCAGGCAGTATTTTCTACCTTTAGTCTGAAAAATGTGAATTTTAGGTTTAGGGCTTGAAGTGACTGAAGGGCTGAGCCGTTTGTGCCTGGCTGATGATTTTCTCCGACACAATAATTCATATTCCAAACCCTCTCTGTGAGATTGTGCTTTAAAGTCAGTCTGCTTAGTCCTCGTGTAATTACGGATTACAATGGCAAACATAATGACTTGTCTCCCTTTGCTCTTTTATTCTTTAAACACAGTTGGTCCTTCCCTAAGCAGAGAAGGGAGAGGACTTTTGTTGCAGTATTATGTGGCATTATGATTCTTTTTTCTGTTAAATGTTGGCTCATTTGGTGGGAAAAAAAAAAAAAACCATTCAGAAAGTTCATGTCTGTAAAGAACATTCAGAAGCTAGAAACAGATTTGTAGTATATCTCCAAACAGGGATTCAATCACACCTTAGCAGCTGTAAGAAAGCAGGCAGGCCTGCCAAGCTTTGGATGTCTCCACGTCAAAGTGGTGTGATGGGGCAATATAAACATCAATAGTCCATATTAAAAGAGTCTTAAAGGATTCAAGTGTGTTTATTTGCTCTAATGTGAGCTGCAATTGTTAGCATGTCTGGCTAACTAGTTTACTACCTATCGTTTGCAGGGTGAAGTTAGCAGTTCTGTCCTGCTTTTTATTTGATTAAACTTTACTAGTCGATTTGAGTTTACGCTCTAGCTACACCAACCACTGTTACCCAAGATAGCATCATGTTTGCTAACCTCACAGGTTAGTTTTCATCCTAAAAAAAACTTTAGACACATTTTATAAGATTCTTGTTATAAAACTGGAGTCAGTAGTTTCAACCAACTTATGGAGCAAACATTAGCTTAATTAGCTAGCTAGCTACTGTGGATAGAATCTGTTAGCAACAATTGTCTTTGGCAGCAACACTGTCAATTGCTGCCTAGAAACTATAGGGCAGCTGTTGTCCACCTTTGTCTGAAATCCAGGACCCACTGTTTAAAAAATGTGTAAATTTCAAATGTGCCGTGCAAGAATGGAAAGCTTGACAGGAGTAGCGACAGTAACAAAGGATGGCAGGGCTTAGAAAACTGTCAGTTTTCAGGTTACTGTATAAAAATGTACAAGCCATCAGTATGAGACAAATTCTGGGGGAGATATGTGTAAGGTTAAAAAAAAATGAAAAGAGAAAACATACAGGGAGCTTTGGCATGGACATGTTCTTCAATAACACACAGTGTAAACAGAATCGCCTAAAGCAAATGAAACTCAGCAGCTGACAGTGGCTGTGACAAGTGCAACCTCTCCTCAGCCGCTCTGGACATGATAGAAACGTTTCATTTTCAAGTCGTTCATTCATTCAGGTTACAGATAGTTAGTTTCTGACAAGTGAGACTGATTCTTTGACGACTCAATATCAGATTGTACTAATTCAGTTTGGTTTGGGTGCAGAGCTCTGCCCTGTGTCGACATTTGATTACAGCATGTCATATAAGCGATTCTTCATGGAAATTACTAGTGTCAGACCTCATTAAGAAATCAGTAATGAAAAGTATCATGACCCAAAAAGAACTACTTGCACAAATAAGGACCGTCAATACTTCTGGTAATGGACTAATTTTCATACATAAACTTGTGAAATAAATTATGTATTTCACCTTATCACACTTTTATCTGAAAAAATACAGTTTATTATTTCCATCTGTAAAGTTGGTGTTATATAGCAGCCTGTTTTGAACCCTCTAAAGTGTTTTGGAGTTGAACCTTTGACTTAAAAAGCCAACCTCTCTGTCAGTCTAAGGCACTCTGCCCCGCGGTTGGTATCATGTGAGCTCCTTCTCTCAGCATCCGTCTGGGCACCACCGTCGTGGATTGCTTTGTTCGTTAAGCACAGAAATGAGATAAATGGATTTACACAACACCCCCGCTGAACTCGGGATGATTCGAGCGCAAATAGACCGTGCAGTCAACCGTAGCAGCCCTGCCGAGACCCCAAACTGCAATCACAGGGCTGAACGGGAGTGTAGAATGGGGAGAAGTTGGTGTGGTGAAAGTTCTGGTCCATGTCGCACCGCTTTGCTCGTCTAATCATGGACTAGAATTTCCATCGGCTCAGCTATAAGGTTCTGTTCGCTTAAAGATGATCTTATTTACAAAAATGATCCCACATATTCATATTCATTATAATATATCTAAGTCTATAATCATCTGATAGATTATTCAAGACAGATTCAGGCCCATACAGTCTCTGTTAAGGCAAAGTTCTGTAGATGAGTAGACTTCATCTCTGCTGTCACTCTTTGTTCCATTCGCGCTCGTCAAAAACAGGCAAACCTTCTTTTTTAACATTCCTTTTCATAAAATAGACTCCATTCTGTAGATATATATATAAAAAAAATCAGATGGCAACTGACAGTTGCTTCCTGTGAAGTTGTTTATATTTGCATGTTTGTCCCCCGGTTCTGCTTGGGGAGAATTCAAAATACAGTTCTTCAAAGTTTGTAATCCCAAAATGATTCCCCATCACGCTACACACACATTCTACTTGCTCTTCCATTTTTTTTTTAAGTGGATGATTTACCAGTTCTTAAGGTGGTGGGTGTAAAATATTTCTCAAAATAATTTAAAGTACAGTATCATAAATAAAATTCTAAAAACACGTGGTCCGGATCACCCTGTCCCCCTCCGTTTTGACTCGGGTCCATGGGAGAACGGGACTGAGGGGGAGACAAAGGAGCACAAGAAGGTGTGAGGATGGTAGTTTCATCCAGGTGGGGTGGTTTAGTTCAGGTGAGTGTGGCCACTGTATTCATCTGGAGCTGCGGTGTTATCTGCTCAGCGTGGACGTGCCTGTGCGCAGTGTACTGGGCAGCTTGTCTGATCCAGGGATCTTCCAGGGCCCAGGAGAGACCGTGGCCTTCCTCCCTGCTCCGCTGCTGCTGCTGGTGCTCTTGTTGGGCAGGCTGGGCCGGCTCTCTCCCAGGCTCCGGTCCAGTTCCCTGGGCCTGGGCTTGCTCTGCTCCGGCTCCACCTGCTGCTGCTGCCGCCCACCGCCATAACGCTCCACATCTTCCCTGCTGTTTCCGTTAGTGTGTGGGAGCTTGGAGCTGCTGGGAGAGTGGGTAGATTCTCTGCTGTCCCCAGTATTTCTCTCCTTGGACCTCCCTCTGGTGCTCCTGGAAGGTTTGGGCTCCCCACTCTGACCCTCCTTGCCCCCTTCCCCCTCAGTAGTGGGCTGCACCCTGTGCCCCTTGTGGGTGGACCTGCCACCCTCTTTCTTAGCTCTGCCGCTCCCACTGGTTGTAGCCGTTCTCCTCCCCTGGCTGACTGGATCTGGGTGTAGCAGCTCGGCCTTCTGGGGGCTCTTCGAACGCTCCGTCCTGCTGTCTCGTGCCACTGAGTCTCGTGGGATGTCCAGAGGCAGCAGGTGAGGTGGGTTGGGGGCCGGGGCCAGATGAGATGAAGGTGATGACATGGAAAGGCTGTCGATGGGAGGGGCTACTTCCGACAGGCTTGGGGAGGCTGAAGGGCGAGCATCCCATGGGGCGGCATTGTCTGGAACACAAACACACACGGTCAATAATGTGAAAACCACGTAAACACACACGAACACTCTTCTTAAAAGCTTGCACGCATGCCACTGCATAACCAAACACAAACACTAAATCAAAACAACAAAAATCACCACAGCAATCATTCCTATTCTACAAGCTAAAAGCAAAAGTAAATATCAGCGCAGCACTACAACCTACTTCCGAGCGTGTCATAGGGCGACTCTACTTTTAGACAACATCAATCTGCCTCCCATAGCTCTCTTTAAAGCCTCGGCCAATCTAAAACCTTGGCGGAAAATCGAAAACAGGATTAATGAAATGGATGATGTGCCCAATGTGGTGGTGCTTCGAGAATGAAAACCTTAGGGGCCAAGTGTCTCTCTCTCTCTCTCTCTCTTCAGTCTGAAGAAGTCTGTATTCAGCGTAGCAGTTGCAGTGAATCTACAGCGCGCTCCTCCACAACTCCCCACTCTCACGGACTGTTAGCCTCTGTTTCTGCACTGATGAGTCTCGGCCATCATTCATTTTCAGCGGGCAGAGGCTAGGCTAGCTACACTAGCGCCATGAGGCCCAATTATAAGGAGACTCTCTTTGCAGTGCTGGAGCATATTCGAGTACCTGGTCATTTCTAAGTACACTGGAACTTCAGTCTTTTACCTACAGTGTTTCGTGCACAATGAGGGACATTAGGCCCATAAAAGGCCCTATGTGTGTGCATGTACCGTTATGTGTGTGTTCTGGACTATGATTTTCACATGCTGCGATAATGTCTCTTACAAGCTCAGTTAAAGCTCTGATCACCTCACATTTCTGCTGAGTTACCATAACACATTACAGACTACAGTATTCAAATTACCTCTATATCAGAGCAGCGTAAAACATTTAAGTTTGTACTTATCAAGCTGCTAAAAACTGAAATTTTTGACCTTCACTCTTGAAACTTGCAATAAGTGATTTTTTTTTTTTTACCACTTTTGGGCATAAAAACAAGCTGTGAACTTAACACTGGCTTTCTAGAGCAAGCTAAAAGGTTTTGTAGAGGGAACTGTGCAGCCTGTTGGTTTGACACAGTGAGTAATCCCTTTTACATTACACATATTATTCTCTATTGTTCATTGTAAAAAGTTAACTTGTTAGTTAAGTTAGTTAGTTTTTTTTGCTTGAACATTCTTTTTTTAATCTGCCTCTTAAAAGAACCAAAATCATGTAAAACGTTTTTATCTTTAAATAAAGGATGGGACTGACGCAGGTCAAAGCCTAATGTCTGACTGGCTATTCCTCTCTTCCTCATGTGATTATTTATGGGATCTCATGCCTTTGTTTGCTGTAGTGTCACTTCGATATCAGGAGTGAAGAAGTTCTACTCCCAGCTTGTTTTTTTTTTCAAGCATTCTTAAGTGTAATTCTCAGGGGCTTTGATAAATATGCGCCCTGCTGGTGCAGCAGATCTTACGCTACACAGAAGCACAAAAACTCACACAATGCCACACAAAGACAGGCACACAATAACAGTCATGCACATGCTCACTGTATGTTTTTATGCTAACACTGTCCTTCAATTTGCATTTAGCTGTTCCTAAAAAGCGCAGCACAAGAACCTGAAACAAAAATAACTTGCTCCTTTGAACATTAGTATGCTAATGTTTTAAATAGCCCAATTAGTCACCATAGATGATTTGCATAACCTTCCAGTATGCAAATAAAGCGCCTGTAAACTACGAGTGATGAAATCCTGAATCAAGCCCACACAGGACAGAACATGTGGGTTAAAATGCTGCTTCTACGTTTAGGCAGCAGGGGAACAACACAAAAGATCTCTAATGATGGAGCACTGTGTCTTCTGGATGACCACAGTAAGACTCCCTGTGTGCATATTTGAAGGCTGTAGAACCACCTCAAGGCAAGTATTACAAAAGCACTCCACATAGAGAGATTAAATCCCTGGACGGAAGGAGGCTAGCAGAAAAGGGCTGACGTGGAGAAATGACATCACCCTCTGTTTCCTGTGTTTAAGAGCTGGAGGGAGACCGACAAGGCCAAATGCTGATGAATGTGTGCCACTGGGGGCCCTGTTTCTGCGGCGTTTCCCTAAAACAATTTTTGCTTGAGTGGGAGGATGCGGAAAAGTGAGCATCATGCCTGTGCAGAAGCCACAGGAGTGAGTGACGCATCGGAGTTTTATTGCCAGCGGTGTCACACAAATAAATGTCCCCTTCCAGGCTCAATTTGAAATGTGCTGCGATTTCACTGGGTAAATAATCAGCCACAATATTTTATGTTCATCTCCTCTGGCTGACTCAGGGTGAATGCTCATTTTGCTTTATTTGTGAGCCTGTGGGTAGCTGTTGGCTGTTGATTTATCTTTCGGTCAGGAGGAGAGTTATGTTCACTAATGTTACAACCTCCCGCAGCTTGGAGTGATCGATGTTGATTATTCCACAAGCCGAAAGGCAACATCTTCAACCATTTGGCGCGTCCAAGGTTATGAAACAGGTTGTTTTGATATGAAAGCGCTAAGTGCATCTTGAACAGGTGGTTACAACAAAACAACACACAAAACCACAGCACAGAAAGCCAGGGTCAAGTGAAGAGAAAAAACATTCGTATGGTCACAAACCGTGTCTTTAGAGTGGCCCATTAGGAAGAAATAGGGGGAGCCATGCTTGTCACTTTTCATGCACATGGAGAGACTGGAAGATACCATTCCTATAGAAGGGGAAGTAACAACCTAGACCAATCAATTAGTGATAGATCACTGAAATGGACAGAAGATAAACTAATGTTAGTCAAGACAGAAGAGACATATAATTAGTTTTTTTTTACTCCATAGTGAAATACAGAATACAGTGAGTACAGAGTATATGAAGGCAGAAGATACAACATGAATATAGGTAACATGCTAGAATAATGTTATCAAGAGTTGAAATGATATTAGGTAAGACAATGAAGAGAATACAATCTAAGAGTTAAAAGAGGGGTAAGAAATGATCCTCAAGATAAAGAAAGTTGCTGCTGAGTTTAAGGTGCTGATACTTACCGTACTCTGGGACCTGCCCTGTGCCCCTCTTTAGGAGAAGACGAACACGCCTGCCTCCAGACTTGATCAGCTCGATGGCCCTGGCGTGGGTCATGTCCCGGGTGCTCTCTCCATTGATCTCAATGATTTGGTCCCCAACCTGGATGTCAGGAAGTGTGTGACAGAGAATAATAAAAGAAACTGTAAACATCTCAGAACTACTCAGATGGACCAAAGACAGTTTTCCACTACAGCAGACTAACTGTAATCTGTTTGGGTAATGTTTGAGTGTCCACACACTTTTGACCGTGTAATGTAAAAACAGATTAATGGCAGACGAAATTTAATATAATCCTGATTAATAATATTTTTGTACAATGAATTTCAATAATTAAGTCAGGTATGTTAACATATACATGATATTATTTATCAATCTTGCTAAAGAAATCAAGAAAACACCTCCATATTTTTAAAAGAGCATCTATTTTCTTTTTATTTGTATGGAAGAAACAATTTCACATAACCTTGTCTCAAAGATATTAGTCTTTTTTTGTGTCACAAAGTAAAAGCAGCTTTATTCAGTGACTGATAAATACTGTGAGAGTTCAGAGCAGCCAAGTACAGAAAGCACTGGATCAGGACTGAAGCTGTGTTTATAGATTGAAGAGCACCAATAAAGCTCTTTGACTGGGCAACTGTGAAGGGCAAAACCAAATTGAAAGGGCTAACGTGCCCTCTGCCATTTCACATCTGAGGCAAAATAAAGAAACAGACAAATATAATGAATTCAACTTTGTATCTGAATAATGCAGCTTGTCTGCAACCGAAAATTGAGCATAACTATGTTGCAAGGTGTGAAATGCAGACAAAGAATGAGTGATAGAAACACAACATTAATAATACTACATTTATATTAGGTGCCATCCTGTTGGATGAACCTTTCTGTGAACTTCACAAAGGCACAAGTGGATGTGTTTGCATTCCTAACTCTGGGTCAGTTATGATGTAGCAGCTCTGAAAATGAGTGCACCACAGATGAAATGGAAAATTAACAAGCTTCTTTTATTATGGACGGCAGTGATTTATAAAGATCAATATGGATCTATAATTCACTGGCTTTCCAATGAGGTTCTGTAAGCATTAATAAGCATTAACAGTCATGAACTGGTGTCAGTTATAATTAATTTTGGCAGTAATTTCGACATGTCATTTGGATGGAATTATGGTCGATCCTTTCTCATGGGCTGGCTAAGAAACATACTGAATCCTCCTGATGAATACTAATAACCTGCAGAAATGAAATGATCAGAACTGCAGAGTCTCCGTTAACAGCTAATGTAAACATTAACTGGACTATCTCTCCTGTTTGTAACCCCTCCCTGATGTAATTCCCGGCGCTTCAGGAGACAGCTCCCCGGTTGACTAATGGGTAGGATTCATGGGGAACAGTACAAAACGTGCCGGCCAATTACGCTAACAAATGGAGAAGTCCTCCGGTAATGGCCGGGGTAATCTCAAAGTCAGGATCGGACTCGAGTCAAGAGAGGGGGAGTCATTAGGTGTCATTACAGTGGTCTGAGGAGAGGTGGAAGGCAAGACGGTTTGCTCATTAATCCTCAGCTCCTAACAGCAGAGGAGACTGATCTCCATTTTCATCTTTAATAAAGAGGGAGCTAAATTCGAATGGACAGCACGTGAATGCTGAGCACAGGGAGTGTGCCGCGTCACTGACGCTGGAGTTGCTGCTATTGCACCCGATGTCCACATAAAGCCGAGCCTTTTGTCAAAGTTTTAAAGCTCAGAGAGGTAATGAGATGTGCTTGTACCTGTTGAGGAAAAATGACTTGGCTTAAACTCAAAATGTCAGAGTGACTGCAGGGAGTCACAGTGCAAGTGGGCTTTCTGGTTTCTGCGCCTTAGTATGTTTCAAAGCACCACTCAGATCCAAAGTGACAGGCATGTCAAACGCTTTTTTAACCAATGTCTTCACATTTACTCAAGTTAAATACAGATTGATTCCTCTCTACACCCAGCAGTATGGATCGAGGGGTGTTGGAAGGGAGATCAAAGTCTCCTCTGCACCTTGTTCTCTGAAATCTATTCAAGAGCACGGCGTTGAGTTGATTTCATTATCGTAGCAGCAGTGTTACTGTCGGGCCGTTCATCTATGACAAATCGGACTTATTTACCCAGGTACAGTTTAGATTTTTTACTTTTTACTCCACTACATTTATTTGACAGGTTAGAGTAACTAGTTAGTTTTAAAATTAAGATTTGACAAAATATGCTTTGATGCAGAAATAAAAATAATCAGATAATAAACTGCTATATCTGTTAATCTGTTTCAGGGGCCAGGAATGAACATGTTTACTTGCAATACATTTTGCTGATAACACTTTTGACTTTTAAAGAAGGATTTAGTGCCTTTACTTGTAATGGAGTGTTTTTACATCATTGCATTGGCACTTTTACTTAAGTAAAGAGTCTAAGTATTTGTTCCACCTCTGATCAAACTTCATGGCAGCTTGTGTGCTGATTTTATGTGGAGCTCAAGAGGGATCCCCCTCCCTCCTCTTCCACCGGCATCTGGGCCCGCTGGACACCATTGAATACACCACCAAAGTGGGAAATTAATATCTCCCCGGGGGGCATTTTGCACACATTATCTTTGACAGGTTCATTACACATAAGGAATGTAGAGCAGACTTCGGCTATCGGTCCCAGACGTAAACATCAGGGAACATACACGTAAGAGAAAAAAGAGATAAAGGAAGTAGGAGATCAAGAGCGACATGTTGGCTGCAGGATTAAATTGGCATTGACGAATACAGAAAAGCTACAGTGGCTGCTGCTAACATTTATGTTGCTCGCAACAAAGCACATGGAGCAAATGAGGGAGATTTACACTGCTGTGGAAAAGTGGAGTCATGTGGTGTATTTGAATTTCTTCTGTATTTTTAGTGCATCTTTATAAATTCTGAAAATATGTGTCTGTTTTCACTGACCTCATAGTACAGTACGAACTGTAGCTAGAGGGAGAATTGTGCAGCTATGCAAACATTAAAGTACAATTTAAGTTGGCCCACTTAAATGTTTTATCTGTCTTTATCTTTCTGAATTTTATCGGTTACTAAATGCAGAGGAGGGAGTTTCAGCAACTTCTGGGAGGAGACAAACTTCTGAAAAATGACAAAAGGACGAACCATCTCTGAGTTATTTTGGCAGATTATTTCTTAACCGGCTCTGAAAAGTTGCTGTTGCAGCTCTGATAACATCAGACAATTACAGTGAGCGTCTGCCATGTAATCCAGAAAGATAGAGAGCAGCTTAACCTTTAAAAGGGGGTGTAGAGACTCTCTTAAAGGAAATTATATCATCAAACCTACCCTCATCCTCCCGTTTCGGATGGCCGGTCCGTCCTCTGCCAGTCGAAGGACAAACAGGTCCATCTTGTACTCCCGCCCTCCGCGGATGCTAAAACCGAAGCCCTTCACACTTTTCTCCAGCTCCACTGTGAAGAAGTCAAAGTCCTGTGAAAGCTGAGACAAGCAAAGATCAGATATGATTAGACTGGATGTTATCTGAAGAGAAAACGGACGATTACAGCAGAAAACAGTCCCAGGACTCAGCGAGAATAATAAATGAAAAAGAATGGAGCAAATGCAAGGTAAACACGATGCAACCAAGAACTGTGTGAAAGCTATTAAAGGTAAACAAGGGAGCTGTTCAAGAGGTAAATATTTTCTTTAAAGTATCTAGAAGTTTGTGTCATTTTGTCTGCTCAGTTTTACACAAACACAAACGACACCAAAGTTTAAAAAGACACAAAAATGCTAATGCTGGTGAAATAACTTCATGGTAGGATTTATTTAGACAGATTCAGCTTTAAGCAGAAATATCAACAATTACAGTTTACATGAAGGTGTATAGAACTATTGTTATAGAATATAGTCTAATTAAAGCTAAAAAAAAACCAATATGCACACAAAATTAATTAGGTGTAGTCTGGAGTCAGAACAAATATCTGCTGTGGAAAATGTCCTTACTTGAACTGGTGGCATTCTGTAGTCTGGGATGGTGAACTGCCTGGCATCAGTGGCCAGCTGTCTGTAGTCGAGCAGTGGCGGGTGTCTGTAGTCCAACGTTGGCGGCTGCCGGTAGTCTGCCACAGGTGGGTGCCGGTAGTCCACTGGTGGCTGTCGGTAATCCGTGAACGGCGGCTGTCGGATGTCTGGTTTAACGTCTTGCCTCGCCTTCACTTCCGACCTGTAACTAACCGACCAATCAGAATGAAGGAAGGAAGAACTCTAATGAGGATTTCTGTTACTGTCGTAGTTATCTCATTACTTGTGTAATGTTTCGGTGCGGTTAGTGTGCTGTGAAAAAAAAAAAAGCTTTCTGAAAAACCACTGGGTCGCCCGATGCTGACAGAGACAGCTTGTTTTAGTTTGCACTGACTACCATTAAACAAGACTTCAATGAGGAAATTAAAGTGTTTTTCTTTGCACATCACATAAAATGTTTATAATAAAAACAAGTTCTCTCAGAGGCTGCTGACGCCGAGTACAAAGAGACTTGTATACTGTGTAAAGTGGAGAGAAAAGGCAATGACACTGTGGATTTTGGTGAAATATTCAACACATCTCTATAAAGAAGCAATTTATGTAAATAATTTAACGGTCCATAAGAGTTGAGTGATGTTATACAACAAACTAGGGAGCGAGAGGGTGAGAGATGAGGAGACAAGACAGTGAGGAAGAGGCGAAAGAAAGAGGAGCAAACTGTAACCAGAGGTGAAGAGAAAGAAAAGGTGAAAGGTAGAGAGAACGGGGATGGAGGGATGAAAGCGTCTGACTCACTCATACCTGTGTCAGAGAAACAATGTTTTCCCTCAGGGACAGATAGAGGGCTAGTCTATAAAAATGAATCACTGAATCAGCAAATCAAGACAGCTGCTAATCTGACACTATAACAGCATGAGGACCAGACAGGTTTCACTATGGTTGTTTGCTACCAGTTTGACAAGAACTTGTCAGGCTCTGTAACCTGGCCTCCTTGTGAACCGCGTCTTACCTGCTCTCGTGGGTGTAGGTCTGAGGTGGAGGTGCGGGCAGCTGGGTCACAGGGCTCTGGTGGGGCATGGGGTTGGGTTGGCTTGCAGGGGGGTTGAGTTCTGCCACTGCTGGGTTGGGCTGGGAGGCTGCGATGCTTGGCTGGGTCTTAGGGCTGTGCTGCTGGGCCATGGGGCTCTGCTTCTCTGAGCTGGGGGCTGATGGGGGATTGCTGATCTCTGCATATCAGGAAAAGGGTAAGAACAAAAAGCAAATCTTAAAAAGTGTTGTGTGGAGTTTTCTTGTAGACAAACAGAAGTTATATTTTCTCATTTTCTCACCACAATGCAATGCTTGTATCCTTAAGGTTTAACAAATATGCTGAATGCAATTACTTCAACAAAAAAAAAACACATTTGCAAAGCTGATTTAAATAAATAAATTGTGCCATGTTTACATCCATGTTTGCTTGCAAGCAGTCTTCGCGCATTACCACCACAAATGTTGATCAAAGTGATGGCGTGAAACTTGCAACAGGATGTGAATCGCGCTGCCCACGTGCACAATTCGAACAAAATAGGGACCCACAAAAGCAGTTCTCCAAAGTGCTACGATGGTAGAAATCTCTATGGGGCACTGTCAATCTAGCTTTAAATACTGAGGTTAGAAATGTCCATGAACGGAAAAGCATTGTCATCATTTGATCCAATAAAAATGTGCATTTTGTCCATCTTTTAATATATACGGTCATTTCTCAGTCTTAGTTATAAAGTCAGCCTTGCTTGATTAGTAATTTTAAGCTGGTTATTTGTTCTCAGTGAGCAGGAAAGAGTCTGGAATTAAAACCACATTTTCAGAGGAGATGTGGCCATATTGACTGCAGCATAAAAGAACCATAACTACACGTTCACACACATTTTTTAGTAACATAGTTAATTTTGTTATTATAACTACAACAGATTAGCAGTTGTGCTCAGGCATTACCATGCAGAAGTGTTATGGAAGCAGAGTGTTGATTTGGTGAGGAGAAGTTGCAGACCAGAGGAAAACAACGTTTGAATATGACAAGTGGCAGTTAATCAAAAAAGAATCACATTTTGCAAAACTCATTTTAAAACTTTCATTTAGCAGCGCCAATTGAATTACTGTCATACATCACTGTCTACCCGCAGTATCGCAGTTTCAAACCTTCGTGTCAAATGTCCATGTGTTGTGTGTGTGTCCACGTGTTCTCTCACCTTCCTGTGGAATGATCCTCAGGGTGACGCTGAGGCCTGCATCCTTGATCAGCTTAACAATGTCGGCGTGGGGCATGTTGACGATGGACTGACTGTTCACTGCCAAGATCCTGTCTCCCACCTTCAGCTTCCCGCAGCGGTCGGCCGGGCTGCCCTCGATGATGCGGCCAATTTTATGGGGCACAGCTGTTGAAGGATTCAAAAGCAACACGCTGCAGGTAAAGACACGCTCAGCAGCAGATTGGAGGATTATGCCTGTGTGTGCTCACACAGCACTCACTGACTGACTGAGTGAATATGTCTCTGTCTCTCTCATTTTGCTATTCACCCCAGGCTTACGTAAGGCATCCAGGTTTTTTTTCATGTGTGTGGGCGATGCACTGATGCTCACAGCAGCATACCAGAGATGTGTGTGACTGACGTATCGTGGGAGGGTAGGCATAATTGAGGAGATAAAAGGAGGTGCTTCACTTTTTATTAAGCCATGACCTCTCCTTATACTTCAGTTTGCCATTTTTCTTGTCACTATATAAAGATTACTTGTTAGTTTACATGTGTCTAAGAGGTTTCACATGAGGTTTAGCCCTTGAAGCCGTTGTTTTCTAGAGTAGAGAGCATGACTGATGATGCATAAGCATCTACTTGACTCCGTCAAACACCACTAAAACAATCACTGGACTCACTGTTGGCCACGGTTGCCTCAGGCCGGTTGAGTGAGCTGATGATGACGAAGCCAAAGCCTTCGCTCTCCTTTCGATTGATGATGACATCACTGGGTTGAGTGTTGGGGGTCGACGTGCCGTCTGAAGTGGCCGTGTTGCCCGTGCAGGTGTTGGCTGCCTGGTTTGTGCCGGTGCTGTTGCCATATGTGAAGTCACTGCGTGGGGAGCTGTGCTGCGTGGAGACCGAGCCCGGGCTTCGGCCGTTCTCCGGACAGGACTCACCTGTAAGGGGACGAGGACAGCTGAGCTCTGCATCCACTGACCGAAAGCAGCGGAAGAAAATTCAGAATATTGTAATTATACTTTTTGCACAGACTAGAAAGGAGCAAAAATATAAACAAAATGCATTATAAAGAATCAAAAGTAAATGGACCTTGTGACAGATGTGTTATCATACAAATACAGTGTTTCGGTAAATATGCTTAGATATTTTCCAGCTTTCCACATAGATCTCATTTTTCAGAGATCAAATTCAGCCTGTAGGTCACGAAATCATCTCTTCTATAAATCAAGGCAGTGTAAGATTTCCGACTCTCTGTGTTGTTGTTAAACTAAAAATGAACCAGTGTGATAGATTATGGCTTTGGTAGAAAAACTGAATTTAAATGTGCAAAAACAATTAATTTTACAGGCAAGAGCTCTTTTTTCTAATAATCAGGCTAAATCTCATCTTCACGAAGAATCGAGAAGCAAACACAATGCTGCAGTGCTCAACAGAAAAAGCACAAGATCAGTCACAACGTGGTAAAAACACATCATTAAAATGCAGCAGCGTGTCGACCCGGAGAGTGAAAGCAGCTTCTTGCACCTCCAGCTTTTTGGTGTGTATGCATTCTGGCATGCTGTGTGATCAAGACTGATGTTGCTGTTTTGATAGCTCACTGAGAGGCAGTGCTGTGGTTTCCTGTAGTGTAACACGCAGGAATTTAAATTGTAACTTCAGTTTACTGAAATGAAGTGACAGTGAGATTTGTCGCTGTAAAAAGGTGCATACCCACACGTAGTTTCTTTACATCAACAAGTGCGCGAGTAGTTACTTTATGAGGGGAGAAAATCGTCAAAAAAGGAGAATGAATTGTAAAATGCGGGGCATCGGGTGCAGGCAGAAGTATGAACTCAGAGCAGAAAGCAGAGTCTGACACCTCACAAAGTGCCAGTGGGAGTCAGACAATTAGGATGGAAGTAAGGGCCACAGAAGAGGCCAGGCATGAGTCAGACTGTAGCCTTTGGTGAGACGAAATTGACAGAGAGGGCGGAATGGTGCGGCAAGAAGTGGGTTGGAGAGAACAGTGTGTGCATGTGTGTGCATGTTTGTGCATGTGTGTGCTTGTATGTGTGTGGGGAGGCAGCAATAATAAGAACAGAGGAGGCCGGAGTTCACAGGAGGAAGTGCCATCCCAGTCTCCAGGCTCAAAGGCGAATACACTTGAAGAAGGACCAGAGAGCAATGGTGTGAGTAAGAGCAAGAGCTAATATGTTATTTAGGGAGGCTTCAGCGTGATTACTCAGAGATTAGTGCTTCAGTTTTCTGACTGATTAAATCCTGTTTCCTGAATCATTATGTGGCAAGAAGTGCAGCAGTGAACAGTAGAAGCAGGAGGTAAGAGAGGAACAAGATAGGAGAGATGAGAGTACCCTGTGAGTACCCAATTCACTTCATAATCTAGTATTTTAAAACTGTTGTGTGCAGGATTAGCCATGTCCTACAAAAGTCCAACAAAGTCAGTATATTTCAACTTCTAACTTTCATCCATCAACCAAATGATTAACTCATGAAATTGTTCAGCATTTCAGTGATTTGATGATAAACCAACAAAACAAACGTGGATACTGGACAACTCCATCCATGTTCTCTCACCTGCTGCCTGCACCCTCCTTCTGATGACCAGGTTGACCTGGCCGTTACGCGCTGCCCCATGCATCAGGTCGATGACATATCTGTGTGGCTTTCCCACCACTGGGATCCCGTCCACGAACAGCAGCTCGTCACCAGGCCGTAAGCGTCCATCTAGATCTGCCGGACTCTTCTCGATGATCGCCCCGATCAAGATCTATTATTACACGTAGACTGTTATAAACAGGAAGTGGATATCCACTGGGGTCTAGATGCTGGACTAGAGTATGTAAGTGTCACATGCAGTGGGTGTTAAAGTGGTTGTTATAGTGATAAACAATTAGCTAAATAGCATGACTGAAATATTGCTTTGTTACTTTAACAGACAGCAAGAGACGACAAAGCAACCAGAGCCATCATTCTCTCAGGGGTCAAAGGTCAAGGGTTAGGGGTACACAGTGTGTGTAGTGGGTTAGAGAGGAGAAAATGACAGGGTTCCACGCCCATCGCCATACGAGCCTTCTCACGCGTCTCCGGACTCACAGGCTGCCCGGCCTCATCCCCGCCCAGCACCCGAAAACCAAACCCAGACTTCTGTCTGCGCAGGTGGACCTCGATGTCCTGGTACTCCACCCCTGAAGCGATACGACCACGGACAACATTAAAATCCTGGTACCTTACAACGTTTAGAGCTTAAGAAGAGTTCTTCTTAACAGTGTCCCTAAAGAGATTAGATTTTTACCTGAGGAGTCCACAGGGAAAACAGTCCTTGGTTGGCCGGGTTCTGGATAGAAAAAAAATGCAGGAAGCACCCATAAATATTGTTCATACACAAACACTCACAAATGCACACACGGACAGAGACCACAACAGAAAACACACGAGCTCCCACAAAGGCTAAAACGAGGCAGAAAGGCCCTGTCTCAGGATTAATGTCACAGCAGAATTTCAGCATCATCCATAAAAGTCAGGAAGCGCTTACAGCGTGTAATATACCTGTCCCTTATTTACAGTGTGAGGTGCGATGCAAGCACTGATCTGCAATCAGGGGCTTCGAACACCAACATGGTCTGCAAAGCAGCAAAATGAACTCAGCTGCAGACAAGTGGCTGCAAGAGAAAAATTGATTCCAATTGCAGCTGTTTTAATCACACTGAGTGCTCTGCTGGGACTCAGTGTGATGGGAGAAAGGATATCATGACTACAGACAAGAGGAGTGACGCAGCTGTTTTCACAGAAACCACATACAGTGCTCCTTAAACAGATTATTAAGATGGTTTCACTGGCAAATCCAAGATGCTAACCCTGCAAATATTTTAAACAAAATTAACTCCAATTGAAATGAAAAAAAAAATCTCCAAAATAATCTCACCTCAAGGTCTCAATCATTTCACACAATCACAATCACCAAATTACGACAAAGGCTCATCTGCTGATGAAGATCATGTGATAGGATTGAAAGCACTTAGAAGAGCCACTAAATGGACGTTCAGGTGACATTCTTTTGTCAACAGCTGTTTCCAACAAACAAACAAAAATAAACACAAATGTTTTTTGGGTGGTGAAATAAGGAAAATTGAACTGTTTTTGAATAATAAGCATGAACAACAAACTGGTTTTTTGCACCGCTGCATTTTCCATTGTTGGCACTGTATGAAAAGACTGAGTTCAGCTCACTCAAATACCCTTGTCAGCACCATTTAAAGGGTCAGTTCACCCAAATTAGAAAAAAAGTTTCTCGCCTAACCTCGAGTGGTATCAGGCCATGCAGATAGTTTGGGTTTCATTTCGCTCAGCCAACATCCCAACAAAACATGTCTCCAGAAACCTGACCTGACCCTTTAACCAAGCCTGTTTCCATAAATGCTGACATTAAATATTAAAAGTAAAAAAAAAAAAAAAAAGAGAGAACAATATCAGCAGAGATGCTCACAGTGAACATCAGTAGCCTGGGGTTGTGATGCTGCATAAAAAGGTCACACCCTACGTCACCCACACCAGCGAGACGGGTAAATGGAGCAATCCTAAAATCCGTTTGTGCCTATTCCCTGCTGAACCTCACCAGACCTAACTTCTGACCTTTACTGAAAGAAAGGCAGCAGAGAATACAACACTGATCACAGCGTCCACCGCTGAATAGGAGCCGCACCAACACATATATTCATATTTTAAATAATATTTATGGCTGCTGTACAGACACAGGGCCACAGCTACCACTGAGGGCACTGAGGTCATGAAAAAAAATTATTAATTAAATTTTCTAAGTTGGTTGCATTGGACTCAAGACATTAGTATTTCCAATATCCTGACTACAGCTACCCATACACATACACACATTAAATAAAAGCATATATAGGAGTTTCTTCTGCCTGTAATTCCCACAGGGCCGTGGGACGAGTGATGATGCTTCCCGATGATATCATAACAAGAAAAATTGACTTTTTTAACAAGGTAAAGGGTGGTTATACTGCTGGCACCAAAGCATTATGTTCCTGCAATAAAAAGATCAGCTGCCGTGTGGAGTGTTTATTCATTCTCTGTTTATGATGTGAGCTGGCAGAACGTCAATGTCTGGATGTAAAGATCAATAAAGAGACTGTTAGTTGACGTAGGGTGCTGTTTGTGTGTGTATTGGCTTGTGTAATCAAATGAGATAATAAGGAGGATAAGTAGCTGCAAATGCTAATGGGCGGATACATCTGCAAAGCGTCTGATGATTATTTAAAGCTGAGGTATCTTTCAGTTTGATAGAAAGAGGTCAGTTCATTTCAATAAGCTCTTTAAGTTTTCTGTGGAGCAGAAAAACTGAACTCTTTTGTGTGTGTTTGTGCAAGAAAGAGAAAGAGTGATGAATCTTCACGGTGCCACCTTCCGATGAAGAGTCTATCCTGCTTCTGTGCGTGAGAGGAGTGTTTTTTTTTCATAGTGCTACACCTGCAGTATCAGCTCTGGTACTTACGCCTACTCTCATAGATAGCCCTGGACTTCTCATAAAGGTCATAGGGGTCTGGTTTAGCCAGGGCTAAGGCCTCGGAGGCTGAATCTGGGACCGAGGCCCTGTGAAGATGGTGTGTTGGGAAGGGGGCGCTGTGGGGGATAACGGGGGCCGACAGGCTGGTCTGAGCAGGGCTGCTCTGGCCCTGCTGGGACTCCCACTGCTCCAGCACCTGTAAAGCACAGCGGCATGAGGGGTCAGTATTTCCCTTCCAGCTTTCCCACTCCTGATGCTCGATTTTAGCTCGGTAACCATGATGACAAAACTGAAGAAGAGTTCGCTTGAACGAGTTTTGACCGTTTGCTAAGCCCCGCTGCCCTTAGTCACTGTTCCTATACCTGTCAAGCTTTCTGATCTCACACAGCATGATGTTTAGGGATTTAGGGTACTGTTTACAAAGGTGAGGAAAACAAAAGCTTCTCATTTCTAACCAAAAAGCACAGATTTTGTCAGATGAAAAGCTAAAGCTTGTGCTAAAAATATGTGAGCTAGTCAGAGGAAAACTTCATGTCCAGGTGACGATTTAACGCTTTCAGCTGATCCGTTAAAAAACTAAAAGCCTGCAGAAGGGTCACAAATATGCATACGATGGCTACACAAATGGTAACCTGGTAAAAGACCAAAGGTCCTCACCAGCTGATTTTCCATAATAAATAGAATTAAAGGAGCAGTGTTTTACTTTTACAGTGAAAAAGAATTAAACAATAAGCTGTAATAACTATCTAGCTAATGTTAAGTTTGGCTAAAGTCTAAAATCCCACAAATCAAATAAAGAGCCGGACAATGCTGCTATCTTTCTGGAGTATAGTGAGCTGACGACATGTGTCTTGCCTTTGAAACAACACACAACAAGCTCGAGGCTTACATTAAAGCAGTTACTCAGTTTAATCCATTCTTTTGCATTTTTAGTTTTGAAAAGATGGTAGACGGCGCCCTCTGAACTCTAGATACAGAGTAGTGCTCTAATTAGAGCCCTGTGCACAGGCGTGTGCAGAAATCCAAAACTTGACAGGCCTGTCACGCTTAGTTACGGTTGCTAAGCTATGACTGGGACGGGGTTTAGTGAACGGTCAATTCAAGCTACACAGACGGGAAGCCAGACAGTTAGTGAGGTTAGTAGTTGAAACAAGCCAAACAAGTTACAGTCTTTATTTGCCAGTTAAATCACAGTGTATATCAATGATGTGTGTATGAAGAGGAAAACACATAGAAGAATGTGATAAATTGATAAACGTGGCCCTAGTTTTCAGGGGACAGCAAATCTGACATTCTGATGCCAAATTACAAAATGGCCAATGCATACGCTGCTGTGTTTTCGTTAAGGTGACATATTGTATACTATACCCAAGCATAAGTTGCTTCCAAAAACACATTTGTAAATGTGCTGTCAAGTGTTTGAGGTGGCAATGTCAGCTTTGACAACACCAGTCCGTCAGAGTGTCAGCCTTGATGTGTCAGATAAGCTGGGCCGCTTGAGTCACGGCACGACGCCGAGCAGATAGCCAAAATGACATGTTGACATGTCAGGAACTGTGAGAGACGGATCCGCAGGGAACGATAAGCTTTTTGAAAACTGAGACGGTGAGACTGGCTGCATATGGCACACTTTTAATATTGAGAATTACAGGGCATCTGGTTCAAGATGTACCGAGAATAAATATCAGCTTCATAAAAGCTCCGGGCCAGAATCAAAAGTGTTGCCACTCTTTATGGCCTCAGCCGTGTCTGCCATCGATGTGAAGCACGTCTGCACAGGGCAGGCTGCTGAGACCGGAGACCTTGTTAAGGCTGGGGTTTGACTACTGCATCCTGATCTCTCTGTCACTCTCGCTTTGTTTCTTTTTGTCTGTTTGATTAAGAGTGTTGAAGCAAGCAGACTCTGGCTATAATCTGGTTGGTCAGGTGAACGGAGAACACTGCGTGCAGGTCGCCTTTTAAAGACAGTTAAACACAGTACTGCGTAAAAATACCTGCACATGCTCCAACATTACGAAGCTGTTACCTACAGTACTGGCTGGATTTGACAGACTTGATTAGCTCATTTGCAAATGAAACTCTCTGGAGCTGCAGGCTGACCCTTTGCTCGACTGCAGGTTGATATGACAATTAGGCGATTCCCCGTTCTTTTCTTATTAGTCAGATTCCTCCCTATTTCATTCTCAGAGCTGAAGTCTTCCTGTAACAAATGATATCCAATTAAACTGAGACTGAACTCTGGTGTGTGTGTGTGGAGGGGGGGGGGTTCAGCAGCTGGAGGAGAGGGGCAGGGCAGGCGGGGCAGCCAACAAATGAACACTAGGGGAGAAAAGCGAATGGAAGGGTGAACAGAAAAGACGAGAGAGAGAGGCTCTGCATTGTGACGTTAAAAGCTTTTCTCTCAGAGCTAAGAATTACAATTGTTCTAAGGGAGATGGGGGAGATTGATTAAATCGAGAGGGGGCAGAAATGAGGAACAATGAGAGGATTTCAGGGGACAAGTGTCTTAAAAGCTGCACAAAGGAGGTTCCCCGTGTTGTCGGTAGTGATCTCGAATGGGGACAACATGAGCTGGGGTTAGGGGCTGGTCAGAGCAGCGCTGGGAGGACGTCCAGGCATGAAATGGATTACACACAAAGTTGCACAAATGGAAACAAATAAAGATGGGCAGAAACACTCATGTGCAGGGATGTGAGTGTGACAAATGTACATAAAGACAAAGTGAGTCTGATCTGAGAGGATGTTTGCTGGACAGAGTTCTTAGTGAGCCTAGGGACAGCATGATATCATGTGTTTACAGTGGCAGAGAAATCAGGAGGAGAAGCTGCGAGAGAGTTTACAGAGATACCACACGGGGGGTTTTGATTTAATGTGATAAAAGCCAAGATGAAAGATAAATGACCAGGGAGCAAATGTAGGTTATGAAAGTGCAAAAAAGCTTTTTAAAAAAACTCAGAACAATTGCCAAATGTTATGAAATAAAGATAAAAAAAAATGCATCTGGGCCATGCCAAAGCACTCTGATTACAGACAGATAGCAGCTCTACAGCTGTAGCATAATTCAAATGCCCTGAGAGTGGATAAGCCTGATGGCACTGAGTCAGACTATGAATCAAGTCTGACTATGAGGATCAAGAGTCTAGTGAAGTTATGAAGGGCTACTTGACCTTTTTGCCATCTCATAGCAATAAAGTTCGGCCAGATATCAAGGGCTAGCTGTTGTAAAAGCCATGGACTTAGAGTGAATCATCAGTAGAGTTAGTACAACGAGGGAGGGACAGAAAAGTCATTTCTAGATCTTTTAAAGTACGACGGGAGACAGAGTAAACAAACAAGATCAGAGTCCTCCTGATTAGCACATAGAGTATGAACACTGCAGCCACTGGTACTAAAATCTATATTAATGCTATATTAATGATCAAAAAGCAGAAATGGGGACAGTCCAGATTTTGGAGGCTGATGCGTGTTACCTGCTTAGGGGTCTTCCAGGGTGAATAGTGACCTGCAATGTTGAGAGAACAAAATATGCTTTAGACTGGAAAAGATGGCAGGAACACATCATGAAATGTGAGGTTTAATTTTAGCTGTGAAAGCCAATTCCAAGGGATTGTTGAGGATAATAAAATGAAGAAATAATAAAAAAAAACAAAACATCATCAACTAAATTACAGATAAAGCAAATGAAAATAAGAATGTGACATGAAAACAGCGTTTGTGAATGTTACCAGGATAAAGAAAAGCACCGCTCACTCAAACGGGATAAAAGCACAATGAAGAAGATGACAAATAAATATAGATGAGGCGCACTTATTTTAAAGGTAGAGGGAGATTAACATAAGACTTGAGAAAAAGTACTTCTGAAAAGCATGCTCTAATATGAGGTGTCTTCATACTGAAATGGTGGATGTGATTAAAAAAAAAGTGAATAGATGGATTTATCTTTTCCTATACTGATTTTTTTTTTTCATGAAGTGAGAGTGTAACTAAACAATAAAGGTACGGGCTATAAAATCAAAACAATGAGCTAAAAAATGCTAAAACGCTTCACAGAGCTGAGGGAAACTGCAGAGTTGAATTATAGTTCTCTGTAGATTGGTCACTACAAGTGAGCCCTTCCACATGCATAGTGGTTGTGTGATCCATTGTAAATATAAAAATAATGAATATAGCTGCTTTAATAGTGATTAACTGTGTCAGTTTTTGTCTGACCATCGACAGCATCTTCAGCAAACATTTCATCAAATATCAGCATCCACAGAGACTGATTTACCACAATCAATGTTACCAAAAGCGACATTTGTGAATGTATTATCGATCTGTCAGTGACAATGGAACGGCAGTGGGATTTGACAATGCTCTGACTTTCATTAAAGTGGGTTCAGGATGACTGTGCCGCACAATAAAGTGGTTTCAGCTTGCAATACAGTGCAGCGAGGTAAAGGGCACATGCTTTCCTCTGACTTTCCCATTCATTTTGCGGTGACCTTTACAAAGGTACGCCACACGTTTCTGCTTTTTACAACACCGCTCAAGAACAACATCCACAAATCTATCTCCGATGATGAAAGAAAACAATCAGCAGGAAGTACAACAGTGGCAGATGACATCAGTATATCAATACACTCACACACACATTAGTGTAACATATGGCCCAGCACTATTTCTATAGTCTAATTCAAAAGAGCGTGTAAAAAAAAAAAAAAGTGCATGTTCCATCTTCTTGATTTGATTTCTCTCCTTCCTGTCTTTCAAGAGCTGCCACAGTCTCCCCTCTGGGAGGCTACGAGCATATGCATATGGATCAAATTACGGGGTGACTACTTTAATTATGCACCAGCCTTCCCAGTCTTGGCCTGGAGAGGCTCCAGTCACACTGTAAAAACATTCGTCTCACTGAGCCACCAGTGAAATGGTGACAACATGGAAAATTAACAAAAGCTACCCAAAGAAAACCCGGCAGTGTTTTTCAGACTGTTTCTGTTTCTCTCTAGTCGGAATAAGCCAAATAAATTTTTAAAGATGAAAACAATTATGAGAGCGTTTCTAAAAGTCAATGCCAATTTTACTTTCAGTGCACAGGGGGATATTTTTATCAGCCCCAAAACAAGAAAAACACATTAAAAAGTATGATAACAGGAAGGGACAGAAAGGATTTTTGCTTTTCTGCTCCAAGATGGCTCCTCAATGAAAAGCCAAAATACCTAAATCTGAGCCAGTGTGAAGGACACAGTGAGCAAAAGAGGCAACGACAGGACAGTCCTCGTAGCGGGTGACAGAACCTGAGCTGAGCCGTACAGACAGAGGAGAGGGGCACTACCAGGCATCACTGACCGAGGTGATCCTCAGGGTAGAGTCACTGTTAACTCAGGCGCACTAAACGTTTAGTTGGATGTGGGTGTCACAGTGGCCCATGGCTAAAACTTGAGAAGGGTCGAGAGACCGAAAGAAAGACTGAGAGAAAGAGAGAAGGTGAAAAGAGCTCTCCGTGGTGCTGAAAGCCTTTAGCCTGAATGCTAATCAGACTTGTCAGCTCTGTCGCACAGAGCTACGTGAACACCGTGGTGTCCAACTTGCACTAACCAGTGAGCAGTCCTACTGTAAGCACGACTCTTTTCTGATGCATGCAAGACCAGTATGACACCAGTAACGACGGCAGAATATCTCACTTAAAATATCAGTTGAGGTTCTAAAATCCATAACGTGTGATTGTGCATCTTGCTTACGTGTTTCCCTGGCACTGCGTCAGGTAATGATGAATGAGACTGGCTGCAGTTGTACCTCGTTTTCAATTTCTGCCCCAAAACTCCAATTAAAGAGATCTGAACTGGGAGGTGTTTCCGGAGAGGCTTTCTGCTCCATGGGCACCCAGTCGTCTCGTTTCTCTGGCAGTAATGGTGCCGTTGTGATCAGACTCCAAACGCCAGTGACTCACACGGTCTTTGCAACGTGACAACTGGGGAAAAGGTTCATGTGGGATGACTGTGATTCTTTGGTACTTTTTAAAAATCTTGTAACTACATATCATTGAACTTGCCCTGACCATTTCAGATGCACACAGCCACATCAACATGCAGAGCTTTTACTTTCACCTCTGAAGGTCATACAATACAATTCTTGCTGCTCTAGCACAAAAACATGACTTTGTCCACAGCAGGAAACATCAGCTATGCATTTTAATGGATAATATGAGGAGTAAATGGAAGGAATGGCAAAGAAGAAAGACGGAATATCAACCAGGTAAAGTGGGAAACTGTCCCTGGTCCCAGACCTAAGGTGCCCTAAGTTAGTTATCGCAGGCTGTTTTACAGGAGCATTACAGTGTGTTCAGACAAAATGCATACAGACGGAAAAGCACAATTAGACACAAATATTGTCTGTGCAGTCGGCACGCCTCGGGATGTTTGGGGTGAATAAAACTAAACGGACAAAGTTTTCGCGACTGATGCACGGTGAAAATCTGAAAAAACACATTCCTATTAGGTATAAAATCTGCACGCAAGCTGATTTTGTGCATGAAATATAAAATCTTGTTCCACATAGATTAAAAACTTTGACTTTAGGGGCTCCATCTATGCAAACTCCTTTTTTCTAGCTATTGCACAAAGGTTAAATTACCCATCATCATAAGTTTCTAAATGTCAGCTGTGACCATGGTTTAACAAAAACTGAATAAAACTGAACATCCGCACTGGGTGAAGAAGAAAGCAAACACTGACAAATAAAACTGCCAAAGGTGCGCACACACACACACTAAAACACAAATCTCTTTAATTTCACAATGAGAGGCTAACACTAGCCCTTCAATTATTTAAATGACAACATGCATTAATCTTTCAGCCCTTTATGAATATGTATCTCTACATCATGAGGGAGGCTGGCAGCCACACATAACATCCATAGCAGAAAGCTGATTCCATCCACTTCTGTTCAAATGCCCGTTCCATGTTCACGCCATGTTCTCGAAAACCAACCTCATCGTAGCTGTGTGCAAAACAAACTGTTTGCACACGGTTTGAATATGCATGGTATTAGAGATCAAAACAGCACAATTTATTTAACCACGCTCATGCAATCACTGGGTAATCACTCCAACCCATTAAAACCCAAATAGCAGCGCTTGATTTGTTTAAGAAGCGACCATGGTTAGTAATTCTCCTCCTCCCACACACAGGGAGGAGACGGGAGCCTAACTTTTGCTGCTGTGATCTAATTTTAATGGCAATAAGGCTAAACACCATCGGCTTTGCGTGACCCCTTCCACGTCTGCTACAATGATCTCAGTATCTCGCCCTTCATGCACAGGCCCCTGGCTGTCTTCCTGCGGCTGAAAGGATGGGATATTGATCCCTGGCAGGCAGCTCCTCCAGGTTTAGAGCTGTTGGGGACAGAACTGTAAGTGTGAACACGGCTGACAGTCTGTGGTCTACTGGCGGAGGGCCAAACTCATCACTCTCTTTCTCTCTCCTCCCTTTTTCTTTCTCTCTTTTGTTTCCAACTATTCTATCTTGCACACACACATTCAATGAATCACTGTCTAGTTACACACTGATTCCTGGGAGGCTGGAGGAGGTTCAGTGAATCAAACCCTCCTTCTCCCTCCTTTTCTCTGCAAAAACAGACCTTCACCTTTGGTCTGCATGGTTTTTAAAGCGGCCTCTCTGTGCACATGACCAATCTCAGGTGAAAGGCCAAACTAGACAGCTGATTCATAATGCATAATTTACCCATGATAGTACAAGAAAGGGGAGATTATGTAAGTGTGCGGAGGCTTGTGTACAGAAGGCTGCCTTGGGATGTGTGCGAATAAGACAAGGAAAGTGTGTGCCTGGCAGTCGTGTAGGTGTGCGTACAACCTGTGTGAATCAAACCATGTGGCTCAGCATTTGTGTGAGTGTGTGGGCGGGCAGCAGTGAGGGAGAATGCGGCATTTTAGTGGAAGCTAAATGGGCAAGTGTACATGTGAACGAGCTGAAAGTCTCTGGAGCTAATTACAGCCCCGAGTCTCTGCTGGTGTGGCAATGAGGACACAGCCTGTTAATGGTCTAGATAGCCACTAATGAGAGTGTCTCCCATGCACGCACATGCACACATGCACACAGACACTCACACACACATATGCTGGCACACAGGCACAATAATTACTGGCGATGAGAGACACCGGATGAGTGTCCATTTGTTGGGCAAAAACAGATTGGGAGTCAAACTCAAATTTTAAGGAAAGGTTAAATATCATGACTTTATTATGAGTGTGGGCTTCTTAAGGTGATGTGACTTAACTGACTGGATGGTTTGATCATAGATGGTTTCATTTTTGGATGGTGGTCAACTTGGCTCTGATGTCTTGCTTTTAATGATGAGGTCTTTGGGAGCTGCGACCTCTGCCAAGGGGAACATGAAAAGCAAAACCTATTTTATAAAAAAAAAAAAAAACCCAAAACAAAACAAAAAGATCCACACCATTACAACAACATCCAAAATGTAGTCACGTTTAAGGCAGAACAGCTTTAACCACAGCTTTAGATTTAACTCTGACTTTAAAGAAATTTTTTGGAGCCAGTTAGCTAGTTAACTGTGCCCAGCAGCAGTATTTTCCATGTGGACTGTACATGATGTGTGGGACAGATACGTCTCTCACTACTGACAAAACAGCAAAACAAAACAAAATAATCCCACGACCAACCAGAAAAAGGCTCAGGGTGAATGAAGGACATGAACCGAAATGATAACTGATTCATCAGTTAGTTGACTGAGTCACAAAAGTCTATTGTTGTGAGCAAATGAATCCATAGAAAGGGGGAGCTGTACTTTTCTAGCTAAAGATCTGTCTTTGACTTTATTGAATAGGATGAATATGTCAGATTCTGTAACAGCCTTTCACTTAGCCCATGACCTTCTTTAACAACAAACCCTAAAGCCTCTGCTCTGTTTTCACTGTCTCAGATCTGATGCTGTGGAGCAGAATCTCAAAGGCAGGATGGCAGCAGCTGCCACTTCTCTCCCTCGTTTGTTAATGACGATCATACGTCTCAAATGATGACACGTACAGTAGGTATAGGCAATGACTTACTGATGGTGAACATCTATATGTACTCTCTGCATTACAACAATAACCCACCGCCACACTCGCTGACTCTTTTCTGTGTCCATGACAACACCAAGTCAAGCAAGACGAGTCTCGATGAACAGACACTGTAGCACAGTGGCTCTGTTTTTAATTCACACTCTCCAGTCACATTTTTCTCTGCTCCTTTTTGTTTCTATATCACTTCTGAATCACTCTTCTGACTCCTACCTCCTCTCTGTTTTATCTGTACACTGCACATGAACAGGTATAGCACAGACAGGAGGTGTGTGGTCTATTAGTGTGTGGTGTATCTGTGTGTGTGGTGTGTGCGTAATTAGAGACCTGTAATTATTGATGAAGCTCAATCCGCGAACCGAACCGCAAATTAGTCATTTGTGATCTCTGATGCCGGACACAATAGGAGTGTGTCGTCATGGCAACGGCAACATAAAATAGCTATAACAGCATTGCTGCATTGTGGTTGTGGGAGTTTGTGAAATATGTGGGTGTTATGAAGGCGTAGATGCTGTCAACCCCACCTACACTTGAGTGTTTGTGTGTGTGTGTAGGTTGTTTTTTTTTTGTTTGCTTTTTTTTCAGAGACCAGATGCAAAAGAAGTGGTAGCTCATGTAGAAATATGCACACTTGCACTCTTTTAAACTTGGTCAGCTTCTGGTGCTCATTCAGACCGTGTTTTCAGTAAAAGTGATGAGCTGTGCACTCGTCCCTGAACTGGCAAATATTTGGGGAGTGTGCGAGAGAGACGAGCGAGAACGTTCTCTGGTGACAGACATCAGTTGGCTCTCTCTCTCTCTCTGTTACACTGGCTTGTGGTAAAAAGAGAAACAGCCAGTTCAATTAGATTGTGTGGCCAGTGTCCAGTGGTCCTAAGGAGCAGGCCAAATTGTGGTGTGTTAAGAGGTGGAACATCAATCCAGCAGCTTGGTGACAGTTTTATTACGACGGGTAATAGCTTGGCTAAATGCTCAGAGCTGGTCTTTCTGAGGAAGTTGGGTGGGAAAAGAGAATGAGCTGCATCTCAAAGCTCACAGTTGGTGCTGTAGTTTGCACTTTAATCTGAAAAGCATTTCTGTTGCTGAAAATCGTGTACAATCGTGTGAAACTCACATAATAACAACAGTTTCCTCGTCCAAGTGAAATAAATCGATTTTTGTATTACATCCGTTTCTATAGAACATTGACCTGCAATCCCCAAGTTGGGAACCTGCTGTAATTTATACATGTAAGCACCCAAACAACATCACTGGTCAGCACAACTAACATCACAAGACTTAAACAAAAACAACAGATCATTAGCTTTAAAAAAACAAGCATTACAAAGACTTTATTGTGACCTTTTTCTCCCAGGAGGGTCTGAAGTCGCTGATCTTAATGAGCTTAAAGTCTGACAGTGTTTTCCTGGTTAAATCCTCAAAATACTCTCGAGGGATCGACGATGTCTTAAACCCCACCCAACCAGGATCTTCTGGCACATTTTCTTAGCCTTAGTCATTTCTACATATGTGTGCCAAATGCAGTCATGCTAATGTAAGAGCAGACTGGGTGGCACTGATGTTTTTCTCCACCTCTAGCACCCACAGCTTGTCATGTCACAGGAAATCAACACAAACAGATGTGACACTGCACCCTGGAGTATTGATGTGTAGTGGAACTAAGCCATATCCAGATTTGGAATAACGAGATGAAATATAGCATGTAAATAAGGTTGCTATTTTCTCCACGGGCCAACGGGCTCATTTTTAGATAGGAGCGTTTGTTTCGGCCTTCTAAGCCTGTGCCGCGAGTGAACAACCCTGACAGATGGCGGAAGCACCTCACCGTTAGCTTCCTGCGCAGATGGTGAGACAGCGTTTTTTTTTTAATGTTTTGCGTGTGGTCACTGAGTTGACAAAACCTTTGACCTCTCCCAGGAGTGTAATGGCCAAGTCAAAACCCTGACTTCAATCCAATCGAAATGTTGCGGAAGGACCAGAGGCGAGATGTTCATGTGAGGAAACCCACCAACATCCCAGAGCTGAAGCTTTCGAGCACCGCTGTATGTGTGTTTGTATGGCAGATGGTATTTCAGTGGTACTCGCTTAAAGATGGTTATTTTTCTCTCATTCTGGATGAGAAAAGTCAACATTTTCTTCTCCTACAAGCTTCACTCAGTTTCTCCTCTTCCAGTTTGTTGTGTCCCTGCTCACAGACAGACACATGGGCAGCCTAATAAAGAAATGAATGGCAATAAATCTATTCAGATGACGCTGCTGACCTTTGTGGGGTCTCAGCGGTGTCTGTGGCACCAGGCAGTTGGCATGATGATTGGTATGTGACATTACACAACACAAAAAGGCAAAATGCAGAGCTACAAATTGGTTCCACAAAAAAAGAAAAAGCAGTATTGGTTTCCCAAATTGTCCCACAAGTTTGCATGTTAAAGTTCATGTGCCATCGCTTAGAGAACGCCAAGATAAATCAAGGAGACGTAAACTCAGAGAAGGGAGTAATTTAACAGCGTTTAACAACACTGTTTCAGAGACAGATCCTATCTGCTTGGTTGATGAAAAGATGCTGTTGCTGTTTCTAGATTAATTAAAATTTCTAAGGTTTTAATCTTCATCGACGGTGCTTTGGCTGAGTCATCGCTGGCAGATGCACTACCTCCGCAAGAAGGCAATCTCAGTTTGCAGGCAGATCACAGCTGCTTACGCACAACTTATGTTCTGTCATTTGAGCCTTATACACAGAAGACGTGACAGTGAATCTTTCCTCTTTTTCTTTCAGAGTAAAAGACGTCGTCATTAGAAGTAAGCTTTCTGAAGGTTTCAGCCTTTTTGAGGAGGCAAATGTATTTGCTTTTACACACTCCATACACACTCCCCCCGCCCCGACAACGTACCACACACACACTCAAAGAGGAGAAAACAGCTGGCTACCTGTTGATTCTGCAAATAACAATCCTGTGTGTGACTCATGACAGAGTGCAGTGCATAATTATGATTGTCAGAGGGCCACACATTCTGAAAAACACAGGGCAGAGAGCACTTCAGAGCCATTTGCAGTCTAGCAGTATTTTGTGTAAAAACTGAGCTACTTTTGACATGCTGTAATTTTGGGGCTTTTATTCGTTTCTGACAGAAGAAGGTAAAATTTGCCATATATACGAAACTGACATGATAAAAACAAATCAAAAAGTGACTTCGAAAATAACTCAGCGCTGCAAAAAGCATGCACTCCAGTCAAAGGATATTTGTTTACCACGAGGAGGTATGGCTCAGTGAGCAGAGCCGAGCGGTATCTATTTAAGTAAAGTGAAAGAAAGCTGTTCTCCCTGAGTAAAGAGAAGAGGACTAGGAAGGGCGCTTGAGAGGAGCTGTGAATCAGTGAGCCATTGTTGAGCACTGCAGAACTGTGTAATAGGTTTCTGCAGTCTTCCGACTGGACCACATAAACAGACACACTTGGCTGTAACGGCACAAGATGACATAGATGAATAGGCAGACAGATATGCCGCTAGACAAATATAAAGTGTGGAGAGGATTCAAACGCTTCTGCTGAGTCAGTGATCCTCCACACCATCCCTACCTGCAGCCATTCGTCTTACCTGTTCCACCTCTCTGAACCACCAGGCTGGTCTCAGCTCCAACAGCACACTCCTTGAGCAGCTCCACCACCTGGGTGTGTGCGAATCCCTGAACCGGCTGCTTGTTAATCTCCACGATCAGATCACCCTCACACAGGCCCGGGCAGCCCTGAGGCTCCAGGACTTGTTTAACACGTTGGCCTGTGGCACTGTCGGCTATAGTGAAGCCAAAACCATCCATTCCCTTCACCATGGTCAGGGTCAGCAGCTCCCCCTGAGTCGCCCCCGATGATGCCATGGAGATGCTGTCAGGAGGCGTGGTGCCCGTGGTGGGAGGGAGGGAGCCATCTAGGTGAGTGTCACCAGGGTGAGGGGTAAGAAGCTGCTGGGCATTGACCTGGTCCTGACTGGGGTCTGTGACGAAGCGTGCTGTGCGGGACAGATAGTCCAGGTAGTTGTCGTAGCCCGTCCTGCCGTTCACCATGATGGGCCGCTGCTCCATGATGCCTAGCGGGGAGATGATGGTGGTGGTGGTGTTGTTGTTGGTGTTGGCAGCATCCTCTGGGTCGTAGGGCAAAGGGTAGCCACGACACAGGACGAGCGTCACACTTTGGCCGATGGGCACTGACTGAAAGAGCTTCACAACATCGGCATGAGTGGTACCCAGGACGCACACGTCGTTGATGTAGACAATAACATCACCTGCAGACAAATGGACAGAGAGAAGCATGAAATGACTGGAACTTCTGGGATCTGGCAAGAAAAAGCAAGAAACCTGAAACTTCAGCGTAACCACGCTCAACAGTATGTTGTGTGATTCACTCTATTTGCCTAAACAGGGATACAGGCCACGTAATATGACTGTTTGAATAACCTGCACACCTACACAGGTGATTTTAATTACTTTTGCTGATTAAAGTCTTGGTCAGGTGGCAGTTGGGCGGAGCTATGTTGGTAAATTTGCGATGCTATCCAACAGCTGTTTGTACACGCCCACACACTCCAGAGAAGAAGAAAACACCTGTGTGATTTGGCCACAGGTGCGTAAGTTATTTATTTATTTAAATATGTTATTTATTTAAATAACCTGCCAATTTCCACAAAGTGCATAATATAAACTCTGCTCCCCTGGAAAAGCAGCATGGGAGCTGTTTTTTGAATGCTGACAAATTGGCCACAAGGAGTTCAAACTGTAATAGTAAGTATTGTAGTAGACACTCATTAAATCTCAGAGTGTGGATAATAAACCCCAGGAACATGTTTGAACAGCAGTAACAAAAAACAAACCCTCACTGAGTCACAGCTAGTGTAAAGCTAGTGGAACAGTGACTAGCCAGGAGTTGCTATAAGGACTGCTGCTACATTATTTCTCAATCAGCTGTACAGTACATCAGCGCTGTCCCTCCTTGGTTTCTCTCCATAAACCTTTGCTACAGATAAACATTACTACAGATAATGTCTTATCTGCCTTTCAAGTGTAAAATAGTACAGATGACAAGTGGCTAAAATGTTTGCCTTTCATGGGACACCGTGCTTTTATTTGCTTTCTGCAATATACTGAACTGAAGATAAAACCTAGCTGATAATTAAATGTTCCCACACAAAGGAGCTTCACATCCAGGCTTATCTTTGTCTCAACCAGATTACTAAATACAGTTTTTTGTCCTCCGCTGTGCGGGCACCATGCAGGTTTTTAAAACACTGAGCATGTGGGAACACAAGGCACGATCCATATTAAAGTCTGACAAACAGCATTACCTGGGTTGATAATGAAAACAATTATTTTCTAATTGCAGGCATAATTGTCATGCTCTTTAGAGTGAGGGCAGGGAGAGAGTATAAGTGTGTGTTGCTGTGAGGGACAGAGTGAAAAACAAAGATCCTTCATGATTACAAAACAAAGTGCGTGTTTTAGTCATTAGCCCTCACCTTGCTAACCACAAGCTCCATCCTGTCCAATTCTCTTAAAACATGAGCAGGGGCCTATAATAGCACTAATGGCTGGGTCAGAGACACTTTGTCTAAAACAACATGGCAATTCATATTGATTTCCTGGATTGACTGTTGAACTGGAGCAGAGCTAGTGACCCCTCTGAGTGACAGGAAACGAGGTAAATGGAAGTTAAGATATCACCGAAATGTTCTCTCTCTCCCTGTAAACTGAGTTGCGGACAATCGCTTTCCAAGTGTTGACTGCTCCGCGGGTATTGACAAAAGAGAGCTCACATCTCGAGGCAACGTGACGAGAGGGAATTTTTAATTAATCCGGGTAAACGCGGACGACATTTGCCTTGAGCACCGGTGTCAGAATCAATAGTTGAGAACACTGACAGAAAACAAATGATGTACCGTGACCTTGCGGCGCCCTCGCCGTGCCCATATATCTCAGTCTTTATGACCAGGGAGGAACTGGAGAGAGATGGAGGCAGAGATAGAAAGCCGTGGGCTCACATGTTGACACAAATTCTACCATGTATGTTTATCCAAACTACAGATAACCTATTTCCTTTCCCACCAGCAGTCTTATCTAATGTAGAGACAGTTTTGGTTTTATGTGCCATGATGATTTTAAGACACAGTATCTGCCTCTGACACTTGCACCACCATCACAGTACAATGGAGATGAAAGGACTGTTGTTTGTGGTCACAGCATTTACAAAAAGTACATCTGAAAGACTCAAAAGCAACATCTCTTTCTCATCTCATCACGTGTTACACATTCCTCTGGACTGCGAGCAGCTTAAGCAAAGAAGAATTTTTACCTGCTCATGCTGTGTAAGTTCAATTTTGAGAACTTAGAAAGCAAAGACAGAAATGATTAGAAACAAACAGCCAACGCCTTTTCTATTTGTGCGTGTAATCAAGAATCCATTGCCTCAAAACTTTGGACTGATTTCTGTGACTTTCAGATTTCAGTGAGAACTTCAAGCACAAAGGGATTTCAGCGTTCTCATGTTTCACTTGTTTGAAGAGGTCTGAAGAGGTAGAATCCATTCTGCATTTTCACAGAGCAAATATGTTTTTGTTCTTCTTTGCTATCTTGTTAACATCTCGCAACTCTTCTGGCCCCTCAAGGGTTCTCCACGCCCACGTTCTGCTTTGAATGATCTACAGAGCTGTCTGTCAACAGGTGTTACCATGTCTTCAGTAGAAAGTAGCATCTATGAAAGCTCTCAGTGAGGTCTAAGGTCTTATCCAGGCCAATGTTTATCGGACAGATGTTGCTATTAACTTAGTAAAAGTGCAATTTTCCATTGCTGTGAGCACCACAGACACCAGACACCACAGACATCCAAGTGACAGATATCTCAAAACATCAGTAAATAAAACACAAACACTTCACAAGGCTGGATACTACTGGGGCTTTTATAATTTGGGTAAAATGACCCTTAATAAACATATATGGTCACAAACACAGGTGTGGATAAAAGGGAAGAGAAATGGACACATCAACAGAGAGAGCAGAGACAAACACAGACACTCATGGCCACCAAACAGCCGCCTCTCCATCCATTATCAAACCTCCTGCAGGTCCCTTGTATATTCTAAATCACACTGACCTTCGCTGTAAACACCACACTCAGTGGGACCAAGGTCCACACTCACAGCACCTACTTCATCTTTCATTGTCCGCATCCTTGCATATTCCCTATGACATACTCATCTACAGCTAATGGTGTGTTCAAGAGTCTGTGAACATAACGAGAGGTCTCGGTGGCCCTGCCGAGAACACAAGGCCACGGTTACAGAGCAGTTTAGAGCCTCAGTAGGTTGCAGACATTTGTTTAAGACTGATCTTTAGCATATCCGGCTAACTAGCTCACTGCTGTACTTTATGATGAAATGTAATATTAATGTAATATTACACATAATTTAAGTATGTCAGTGTCTTATCCAAATTGAAGACACACTGTAATATATGGATACAGCTCAGCAGAGTCACTCTCTGGTGATGACTTAGACACCCTAGTTTGAAACATAGTGTACTAACAAACCCACTTGATTTTTCCTTAAACGCAGCCTCTGGCATCCAAATTAAGCCTCACCACTTCAAGCTAATGCAATCCTTTACTCTTTATTCCACAAAAATGAACCCCACATTTCTTCTATGGACAAAAATAAATTCTACAAAAACGCAAAATTTCTTCATAACTGTGCAGCATGGGTTTGGGCTGTAACTTGTATAATAAGTGCTTGAACATGTTCTCCCTGGTTGTGTAATCACAGGACAGCCAGGAGGGGTCATGCAGGAGAAAGCGACATAAATTATCTATCTGGAGTTTGGAATTTCACACCTCTGCAGACCTGGGTTTCCAAAAGTGTGATCTTGCTAGCTCTGCTACTGCAGAAGTAGGACACAAAGTCTGGAGGGGGGTGGGGTGGGGGGTGGAGGGAGGACGGTGAGACAGAGATGGAGATGAGCTGAAGGGAGGACGTGGTGGTGAGGAGACAGGAGGTGAGAAAATAGAGAAGTGGAAGGGATTTCTTAGTTATTTCTGGGGAGATTAAACAGTAAAAAAAGAGAAGTGAATTCTAAAAGAAAGAAGGAGGATGGGATGAGAAGGCAGAGACCCAAAATGTTTTATATGCATCACTGTCAGGACAAGCTTTATTAGTCATCAAGGGATCTATTTTGGACCGCTGCACCCACACATTAATAAAAAATCAGGACATTTATGACCCAGTGCGCTGAAAGAAGACTGTTAACACAACGACAAGGTAACAAAACAATTCAAGAGTATTGCTTCACTAAATACTACTTGCTTCACTAAAGAGGAAACTCCCCGACCAGCTTACTTTATGTGTGATTAATGACCACTATAACTCTGTATTTGCTCCAGTGTATACAGACAGAAACATCATTGCACGATGAGAGCAGTGACAAAACATGCTGCTTTTATTCCCCTGACCTTTACACTACAGCTGGTCTGTCTCAGAGTGTGTGTGTGTGTATCAGTGCATATGTGCTGCAGTTCCACCCCCATGTGGCCACAATCAGGAGTTATGGTGCTCATAAAGTCCCTTTCATGATTAATGGAAGAACAAAACTCTGCAGTTGGTGTGCACGCGTAAACATACACCATATAGTATATGGGGGTACAGTGCAAGCTTGGCAAGTTGCACCTGCAAATGCACACGCACACACCAAATCTGCATCAATGGCGAGTGTGTTTTGAATGGGGAACTGCACCTGTAGTCATTTCACCGTGAAGGGGAAGCTGCATACGTCTCTGAATGAACTGCATATTTGTGCGAGTTTATCTGAATTCACTCTACCACGTTTCTCAAGAGGCTTCCTGGTAAAATAAAGGTAAAGAAAAGTTTTTTTGTTTGTGTACATGACCCCGATCTCTGGTTGTACTTCCATGCCTGAGGCTCACCTGTGGCCATCTTTCCGTCAGCTGCAGCGGGCCCATCAGGGATAATGCTCTTCACCTGGAGGAATTCGTCGGGCTCGTCGCCTCCGATAATGGTGAAGCCAAAGCCCATGTTGCTCTTCTGCAGCGATGTGGACAAGAAAC
Source organism: Toxotes lorentzi (assembly GCA_037833715.1). Classification (NCBI taxonomy): domain Eukaryota; kingdom Metazoa; phylum Chordata; class Actinopteri; family Toxotidae; genus Toxotes; species Toxotes lorentzi. The sequence continues at coordinate 4,433,003 of JBBMJY010000015.1, read as the reverse complement.
TGCCTTTCAGCTGAGTGGGGTCCCGCGTGAACAGCGGCTTCTCTATAAAAGGAAACACACAAATTAACCAAATGGAAACATCAATACTTAATAGGCTTTATAGAACAGACTGAAGGGACCTTAAATCTGGTGCGGGGCAGTGCTCACAGGGTGGGGGCATGGGTAAAGCTCATCCAGTAAGATATGGGTGTAGCCACAGGAAAACTGGCAGGGTATGATCTTAACTACAAAACAGCAAACTTGGGCAGAGGTGAGGCGGTGATGCTGAAAGATGCAGGTGCGGTTCAACAGTTTTGGCTCCCGTGCAAAGTAAACAAACAAAAAAAAAAAACCCTCCTGAACCACCCAAAAACACTAAGCTATCTTCCGTTCCTCTCCTCCCATGCTGGGATATGGCGGGCAGAAGGGGAGAGCATCAGCGGTGCAGGTCTTCAGTCCCATCCTGAGGCTACCAAAGAAGCAGCAAGATTCTGCAAATGACATGCTGTCAATCAGGGATCAGTTCCAAGAGAAGGTGCTTGGGAGGGTTAGGGAAGAACTGGGATGTTTCTGAAGGAGGGAGAGCTGGGAGACTTCTGGCGGAGAAGCGCCTTGTGTATGAATGAGAGGATCTCAGCCAACAAGCTTAGTCACACTTAACCAAGTCTCCCATCTTTTCACCTCGGAAAGGAGACGTGGCCAGTGTGCTAGTTTACATCCTTTGCCGCCGCTGGTCCAGACATAGACTGAGTGATTACACTCTCTGCCGTGCGCACGCCCGTCGATAATACACAACATGGTACACGTTTGTCACACAAATCCTTCAACTGCCTTAAGGGAAAAGCTTGCTTACGAGCTAGCATGCTTACAGCAAGTCAAACGAGCGCAGGCAGCCATGAGAACGACAGGCAGCCCCCTTTGCTTCTCTCTTGGCCTACTTACTGACAAGGTGCCACAGGGAGAAGGGGCTACAGACAGGCTGCTCTAGCACCACAGCGCAGGCGGTGGTGGGAAGTGGCTGTTGCTGCTGCTGTTGCTGGTGGTGGGGGCACATATTCATCCGCCGAGTCAGAACACGCCGGAGCGGGGAGACGTCGGCGGAGGAGGATGTAGCGTACGCGGTGGCCCTGCGACCCAGAGTTGGCGAGCGGGAGAGGTCGCAGAGGCTGTGGCAGCGCTCGGGCACCGGGCCGACCTGCGCGAGGGGGCATCTGGGGAGGGTGGCACAGGGGCTGGCATGCTCCACTGGCACCAAAGTTTGGAGAGAGAAGGAGGAGGAGGAGGGAGGAAGTAGGGAGAGTGGGGAGAGAGAGCCTCACTGGAATGTACACAGAGTGTAACCACGGAGACAGGCTCTCGACTCAGAGTGGTGGACTACTACGTTACTACGGAAACAAACCTCCACTTCACCAGTCCAGACAGTCTGTTTCTAGCAGTGCATCCTACTGCTATGGCTGGTGTAGAGTGAGCACTGGAATCAGGTAGCAACAAACCAGTCATTAAACAAAACAGTGACTCACACGCAAACCCACATGTTTCGCTTGGGAAGAGCACTATTTATATGAGCAACAAGTTTTATCATCAGTCCCACCAGGACGCAGGCGTTCCCCTCACTGTTCGCTCGCTCAGCTCTGGGTGGAGTGAACTCACTGCTGTATCTTACTGTCAATCAGCTTAACAATAGTCCTGTTCCTCATAAGCCAATTGAGCTATCACACTTGGTTGCAACTCCTTCTTGCATGTTGCTATGGTGATCAAAGCAACAACTTTCTCCCGAAATGGTGGAAGTGAATCTGGAGGAAGTGGAAACTGGGTCTCATTTTGTTTTGTATTGTACAGACTATGATGGTTTAAGAGTGATTTTTTCTTTAAATAGCCCAACAATGTTCCCAAAATATTCAGACTTACACGATCAAATATCGGAATAGTTATTAAATTTGGATGTGTTTAAGTTTGCCGTATGTTTTCTCACAGGCCTGGGAAAGAGGGAAAGATGGCTTATTTGATTAGTAGCCTATTTATTCTGAGTTCTCAAGTATCAAGGAGCTCTTCAAATCTTCAAATTGGTTCCTTAGCATTGTTTGAAAATGTTCAAGCAGCATTTTTGATCTGGCTGTGGTCTCTTGTAAACCCGTAGTTGTTTGCACGACAGTACTAAAAACTTCACAGATTTTTATGAAGAACTCACTCTAGTGATTGAACTTACTTAGTGCTATTTTGTGCTATTTATTGGAAACCTTCACACTTTCAGAAGTGGAATAAATCCCTTTTGTAACTGGATTTTTTCAGGCAAATCTTATTTCTAAAGGAGTAATCCCCAAAAGAATCTGACTGCAACCTTTCACATCAAATGCTTCTTTATTCTCAAACAGACCTGGTTATAATCAAACAGAAAAGTGTGTGATAAATCTATATTTGAAGCTAATAAGAGACTTTCAGAGGTAGATCAAAGTGGCACAAAAACAGAGTTTTTGGCAGGGAACTGGAACAGTTATCAACATAACAGTAATTATTCAAATACAATTGACTTAGCCATAGTGAATAGTATGTTGACATAAAGGTAATGAGCATGACTACACACCCAAATCAGCTGGGTTTGTTATTAAAAAGCCAAGACATCAGCGAGGTGGTCTTACCTCTGTAGATGGTGGGAAGGGGCAGTGAGGACAGACCCTGGCTTTGCATCTGCTGCTGCTGCTGGAGTCTCCTCTTAGCCTCCAGGACTGGGTTCTCAAACTGGGTCCTTCTATTTATATGACTACGTAAAAGAAAAAAAAAGAAGGAAGAGAAGAGATTTCAGATTTCACCCTATCCTGCTGCACTTAACTTAGCCTCTCTCTCAGCAAAGATCAGATCTAAAAATCCTGGCACTACAGCAGCTATTGCTATGATGATTAATTAAATGGCCAGTCCCCCAGATTATGTAACAGAGCTGCAGAATGGCTTTGCTGAGTTAAAAAAAAAAAGAAAGACGAAACGACTGATTCTAAGCTTGTCTTCCATCTTATAACCAGAACTGTGTGAATCAATGACTGGGAGCGAACCTGCACATGTAACAGTGATTTCCTTTAACGTCCCACGTCGTTCTTAATTTAGTTTGCGAGAGTGAAGATAGTCAGCAACTACAAATGCTGTAATTTGCCAGTGTGAAATAATTAGTCATCATTAGATACTTCCCCTCACTCTTTGAGACTGCATTGCTCACACACACACACACACACACACACACACACACACACACACACACACACACACACACACACACACACACACA
>JBBMJY010000015.1:4352585-4418519 GCA_037833715.1 Toxotes lorentzi | reverse complement strand
ACACACACACACACACACACACACACACACACACACACACACACACACACACACACACACACACACACAAATACCTTTTCCACCAATCGATACCAAATTTACAGACGCAGCTTTTCTCCCCCTAATTGAGCTCAGCTCCCAGGGGCGACTGGTGCCACCAGGCTGTAGATGTTTGGCCAGATCAACACACCTCTCATATGGTTGCTTACACAAACCCCTTAAACTGGAAACAAACTCTAAGTTTCTCTAACTTAAAAAGACAAGACACCCCAATATTTACTGTTTCCTATGACCTAACACAGATCTTTTAGTCCTGACAGTCAAAAAGAAGAACATCCTGAAAAACTCAACAATCACTCCCAACACACACACATACACACACAAAGCTAGAATACACTAACATTAGTTTTGTCACTAACACAAACCTGAATTTCTGTGAAAACAAGAATACAAAAAAGAAACACACATTTGTCAAAGACAGTTTGTCTTTTAAATTTATGCTGCGATTTGCATAAACAATGCACACAACACAAACAACAAAAAAAGAAACGGCAGCAACTGAGTTAAAAAGGCAATGATCTGTTCAACAAACACCTCGCACCGTATAATTTTTTTTTTATTTTATGTCCAACTTGTCAATGTCAACTCACTGACATGAACTTGGTCCAACTTGGCCATGCCACCAGAATATTTGGCACAAAAATGGTAAAGTGTCTGCCCCTTTACTGACCTGCAGCTGCCACACTGCACCACAGTCCCCTCAGCTGGGACTAAATAGCTGGATGAGTCGCCCAACAAGATCAATAACAGTCCTCATCAGAGGACATCTCAAACATCAGAGCAGCTCCTCTTGTGGAGCGTCCTCAGTGGATAAAAGGGATTGTGCTGGAGATAAAAGCACAATCACATTTTGACTAATTCCTCACAGGCGTCTCTGTCGCTGTCTCTGTCTTTCTTTCTGTGTCATCTCATCATCTTGGGGAGGGAAAGAGGGACGTTCAGTGACTACACAGGAAATACTGTGAATAAAAGACGGTAAATCTGTTGGAGGATAAAATGGCCAAGCTGCTCACAAGAAGCAGTCCCCATGTTTAATGCCACCATGCACAGTGCAAATGTTTTCAGACCAGGTCCTATTCCCCCTGCTCTCACTCTAACCTGCTAGAATCAAACAGTATCTGCAAATATCTCTTAACATTTATTTTTCCTGATCAAGTTAGCAAACTCTTTGTCTGCTCTTTCTTACTCTTTCTTTTTGGCATGTTAGCATGCTAACATTTGCTACTTGGCATTGAGTACACCTGATACCATTAGATTTTACAGTTCATCCTGAGCATAGATGTCTGTAAAAGTCAGGGAATCACCAAAGTCTTTAGGATTCATTGTCTGGGGATCATGAATGTCTACACAAACTTTCATGACAAAGTGGTGAATCTGCTTTGTTTTATATTAGAAACTGAATCTTTTTGGGTTATGGCCTGTTGTTCAGACTAAGTATCTGACAAATTAACTGATAACAGAAAACAACATCACAACTGGTACACAAGGCAGAACCAAAGAGTGATTTGAAAACAGAGTTTGACCCAAGAGCGCACTTGTTTGTCTGTCTCTCTGTCTGCATGCATATGAGTCTGAGTGCCGAATGTATTTTTAGAGAAACTCTATCCTTGTGGTTGGAGCGTTTAGCAGGAATATATGCACAAACACCCCCACCCTCCTGCCATGAACATATGCCAAAACACACTCACAGACACACACTAGAAAAGAGTGACTGTCATTTCTCATCTGTTGTCTGTGTCCATCTCAAACTCCAGTTCTTCTCCTCAGCTCGTCTGCCTCCCTGTCTATAACTCAGACGATAAATCTCCTCTCGGTTGCACACATAAAGAAAAGACGAATGGGGAAGTTGGGAGCGAGGGAGAGGCCGAAGGAGATAGATGACACACTCGTATATAAGTACGCTCGTCTATAAAACGCTCGCTGCATTGACATTCATCCCTCTCCTTTCTTTTTGCTGTGTTTGTCGTGTGTGTGGGCGGGTGAAGGACACTCCACATCTCTCTCAGTTGAGAATAAAGAAGTCTTTGTAACCTCCAGTCTCTCTGGACCTGGGCTTTAGAAACATATCACAGGACTTCCTATCCACAGCAACCAGGGTTCACACATATGAACACTGGCACCACATAGCTCCTAATAAACAGAAATCCTACACTGGCATACAAAAATCACTAAATGTTCCCTCAATGATCCGAAGCCTCGGATGAAATCCTCTCACTATGCTTCTTGTTAGATCAACAGGCAAGCTTTAAATCTTGTAAAATAAATGCTGTGGGCAACCTGAGGATTAAAATGAATAAATACGAGGAGCAAAAAGAAACGAAAGTGGAGGAAAAACAGAAGACAGAGACGCAGCACTCACCATCCTCTTTGCATTCCTCAGGCGGCTTTGCCTTCTTGGCTAGCCTCGGGTCCAGCCACGATGTTGTCTTGGTGTTGTGGCTGTGAAGAGACGACAGAGAGGGAGTGAGAGGGAGTGTGATAGATGGCGAGAGAGAGGAGACTTGGCAGAAAGAGAGAAGGAGGTTGGCGGATTCTTAATTCAGCTGGAGAATGATTTCAGAGAGGAAAGATGAGACTCCCTTGTGTGCCTGCCTCTAAAAAGGTGAAGAAAAAAAGCTTTAGGTTAACAAAATGGCAATCAATACTTTTAATTTGCTTACTGTCTCTCATTAGCAGGCAGGGGAGGAGGGGAGAAGAAGGGACAGAAAAGGATAGAGGGGTGACTGAGGGAGTGATGGAAGGGAACAGCTGTGGGCTTGGCACATTCGTCCAGAGCCTCGGGCAGAGAGCTGGATCTAGATCAGATATGATGATGTGCCAGAGAAACTTGATGCATCTCCACAGCTCGTCTGAAGCTCTAGAGTCACAATGGCCTCCCTTCATGATGATGGAACAACATTTAGGAGGAGGGAGGGGGGAGGGGAGGTGTACAAAGTTCCTACAGTAAGAAAAAAAAAAAAAAAAAAACAAGGTGAGAAGAAGAAGACAGAGGATGCAGTGAAGAGGTCCCCTAGTGCCCTGGTTCTTTTCAACACTTTCAACTTCTTGGTTTTCCCTAAGGAAATTTTGTCTGCAACTGAGCATCAAACACATACAGTAGAGAAGATACAGGAATGCACCGATGACCAACGAACAGACTGTAGACAAAAACAGAAAAAGCTGTTAAGTTGCCTTTTTACGCATCCTGCAGACACACTAACAACATTATCATCTCACTGGAGTTGTGTTTCTGTCACACGATTAATTTAGGTGCAGTAATTGAGACATTTTCAGGGGATCACCAAAATCTTTAGGGATTCATCCTCTGGGGGCCATGAATTTTTTGTAAAATAATTTCATGGCAATGCATCGAGCAGTTGTTGAGATATTTCAGTCTGGACCAAAGCCTGGAGCTGAAAACTGCACATAGATAAAAGTGAGAGATTAAGGCCCAAGCCAAATACTGAGCCAAATAAAGTAAATTCTCTTTGGCTCTGCTTTTGATTCTTTTCCTTCTTATTCTCTTTTCTCCTTTTTTCTCTCCTCCCTTCCTCCTGTGCAGTTTTCCTTCCCTCCTCTTCTTTCATGTCCTCTATTGCCTTCTGTTACTATTTATAGCCTCAAAAATCTACTACTTCTCCCTCTCTCTTGTCCTCCCTCTCACCTTCTCTTTTTTTTCAGCCGTTACTATTTTTAATCACTATCACTTTCTTTTCCTCCCACCTCCCTCTCCCTTCCTCTATTCCTCTTAGCTGCCTCACTACAAGGGCTGTAGGTAAACGAACAGATCTCATATGGAGGCTAATCAAAGGCGAGCATCCTCTTGGCAACTGCTCTCAATCTGGCATGGCATCACTTACGCCTAGGAAGATAAAAATTCAAAAACTTGAAGCTGTAAATTCAGTGGGCTAACTGCATTAGTTGTGCACTGTGCTTGATGGATGGGGGGGCGTGAGGTTTCTCTGTTTGGGGGCGGAGACACACGGTGATTCGTTTGCAGTGGTGGGAATTAAAAGTCTGCCTCTGTGGCAAATAGACACAAAGAGGCAACGTGCGCCTGGCTGGATGACAACACCATCTCATTTCTTAGTCTGGTGTTGCTGTGCAGCTCCTGGCAGTTTATGATGCATTCAGGCGCGCTGGGGTTCAATCGATGCTGTGGAGAAATTTAGTCTAATGACTGAAATGATTAAACGATGCAATAAAACTTTTGTAATCGCAAAATAATTTCCTCTTACAGCTACATTAGTTGATGGTAGCAAGCCTGTGTCCACGTGCATGCACATACAATTTCCTCCACACCACTGCATAAACACACACACATAAACTCCATTATTCAGATGTAATGAAGACTCACCTCCGTGGTTTTACTGCAGCTGTGAAAAGTTAACAACTCTAATGAATTAAACTTAGAGCTTGTGTAACAGAGTTCTGTGTAGCAAGGTGTTTCTGGGGAACTCTAAATCTCATTAAACCACCGAGCATCAATTATGGTCCCTGTGTGTGTTGGTATATGAACAGAAGGGAATATACAGAAGTACATTTAGATGGTACATAGCCCTAATCTACTCACTCAGACGTTCATTAAATAAGTTACAGGGAAAATGCTGAAAATACAAATTTAGTGGATGCTAAGTTTTTTTTTTGTTTGTTTTTTCCAACACAAGTTAACGAGCCAGTAAGTCTACTGAAAACCAGCCTTCAATTGTCTCCATTTGTCATGTGACCCAAGATGGTGCTGTATTTCTTTCTTCTCCACAACAGGAGTGCTAGTCAGCAGTGGTGCACTCAGTGTGTAACATATATAAGTGAGACTTCTATTTGTTTTAATCAGTAGCTTTACTGAAATGTATCTTCCTTTAATGGAGGACGCTGCTCTCTGCAGAAGTACATCTTTTTTGTTACTTTCAGTCCCACTGAAGTTGCTTTTTTCCACCTTTAAAATCTCTAAAAAGATGCTTACCAAATCAGTTTTTTCAAATTTTAAGGACTTCGTGAGAGACATTGATATGTTACATACTATAAAGACCATGGATCAGGGTTTACACTTACTCTATGAAGTAGACCTCTCCTTTCTCGGTGTAAGCCATCTCCCAGTTGTCAGGCAGGGGTCCTAGCTCGTCGCTCTCCTCTGGTTTGGGTATTGTAGTCTTTGGGGACTGCCCGTCATCTTTGGGCAGCTCGGTGGAGGCCTCCGCTGGGTTGCTCTGCGGAGCGATGTCCCCCGAAGCGTCTGTGCTCTTGTCCTCATGTTCGCTCGACTCTGAGGTGACAACAGTGCAGGATGAGTCAGGCTCGACATTATCGCTCGGGGAGGAGAGGGGGATGAGGTGAGTCAAAGACCAGGGAGGTGAAGCAAGGAAAAAGATATGTAGGAGGCTGGGAGAAGAGATTGATTGAGAGTCAGGGTTAGGGTGGAGGCAGAGAAAAAAGAAAAGAGTGATTAGAAAAAGGTGAGGGCACACAGTGACTCAGGGGAAAAAGAGGAGTGAGGTGAGGGGAAGAAAGAGAATGACTGAGGCTAACAAGACAGAGAGACGCATAAAGCAGAGAAGACAATAGAGACTGAGAGAGAAACAGGCTGTGATGCCCTAGTTTGAGTTGTGGCAGAGTGTAAATGTGTTAAAGAGGGAGAAAAATGGTGAGTATGATGGAAGGAGAAAGAAATGGCAAGTGTGTGCACTTCCCAGAGGAGAGAGCTGGTGGAGGGAAGTGGAGAGGGGACAAATGAGAGCAGGGGATTGAGAGATAATCTATGGGAGGGAAAGAGCGAGGTAGCTATCTGCTTAGATCACAGAGCCTGCTGTGCTCTATTGATTCCCCTTCAGCTCTCCTGGTCAGCCCACACTCTGTCCATCTACAGAGACAAAACTCCCCCTGAGCTCAGAGCAGCAGCCCACTTTAACATCCAGCGAGGTTTACTGAGCTGCCCAGAGCCCGAAGTTATCGAGCATCTCAACGCCGCCGATAGGAATCAGTTAAAGATGTTCCCTGTCCCTGTGTTTTCTCTCTGCTCTTAAGGGTACATTCAGTGTCATCCGCATCACATAGAGCAGATGTAGATAACCAATGTACACCAGCACGGTTCCTTGATACTTTATAGAACTTTTAACCCTTTGTGAACCAGAGCACTGCCTAAAATCCTTAGATAAGTCCTCACTAGTTCTTCCTAAATCGAGTCAAACGGCTGAAAGTGATTGTGTCTTTGCCATTAGGACTGTGAGGGCTTTGAAATTATGTTATTTTTGTTATTTTTAATTACTTTTATCACTGTCTTTTTATGTTTTATTTCTATGATATAGCTGTTTCTCTGATTTACAACAGTTAAATTAGTTCTTTTATGACTGTTACCCCATAAAGCACAAGCTGTATAATGTATATAATGTTTTGTTCGTGTTACATATTCATCTAAAGCTGACCTTTTGTTTTATTTTAACATTTACAGCATATCTTGCTTTTGCATTTCTTGCACTTAATTTAGAATTTTGTCTTTTCTTTCCTGTTATCCTGTAAAGCAATCACGGATGTTAAGAAAATAGTACTGTTGTTATCTGAGAATTTTTTGTAGAAATGTGTTTCTCTTGCAAATTAAAGATCATACCTTGTTTGAGCTCCTTGCGGTAGGAAAACCAAAATCTCATCCTTTTTACAAGCTTCCTTTCTCACAACACAACAGTTCCTTAAAGATTGTACAAATGTCTAAAAAAAAAAAGTAAGTGGGATCAGCAACCGAACGCTTTGAATTTCAGTGCTGTTATGACCGGTGCTGTGCTGTGAGAAACTTGACTATCCTGAGGCCATAAAACCAGCTTAGAAAGTCACAGGACCCAAGCATGGTTTTGGATTTGGAATCACAAAAATCAGACTCATAATGCCTCTTTTATGATTGTCCTTTCATGTGATCATGAGATTCCCTGATTCAAAGGGGTTTCTGTGTGTGTAAGCATGTGTATGTGTGTTTGAGTGTATGTGCGTATTTGAATTTCTATACAATGCGAACAACGAAGAGCACGTTCATTTGTTTTCTTAGTCAGGCAAATATATAAAAAAAAGTCTTTGTTCACTATTTTATGGATGAGAACAGTCTCAAGAGCCTTGGCCTCGTTATGTGCAATGTTAAATGTCACTTCTGCCTATTTTCAGAATTCAGAGAGAGGATAACACTGGTTTGGACAGCGCTGATTCACAGTGAGAGAAAACACTTAATAAAAATGCCTACAGAGCCTACAGGCCCCTGTTGTATATGTGTATGCCCTCTGGCTATCTGGGCTTAATAATAGCGCTTAATAATAATAATACTTCATGAATGATATCAAATTCTAGGGAGCAGCGGCACTAATGCTTTAATCATAAACAGTTTGGACTCTGACTGTGTGAGTGAATTATAATTTACAGTTTACATATCATATGTAACCAATTAAAAGTGATTATCTGCCATTAAATCATTTTCCAGGAAATCCATGTAAAAGCAGTCTGTTACTGTCTCTGTTGCTAGGCAACAACCCTAGAAGAGACTGTTGCTATGACTTAAACGAGACCTGCAGATCAGCCTGACCCAGAGCATGGCCTTAAACCCAGCTGTCCTGGCGAGGCTTCTGGCTCAAGTGACCTCTGCCTCTGTGTCTGTGGAGGTCGTTGTCGGGCCTGACCTGGGGTGACAGCAACGCCATTGCCGTTGACGACGGGTCTCTCCTCCTCCTCCTCCTCGGGGGGCTCGATGCTGGCTTTCTCCATGTTGCTGACCGACTTGTTACGCTTCCTCTTGCCCTCAGAGCTGGGTCTGGCGCCCGGCAGCAGCTGGTCTGTTACATTTAGCAGCAGAGCGCTGGGCTCGGCTGGAGGCTTCGGGGTGCCGTAAAAGTTATCTGGAACAGAGAAGAGCAAGAGGTGGAGCATTTACATCAAGGTCATTTTTGGATGCTAAATACTTACTCACCAAAATCTGGTGTTTTAAGCTGTGCTAACAGTATGCAAGCAGGGAATAACAATGTCTGTTTGTTGGTCGATCAGTCCACCGCTTTGGTCCAGACCTAAATGTCTCAGCAACTATTGGAGGGACTGAAACTTTGTACAGATATTCATGGTCCCCTGAGGATTGAATCCTAATGACTTTGTTGATCCCTTGGTGGATTTCCATGAAATTTGTTACAGATATTTAAGCTCCCTGGAGGATGGATTATAATCATTTTATGGATTTTTTGATGTCACAATCAGACATCATGACATTTTCATCAGCTGAAGCTGTACTTTGTGTGAGACACTAAAACGGTGGACATGATAAACATTATACCTGCTTAACATTTAACCCAAAGCAGCACAAGCTGTCTAAATAAAATCTGCATAAATAACTGCAAATACACATGATGAAAATGTAAAGAGACAGACAGAGAGAAGAAAAGGAAAGCAAAAATACAGCAAAGATGCCGACAGAGAACAGAGAGTGAGGATGAGAGAAGTGGGAACAGTGGGTTGAAAGAGGTTCATGACACCATTGCTCTCTCCACAGGGAGGATGAGCTGTTCTGTGCACCTGACAGTCTGTTCCATGTTGAAGCCAGTCGATCCATGAACACACGTCACATGTCATCCTGAACTAATTTTGATATTTGTTGCTGCCGTACTCATCTGCACATCAGTCACTTATCAGACCACGCTTTCCTGCGTGTCTTGGACTGAATAATCAGCGTTTCTCTCTCGGTTACATTCTCTGGTCAGAGCCAGTTACCCACCTCTGGGAGCAGCGGTTATTCACTTGGCTCTGACTCAACAGCCACAGTGCTCTACGTTGATTTTACATTTTCGCTGTTTTGTTGAGCTTTTTAAATGTTATTTTTCAATGCTTTGACCAGAACAAGAGAAACAAAAGAAGCAAGATTCTCTTCACATCTTTTGTATTGCAGTGGCAGCAGGAACCTCAGCAGTGGATCACTCAAAACCAGAGCAAATAAAACTGACTTTATCTGCAATTGGTTAAGAGGGAGTTGTGTGTTTTAGGGGTGAACCTCTCCTTCAAATCGAAAGGTTACATGCTCCTCTGTGGTTCGAAGAAGGCAGGAAATAAAAAAAACAATAAATTCAAAGCCAAGAGAAGTAACTGCAGAAGATATTCTTGTCAAGCTGAACACTAGACTGTTATTTTTAACCTCTGAAAATTTGACATTCTGGAGAAGAAACATAAATTCTGAAGTGAGTTATCGAATCATGTTGGTCCAGTTTTTTTTTTCAGATCAGACATTATTTGGCTCTGAGGCTTTCTTAAATCCAAGCTAGAAAAACAGCTGAAGATCTATGTGGTTACATCCATGGCACGGAATTAGTTTGCAGAGAAGGACATCAGCCATAGTTTAGGTCTGGAGTAGTTCACATAGAGTTTGCTATTAGATTAGCTCGTAGCCATTTCCTCAGCTCCACTCAAGTGTCCCTGGCAGAACGATCAGACATTAGCAGACGACGTGTGAAAATCCACAGAGATTATTTTAATGCACTCGGCTTGAGCATTAGAGACAAACTCCAGAACTGACTGCAGGGGAACAAGAAGAATAGCCAAAGAGATTTAAAAAAACATAAGTTGGTGGCTCCTTCCACGTTGGAAAGACCCATTGAAACATCATGTTCATGTTCTGGAAAACATGAAGGCTGCAATGAAAAATGGAGGAGAGTAGCTGTAAAAAGATTACTGGGACTGTCGGGATTAGAACCCCCGAACCACAGACACAAATCCCGGAGCCTTAACGAGCTGAAGATTTGCCTCTAAGAAGAAAGCATGCTCCACGTGTGAACTTAAATAACCTGCAGCATCACAGAAACCTGGACTTTGAAGTTTGAGTAAGAGGTGGAATTGCTGTCACATGAGACAGCTGCACTGATTTCAGGCTGGAGTCTCACCTACGAGCTGATAAAACTGTCTTAATTAACAAATTCCCAAAACTAATTCTTCAAAAGATATGCCAAATCATGATTAAAATTACAATTTCCCAACATTCAGAGCCAAGATCATCATATTTTGTTTGATGGTTTTATAGTTTACAGAAGAGAAACAAAATGGAGGGTGTTACTTGGGGCTTTCACGTCTGTTTTGGGCTTTTTCTACAGAGAGAGACAGTACGAGCCTGAACAGTAGGGGGATAAATATTTGAGGCTGATACTGGCATAAAGGAAAATTAGGGTATATTTTATGGCAGCTGAAGCTACAGCCCAGACGCAGCCTATTTCATAAGCCATATTTCAGGTATTTGCTTAAGCACAGACTTATTAAAGGTGAGATATCAGTTCACTGCCTTTCTCAGTTTTCTTTGTGATAACAACTCAAACCTGCTCTAACAACCATTTGATCCTCACCATAGCCTTCCTTTAAATTTCAGCTCTTCCACATCTAATTGGCCATTAAATTATTAAAATATATAAAACGCTGAATGATGGCCGAGCAACCACGCAGAAGAAACTCTATCTCTCTCTCTCCGTGCAAAGCAGCTCCCATCGGCAAAAGGATCGTACATTGCTTCCGGCAACCGACCGTTAAATTGGCCATCTGCAGTTTTTTTCTCCTTCCTGCAGCGGTGGCAGCCGACAGAGACCGGAGTCAGGTGGGAGAGAAGAAAGTTGGCTGCTATGTGTTATCTTTATAATGGCAGGGGTCTCCTGGTTTGCTTGGAGCTTTTTTTTTTAAAGTGCAGTGGTTTAAAATCCAAGCCTCAGGCCTGTCTGACCACAGGAGAGAAAGAATAGAGAGTGTCTGTTTGTTTTGATTAGACAATTGAAGAGCCACTGCAACTCAGAATCGAGGACTGAGCTGAGAGAGAGCCAACCTGAAGGTACTGCATGGATGTGTGAGTGTGTGTGTGTGTGTGTGTGTGTTGGCTTCTTTTCATTCAGAATTTACAGAAGATTCCTTCCAGTGTCCTTCATGACTGATGGCACTCTTGTCTCTGCAAAGCCCAAAGATGGATGGATGGAGGAATACTTGTGAGTGTGTGAGTGCAGTGTGTGGATGTGGAGCGATGAGCTCCTTCTCAGCATTCTTTCGAACCACTGTCACTCACACAGAGAAAAATGCCTGGCGTGCCACACTGTTGCATAAATTCCAGAAAAATTTAGAAACGCCACAAAGAGGAATGACCACAATCACACGCGTTGTTAAGCGTGACTTAACTAAATCCTTACCTTCATAAGTTCCGCTCTCTAGCAGGGCCCCACTTTTCTCCAATTCCATAAACCGGTCAACGGTCACAAAATTATAATCCACCCCTGGGACCTCTCCTTCCTTGGGCTGCCTGGTTGTGCCTGCAGGAGATAAGCGAGAAGAGTTAGAGCCGCCGGAGCTGTGAACGCCTCCTCACTGCTGAATGAGAGGAGACTAAGTAGTCTTTGTCAGTGTTTTAGAAAAGATCAGAACATACCAGAGCTGAAACACACTGACCCTGACCCAGCTCTATTTATTTAGGGCCCTCTTTATTCCTTTTTGTCCTTTCCCTTCTGGCACAGCTGACACTGAATATTCCAGCAGTGTGCTTTCTGTTAAGGGGGGGCAGTACCATTTCAGCAGCTAAGTGATGCAATATGGACACCAAGAGGAGAAATCAAGTCAATCTGCATGTAGCTGACAGCATGTCGAGGACTCCCTGACAGGAGCAGCAGTGCTGCCAGCTGACTGCAGCATGAGAGCGATGAAAACATTTTATACCTGTAACGGCAGCATTTTCACTTTTAAGTTCACTGCCACAACGACGATCCCTCCTCCAGTTACTACAACACTGTGCGTCAGAGTGTTTATGATGTTACACAGAGGTACAAATGACTTCCTAAACACTTTCTCATCACTGTGTGCTAATTAGACTTGTTAAAACTGATCCTGGCTGTGATAACACGCAGACACTCTACCCCTGAGGTGCTGAATGGGTTTTCACATCAGAGCAAGGGTTGTTCACACTGAAAGACGAGCCCGTAAAAAACACACTAGTTAGACCCTCACTACGGCACATAAAGTGTCCATCTGTGCGTTTTAGAGTTAGCAGGGGAACAACTGTGCCACTGATCACCCCTGGTAGGTGGTATGCTGTGATTTGACTTTTTAAAGGCCAACAGGCATCACTCATGCTTCGCTACACAAGGTTGGAAAAATGCCTGTGAAAGTTTGTTGTGTTGTTGAGGGCCAGCGAGAGCCAAGAGTATGGATAAGAGCTGGTCATGAGATTCCCAACTGGGAAAAAATAGGTGCACTTAAGAGCAGAGTGGGTGAAATTAGGCGTTAAGATGACAACGGATGGGATCAGCTGTGCCTCTTTAACTCACTGTCCCCAATGACTTTAGTACACTTCATACTAAAAGTGAACATTAACAGGAGTCTATCGTAAATGTTTGCATTGCTTTTCCTTTATAAATCCGTGTAAAATCTGTGTAACATGCACAGCAACACGTCCTGAGTCAAAACTCTATTTCAGAGATTTGGATTCAGTTCTGCAGCTTTTGTAAACATTTCATCCGAAAAGGCTCCTGCAGCTCTCAACTGAAGAACTGTTTTCAAATGAACATTTCTGAACTGTTGGCCTGTGGGTTAAGGCACTGACCCTGAACTGTAATGTCCCTGGTTTTCATTCAGCTGGGGACCTTGGTTGCATGTCATTCCCCATCTTTCTCTCTCTTTGTCTCCTGTGATCGCTCTGCTGTCGCTATCAAATACGGACTTAAAATAATACAAGAAATAAATAAAATAACAGGAAAAAAGAAAAGAAAAAAAAAAAAAAAATTTTAAATCCTTTTCACATAAACGCTTCTGAACTGAAGAAGTCTTTTCGGGTGAGTAGCAAAACATCTTTAATCACAACTCCAGTCCAAATATATGGTTTCAAGTTTATCCAGACAGCATCAAACAAAGTAATGAATAGAAAATGAATGCAAATGAGGGCATTAAGCTTCTCGCCAAGCCTTTCCAATGTTGTCTTGTTAATATGCTGATTAATTGGTCCTTAAATGGAGGAACTAAACCCACAAAAGGCTTTATGACCAGCTCGTCTGATGGAAACTGCTGTAGTTGCACTTTGTTTTCTGTTTACAGAAGATTCAGTCAGAAGAGTCATTTCCTTTCTTGAGCAATCAAGCTGTCAAACATGACTATCATATGGAATGAAGTGGAACTGCGTACGCACAGGCCTCCGAACACGAATTTACTGCTGACGACCTTCGGAGCTGAAACATCCGACTGCAACCTGCTGACAGAGTCATTTGTAAGAGCTTATAAGAGCAAATGAGCAGCAGGGATCACTGCTGGGTGTGGATACGTCAGTGTGTGTGCTGGTGTCGCACCTCCAGTGGTGAATTTCTTGATTGTGTCTGTCAGCATGGGGGCTTGTGTACCCGTCAGATTAGCCTCCCTCACAGGCAGAGCTACTGACTGAGCAGCACACAGGCACACATTTCAAAGAGGACCTTTGATGTTGCAGATCTATATTTAGCAGCATCTTCTGGTGGGGACTTCTCTCGGGTGACAATATCCCAAAAAAAAAAAGGAGGCACCCACAATGCCTCTCAATTTTCAGTGCTTTGTATGTGGGTCATGATCCTATAGTGCAAATCAGGGGGGCACCTGTACAACGGTGCTGGATATTCTTAGGAAGGTATATAATAATTATTTACAAAGCCTTGATTACTGAAAATTGGGGAACTCCCATAATGTTAAATACTGCGTCCATCATTATGTCAGCCTACAGGAGCCTGGATTCTCAAATCCCCTCAGGTGTATGTCTGGATCTGTCGCTAAAGATAGGTAGTGTTGTTTTTGTGAGTTCCTTTTTAGTTTGTGAGACAGGATGAGACAGAGGAATAAAGAAAGAGCGATGGATCTCACCATGATCTAAACTGATGTTTAGATCATATAAAAATAGTTACTCCAAAAAAAATAAAAAATAAGAGAGGCATATCAGCAGCTTCAAACTAATAAATCCACACAGGCCTAAACTCCTTGTAAGATCAAACATCAACATATATCAACACCCAGTTTCCTCAATGCCATGAAAACATCTTCTGTTGCTTAACATTTTTTTTTTAATCCTAAACTTTTCCATCATATCAAATCCAATTTTTGTTACTATCTATGGCTGGTACTTCCTACTATAGTACTGCTATAGCCGAGGAAATGTATGTGCACCCAGTAGCTGCCTCTCTATATAGTAGTTTGCGCTTTCAGTGGCGGGGTCTGCCATTCCCACGCTGGATTCAGATGACATGTATATACGCACTAGGGACTCACAGGAAGTGACACATGCATGTTCATTTTAAAATTCAGAAGACAAGAGCCGGTGCATGAGCACACTGCACCTAATTCGTACACATTGTCATCTGTCATGCACTGGGAATTCTGAAGAGGGAACATATTTGTGTCAGTACGAGTATATGGGGTGCAGTGATTTATAAAGAAGAAATCATATTCGTCATCAGAACAGAGTAGCTGCTAAAAGTATGTTTTCTGCAGCCGGTGACGGATGAATGTGTCACTTTCCTCTCAACACTGGGACTTGTATTCACCAAATCAACCAGAAATTAAATCTTACGGTTGCACAAAAACACAGGAATGATTTTTTCAAAATAAATCCTGGAACATTCTGCTTCTTAGAGAGGAAACTGAAACTGCAAAGGTTCTTCTGTTATTTTTGGAGTTATTATTTCAGCTATTAATGAGCCAAGAGTATGACAATTACAAGGCCAACCTTCACATCATCACTCTATATCACAAATGAATAAAAGAAAGTAAACACAGTTACTTTGGGATATACTCTATAATTAAAGCATGAAATGGCACAATAATGCATTGACACAGAGCTGTGGTGCTATAAACAGATGAAATCTGATACTGTACTATGAATCAGTTCCTAC
This sequence comes from Toxotes lorentzi, assembly GCA_037833715.1. NCBI lineage: Eukaryota > Metazoa > Chordata > Actinopteri > Toxotidae > Toxotes > Toxotes lorentzi. The sequence continues at coordinate 4,403,616 of JBBMJY010000015.1, read as the reverse complement.
ACTCGAGGCAGCTGCAGCAAAACTGCCATGCGCTACTGAACAGAAGTATAAATCCAACTTTGGACTTTACTGCGGCTTTTACCGGTGTCCAAAGGCAACAGCGTAAAACAAACAGATCACGGCAATGAATAGTGAACAAGTGAGCAACAGGACATTTGTCTGAAATAACTGTGGGAATCGTTTGCTTGTTTGGGATGAAAGACAAGAAACAAGACGGAGAAGGAGCATGAAAGGAGAAAAGTGGAGCACTGATAATAGTTGTTGAGACTGTTGTAGCAGTAGTGAGAAGTGTGCACAGGGTGAGAGAGGGGTGTATGAAAAGAGGCAGCACATGTAATGGATGAGAGAGCAGCTTGACTTGTAGCGTGGGCTGAGGCTCTTGTACTGTAGCCTACAGCCACCCTGCCGTCCTCCAGTGCATCCTCAAGCCAACTCCACAACCAAAGGCCACAAGTCCAACTCTCACTTATGCAGCCGAGCGCCATTACCAGCTGCCCTCCTCACAGCTAACACCTGTAGTGGTTTCATACTGGGACTAGTGCTCCTGCAGATTACATTAACATACTGTAGCTCTAAGCTACGCGTATGTTAATAAAACACATTGTGTTAAACGCGTGACCTCTGTGTTTGGCTTCACATTTTCACATTTGCACAGTGAAAACACTGTAACCTGAACACAGTTTGAACCTGTGATAACTGCAGGCAAAATGAAAAAGCTCAACATGGATCCAGACAATCACTGGAAAGCAGAAACACTGGCCCCTAGAGAGAGAGAGAGAGAGAGAGAGAGAGAGAGAGAGAGAGAGAGACTCTACTGTGTATTCATGACGGGGACTCAGAGCCTGTGTAAAGACCCTGAGGAAATAATTATACCATAAGCATTCAAGCTAATCATTTTCATATAGTAACCTACCCGGGTGGAAAAATTCACAACAAAAGAAAAATATCAGAAGTGAAACAACCTTTTGTCTCTAATGCATTTGTTACATGTTGAATATCAACTACAACTGTGTAATGTCCTTTTTCTAAATACAGACAGAAAAAGGCACGTGACGGCGCGTTCAGTAAGCAGAGATATGATGGAAGAGCACTTTCACAGGCTGAAAGGTAAGTGTTTGGCATTTTTGGGAGAAAATGAAGAAAGTGAGACAGTCTGAGGCAGAAATGGGACAGAATGTGTCTCGTCTCTGTTAAGTCATCCTGTCCTGGGATTTGTTAAGACATGATGCCATGACGCTTTCTCAGAAGATGGAAGAGCCGAATTTGGTCCAAACAGCACCTGACTTGAATACATTTAGGCTATAAGAAGAAATAAGTAGAATCATGATTTTTTTTTTAACTAAATATATGTTAATTACATCAGTGGCCTTACCAGCCATCAGCTCCCAGAAATGTTATTTTCATGCATCTTTAGTCACTTGCAAGATTTTCAGTTTGTTGGCATTTTGCAGAGCTCAGCAACAGGTGACTGTTTTCCCTAATGTCAGTGATAGTACACTGAAATTGATTCAACAACTGGAGCATCATGCAAATTTTACTGTTATTGTTGTATCTTGGGTGGGTATAAACATTAAGCAGCTTGCTGGCATCATTAAATTAATGTGTCCATCTTCTTCCCTCTGGTTTAAAATACACACACATAATAAAATACAGGCCTTGTTAGCCGTTCACTAAATGCTTGTCTTGAACAAATTGTTGTGTTAGTTTTTATGTGGTGTACGAGAAAATATGTAGTCTAGGCAGCAGCCACAGTGAGGTGACAGACTGCAAGAAAGAACAAGAGTCTGTTCATCTATCTCCTGCACCATCTTTGCTGAAGTCTCTACTCTCCTCTTTACATCTTCCCCCTTGTTTCTTTCATCTTCTACTCCAGACAAATTTCAAATGCACAAAGTAATAGCAATTTCATATTCCACTCTCTACCTCATCTGCTTGGATTTATGTTCGACTTTTAAGTTCAGGTGTATTTTGTGGGTCATGCAGCTTTAAAGGGGTATATAATGTAGCCAGGGTGAACAGGGGTCTGAGGCCTCCAGCAGTGTCCACCACTTTTTGTACTGTTACAACAGTCCAGTGTTGTGGACAATAGCCCGAGCCGGACGTATAAGGCAGGTCTTGCCCTTTTCACCCGAAACCCTCTGTTATGACTGGCCAAGACAGAGTCAGCACGGCCTATTGTAGCCACCCTAATCTCGTCATTAGCCAGTTAGGAAGTGACGGACAGCGGTAATGCCCTTGCATTAGAGGGATGGATTAGTTTGCCATTCAACGCCTGCCTGCTGCCCGTGGGCAAATGAACCGATGGAGGACAGTGAACCGCGCCACCGAAAGCTGCTTTCGTTGCACTTTGGCTTCACAGACAGCAAGTGTGGCGATGTGCTTATTCACTGTTTTCAGCGATGATCTAGAGCAGGGTCTTAATCAGCTGTGATTACATATCATTTAAGCGGTAATAAAGTCTATTGAGCAGGGAGTGCAGCGGAGGCTGCTGATGATGAAAGTTAATATCGTTGCTTTGCAATCTAATCATATTGACTGGGAATGTTTGGCTTCCCTGGCAAAGCACAGACACAAAACCTCACTCTTGGCTCTTGACCCTAGATCAACCATTTTTTGCCTTCTCCACCACTTAATGAGATTTCAGGTTCATTTGAGTTCAGTCAAGTTCAGAGAGAATGACAGTGTTGCTCCCCTGCTTATTGACAGTCAGTAATGTGGGATGGATTGGAGAATGTGAGGCATTGAACCACACTCCCCTGCCTGCTGGCCCTCTGCCACCCTCCCCTGAATTCCATTAATAGCTCTGCCCTCCAGGAGATGCTGGGTGGACCGCCTGTAACACAGCCAGAGATATTGATGACTGCATCCTCCCCCTAAAGGGGAGAAGGGAGGAGGGGAGAAAGAGGGCTGATAAAGAGATAAAGAGGTGGCAGAAAGGGGAACGCATAGGGAGAATCATCATGGAGGCCAGTATTTTAAAAGGAATTAATCTCCTGGCCTATTCACTTTCCCTACAAAGGACAGAAACACAAGAATACACCACAGACTGCAAACCACAAAGTACACAAAGTGTACGTTACACTTCTTATAGCCTTCACGCCTAACTGGCTGGTCTCAGGTATTTAACCTCTTGTGAACACCTTGAGAGTCGTTGAGGTCACATGTGAGTCTTTAGGGTCACATGAGTCATGGTGTGGATGGGTGTTAAGCTGCCATTTAAGAAAATCAGATTTCTCATGTTTCCTCTGAGTAAACAGTCGGTGGAGTTTTGTTCTCTGCTAAACACTTTGCATGATGTTCCCTGTGCAACTGTTTCTTGTTGCTTGTCAACTCGCAGTAGCCAACACTCGCTGCCTGATAAATGCAGCAATAACACTATCTGTTCCAAAAACACTCTCTGTGGGCATTTTCAAAACCAAATTAATACTGCTCTCATATCCAAAAGAGTGTTTTCCCCCAAAATTGTACGGGAAGATTGATTGTAAGTAAAGAACAATCATATATAGATGCTGCAAACACATTTCAAAAGCTGCAAATATGCAAACAGATTGAAAAATGACAGTGACACTGTTGCTGGGGGATTGTGTAAGAAGATCAAGGAGGGCTGCTTGAAATCTAATTTATTCAAACACACATATCAGTGTGAAGCTGGAGCAGAAGCCTCAAAATCCTGCCAAACTACATCAAGTAAGGACAGGTTGTAGCATCTGATAATGTATTACCCTGTCAAAATGTGATAAAACTTCCCTGCTGCCTCAGTCTTTCAGGTGTAAAAGTAAACTGCATGTCATCACCTACAGCTCGAGGAAACTGCGATGGGCGTTTTTCACCACTTTCCAAATGATTAACCAGACAACTGAGGAGATATCAGCACATTACCCGGTAATGAAAATAATCTTCAGTTCTGATGTAGATGATGAGGCAGGAGGATAAAAAACATCTTATCCTCCAGTTAATGGTCAATAATGACACCTTCATCTTAATGTGCCGATGCTGCGCGAATATCAAGTCTTCAGCTCGGTGTCGATGTTACTCTGGAGCCCATGCACAGCAGTCAAACACTTAACGGAGTGATAAACTACCGCAGTCCATGACAGTGACAGATCGGCTTGTCATTGTATAGAGCTCTCCATATTGATTAAGTGCTGCATCACATACATTTGGGACAAGACGTGGCTGTGAATCCTAAAAGTTGGCAGCAACAAGTCAGCCTGACGTTCAGGATGTAACTCATAGGCAACTATTTGCGGGCCCATCCCACACACGTGATACAGTATGCAGCCAAGATAAATATACACAGTGTAAAAACAACCTACCCCTACACAGGGATGTCATCATGATATCTGTTATCATTGAGAACTGAATCAGAGCAAGCTCCTCTCTCCTCGTTTCTGTGTCTCTCGTGGGAAGATGTGAATAGCTCCTTTCATCGCATCTCAAGCCTCCCTCTATTTCTTCTTGCTCCTCCAGCATGCCACTAAAAGAGATCGCCTTTGGTCTTGCTCCGCATCTCAGCTTCCATGGGAATCAAAGCCATCATGCTTGCAGGGGAAGGAGAAAGTTGAAGTGAAGAAAAACAAGAATAAGAAAAAAAAAAAAAAGGGAACACACCCTAACAATAATTCAAGGCTGTGGAGGTGACTCTTGACAGGCAGCAGCTGAGCGAGCATTCACGCCAACCAACTTTAATCTGGAGAGATCCCGAAAAAATATCACAGAAACCACAAGACGTCTGTTTCATCTTCTCTGCAGCTACTCCACTTTTTCTCTGAATCCACGGAGGACGCGTGCATTGTCGAAAACACAATCCCTCACACACGCAGCCGACAACGGCCAGGTATAAAGAGAGCAGAGGAAGAAGAGGGAAGAGAAAGAGAGGGCAGAGATATAGAGAGATTAAGGGAAAGCTGATGTCATCCATTCGGACATGTGGCCCCTGGGGTGGGTGTTTTTCAGGGCATGTGTGTGTATCTGTGCAGTGATCAGGGATGTGAACGTGCTGCTGTGTCAGCCTAATCCCCCCAGCCAGGGCCACACTGGCTCGAGCACATTACCACCCATTGACACAATCTGTTTGTCAGGACGACCCGTTCCGCTTTTATTCATTTATAACGCCCCGTCACGACTGCGTAGCCTGAAGGCTCAGACTGCCCGCTCTACCGGAACAACAACCCGACATGCATCCCATCAGCCCGCGTTTCGAGCTCGGTCTCCATCACCAACACCATCTACCCTTTCAGTCCTCCAGTGTCAACTGCTGCCATGTCAGGGGAGCCAATTTTGTGTGTTTCTCATAACCTCTTCCGATCAAGCGAGGGATTTGAACCGACAGCCCGGTGGGTCAGAGAGGCTGGAATAATCATCACACTCCGCATGGTGATAATCATCTCATACTGCGACCTCTTGGCCCTTTAATACCAGAGGCTAAGCTGTCTCATAGTGCCATCACCTCTGCCCCTTTCCTGTTATTGGACCTACAGCACTCTGCGTGTGTGCAAGATGTGTCTAAAAGCGCTTTGCAGGCCTTACTTCGACCATTACAGCAACAGGGGTCCTCCCATCACAAGTGCAGGAATACGCAATCATGCCTATGTTTTCTAGTGCCCCCCCCCCCCTTTGAGCCACAGGCTGTGTTTGCTTTCCCTCCCTTTATTTACAAGCGTATGCCACAGTCACTACATGTCTTGGCGAGTCACGCCATGTATTTTGGGAATGACTCAGGCCACTCAAAAAAGCCATCATTTTTCATGTCAGCGGTGCGATCCATTTTGTTTCACCTCCCCCATCCAGCCTGACACTGTGTTCATCTTTAGTGGATTTATGTTTAGGATGAGGTGACGTTTTGTTTTGTTTTGCTCTAATTTATCAGCAGCGAGTGACACTGTGATCGCAGGGATTGTTTTCAGTCAGTGATCAAAGAAATATGTTTATTTAAAAGTTATTATTTCTGGGAGTTGACTTCCTACTAACACCTTGTACAGCTACGTCAATCTTGAATGTGAATTATGGAAAGTTATGTCGCATTTTTGTAGCTATTAGCAGTTTCTGTTTATAGACAATCAACCGATAAAATACACAAAGCCTGTAGGTCTGCCACAAAACGCTTATCATGCACTGCAATTACACTGTGACAGTGAAGAGCTGATTTTTGCAGGGACCTTCCTTTTTAACTGGAGGTGCTGTTTGTGTACACTGTTGACACACTAAGGTAAAAAAGCTCACATGATGGCACTTGTGATAAATTAATGAATAAAAATTCATGTGGCTTCATGGGGAAGTTGTCACTGGAAAGAACAAGCACTGATTTTGTTGTCAGTGTTGCATTCAAGTCATTGGGGGTTTTTCACGCCTGGACTAAAATCCAGTCGAAAGCTGTCCGAAGGATTTATCTAAGGAAGTATCCAAGATAATACAAAGCCACGAACAATGAAGAGTAACTTTTAGAAAATGACTTCGAAGACAGAATTCATGAGTGCTATCTTCCTTCCTGTTAACTGCTCCAAGGCAAAAAGGCGAGAAAAAAAAAGTTTCCCTGGAAACTTCCAAACATGCTATGATCAGAGTAAATAACTGTTTGTGGAAAATGTTTCCATAAATAATAATGAAGGTTGATAGACTCACTCCTGTGAAGGTGGACTGAAGGATGGAGAGGAACAAGGAGGTGATAAGTGGTGGTGAGTTCAACTAATGCAGAGGCGGTTTATCGTAAGAGAAATGAACTCACGAAAGTTTTCTTTACTTTGTGTCAACAGGAATTACTGCGATACAGAGAACTTGTGTTTTCCTTGAATTAAATAAGTCTGTTATGGAGAGTTATTTCCTCCTCTAACAAATTCAGCCACTGATCTACTCGGCATGAAGGACTGAGAGAGAAAGACATATTTTGCACAACATTCATTAAAGTTGGCTTTAATTAACTTATAGGACAGACTTTGGCTGATGGGATACGTTTATGGTTTTCTGGCTCTTCCATACTATTAAGCTCCAAAGTGAGACACATCGAGGCATCAGAGCTTTCCATTTGTAATTAGGACTTCAGTGTTGGTGTGAACACTGTTTACAAGTTGGAAACTTACGTGAGATGGATGCTACATAAGCTGAGCGAAACCCTCTCCTGGCTGTAGCTTCGTATGTAACGGACAAACATCTTCTCTAACACTTATCTATAAATAAAATAAAAAATATTGTAATAAAATCTCTTTCTGTCTTTGTCTCACATGTTTGTGTTGCTTGGAAAGCTGTAATTGTTTAGTGGCTGAGAAGCCACTCTGGATTACCACCAAAAACTACAGTTTTTCTCTGGCCCCAATCTGTCCACCAAATTTCATGGTAATCCATTTGTAAGTACTGCTGGAAACACAAGTCAAACACGACTTCCTCTGCAGTAACAGTGTAAATAAACATGAACCTGTGGTGCTGCCATAGCCCGCTTCCCCCCTTCTCCGCCACGTTTTCCCTCTCTCTGTCTCACGCCGTCTCTCTCTTTCATTCCCTCATTGATACAAGTGTCCATTAATTCAGGATCCAATTACTTGGACCGCTTTGAAGCCCCTCCCACCTGCCGTCCATCTGCGATAGTTTGGCCAATGGACGGCTCTCTCTGCGCAACAGATCAAATTCCACCTCCACAAATAATCCTTCACCAGAATGCTGCTGCCAGCGCCGCACAAACTTTAATTGGATCCTTTTAATAGTGCTCACTATGGCCACTTTCAGCCTTGTAATTGGGTTTCTCTTCCTATAGAGTTTAATGGTTGTGGGGTGGGTGAGTCGGGTGAAGGGGGAGAGAGACAGAGAGAGAAGGAGAGAGAGAGGAAAAAAGGCCAGACTCTTCGTTTTACACTAGGCTTAATCCAATTTCACCCACAGAGAAATCATCTCATGCCATATATACTTTTTCAGTGGGGTTTTTTATGTGCCCCCATAAAAACCATACAGTACTGCTGAATATCTTGCCTCATTGATTTTTTTGGCTGTGAGCAAAGTGGCCCTGCTTTGCTCTCAGTGTCTCTCTATTTGGCCATACCTTTCCGACTGGGGCCCCTGGAAAATGCACTGATCCACAAAAAAAACCCAAACAAACTTGATTTCCTAAATGCCGGCACCAAAACTCCCCGAACAGAATTCAAATGACGGGGTTTCTGGAATGATTAATTTCTGCCACTTGTGGGGCGATTAGAGGGAGTAAATTAAATGAATAATATATGTATAAGCACTCTATCAGAAGGCAGTGGCACAGTCACAGGGATGAATGGATGAACGGATGATGGGAGAACAGTAAGCAGCTTAATGACAATAAATACAAAGAGACACATCCCCGAGGGGGACAGAGGGAGGACTGAGAGAGAGAGGAGAGAGTGTGAAAGAAAAAGGAGGAGGTACGATGACACCATGTCCAGGTGAGAAAGGACATTCAGTAATTCTGGGTGACTGTTCTGACACAAAAAAAATCTCCCAAAAAAAGGATTTGTTTACACCTGAAAGTCGATTCCTAACTGTGTTTGTCATGAAGACTGATCATCTTGCCCTTAAAACTGGCCGGCCCTGAAAAAACAGCCGGGCTGTCCATCACCGCCCACAAGGCCAAATGATTAAGCGACACATCTTTTCTTAAAGATGTCTGATGCTGTGCTCGTGTCATTAAGAGTTTCTTGATCAAACAGAAAAAGAAATATCAGCAGCTGCTTTGATAATCGTTTGAGTTATCTGTAAAGCGAAAAATGAAAAAAACAACCCGCTGTTTAAGCTTCTCAGTTGAAATCTGCTGCTTTTGGTAGTTTTTGTGAAACTAAACTCAATACAGTTTTGTGGGGTAGAGAGTTTGCTGTATAAAAAAGAAATTTGCACACTTTGGAAACTGGGTACTTTTCCACTATTTTCTGAGATTACTGACAAACTTGACAAATGACTGATTAAACATGCTCCGCATTTATTTTTCAGACACAAAGACGCTCAGCTTTGAATAACTACTTGAAAATTTGTAAAGTGACATCTAAAATTCAGAATGAATAAGAAAATACTCATTTCAAAAGTCTAACTTTCAGAAACTTCACTGTTTAGTCCATTCTCAGTGTATGTGAACTGGAGGCTTCAATTTTCCATATTACACTTGAGTAAACTGCATAGCGGATCACGACTGGCTTATGCTGCTTGTGATGCCACGTCTTGTATGTGTGCGCCTTAAATTCAGATTTAAGGTGGTGGTATTTAGTGGTATTTAATGTGAAAACCCTCTGGTGTCAAACGCTGCACATTCATCGTTCTGCACAGTGAAGGTCAAACATTCAAGTGAAGTAACTACGAGCAAAACAGGTCTTGAGAGCAGAGGGACTAATAATCATTAGCTGCAGCCATATTAAAATACATAATATCAGAAACACTTCAAAGCAGCCGTTGCAACTCACATCTGAGGAAAAGTGAGTGTGTGTGTGTGGTGACTCTGTCTGGAAGGATCACCTGTGTATTTTTATTACCTCAGGGAAATGAGAGGAAGCAAGGAATCAGGAATAACAGGAGAGAAGATGTGAACAGGAAAAGAGCTCAAATGCAGAAAAAAAAAATGGCAGCAGGAAAAAGGACCGTCTTTTTATATGACGCACTTTCTCCAATGACACAAAGCATTCTCATTCACCCCACTGCCACAACACTGAAATGCATTATAAGGTTATAATCTATACTATAAAACATACGCCAGCATAAAATCACCAGCAGGACCATCTGGCTGCGGCTTAATTAAATACACTTAATCACATTCAAACATATGCAACACATTCATACGCCACGGCGGTTTAGCAGGGAGGTCGAGACAAAAATAAAATCCATTTGGTTAAGAATAAAGGACAATTTCTGAGTGGTGCAAACATCATTACGGCTACAATAACTGAGTATTATGAAACAATGGTGCTCAAAGTGATTCATTCATCACTTCTGTTACGTTAACCTTTCTTCCTCTACCCACCTGCTGGAAACATCACGCATTAATCTGCCTCCTTGCGTCAGTGCTAATGATGGATGAATGGAGAGCGTGGACTGAAAACATGCTGAGCCCGTGAAACACACTTCTCAATGGCAGGTAAGTAGGTTGAATGTATGTATGGTTCATAAAGGTTACACATACAGTTGTGTGTGCGCGTCTGGGGAAGTGTCCTGCAAAGTGACAAAGTGAAAACGCGTATTTTAGATATTTTTTCTAGTTTATCAAACATCAGAATATCTCATTTACAAAATTATTCAGACCCTTGATTCAGTACTTTGTAGAAGCCCCTTTGGCAGCAATTACAGCTTTAGGATTCTTGGACAAGTCTCTACAAGCTTTGCACACCTGGATTTGGGCAGTTTATCCCATTCTTCCCTGCTGATCCTCTCAAGTTGCGTCACATTGGATGGAAGTGTCTGAACTGCCACCTTCAGGTCTCTCCACTGATGTTCTAAGGGGTTTAAGTCTGGGCTGGACTGGACTGGAGAATTACGTCCTAGACACATCTCAAGACGAAGCAAAGAGGACGCACCTGACCGCAATCTGAAGTGCTGAAGTACAAGCACCACGAAGAACTAAAAAAAACGGATAAATAAGTTCTTCGAACAAATGAAGTTTACAGTTAATGAGGTTCTCTTACTACAAGTAAATCGATTAACACCAATAAATGTCTTAATAAAAAGAAATACATAAATAATGAGCCATTACTTTATGTAATAAATTTGGTGCGTCTGCAGCAACACGTGTGTGTATCAAAGTGCATTTGTCTATACTTGTGTATGAAAACTAGGCCTGTGTGTGTGTCTGTGTGTGTCTGCTGGCAGATAACCATTCAGCGTGCAGCTTAGTATTCACCTATCTAGACTGTCCCTGCGTGGAGCCGATGGAAGCCCCTTATCACGGACCCTCAGAGCCCCACATCCCTCAACTCAAGCCGCCTGCGGAAAAGCGAGGCATAAATAAATAAAATATGCAGGAAAAGAAGAGAAAGAAAAATGCTCAGAGAAACTGGTAGGTTTTTTTTCCTGGAGATGTGGCATGCCTTCTTGTTTGTTAATGAGTGTGAGCCTGCCTAGACCTTAATGTCCTGGATGGGTAAAAATGAAAGGGGGTTATACAGAGACTTGAGGGATTATGGAGCAATGATACTTGGAAGCCAAGGGGGAGAAGGAACTTGAAAGGGGACTGAATAAAACAAGGCAAGTTCTTATGAAAGAAAGAGGAAGTGGAGGGAGAAAAATGGTGACAAATGCCTGTCGTGGGAAACTAAAACCCACATCCCGTCTTTACGAAGGAATGAGGTCTGAACACAATGAGTGAGAGATGACACAGCGACGTGCTCATGTGTGTAAGTGTCAGAAATAAAGAGGGGTCAGTCAGGCATTTTTTAAATAATCCATACTCCCATGGGGAGAAGGTGTGGGGGGGGGTGCAGAACTAAACATCATGAAACATATTCTTCCAGAGTCCCCAGAGACAGGATGGCTCATTTCCACCTCAGAGCTGGTTTGACTTGATGGAAAAAAAAAAAAAAAACAGGGAGAGAAGGCAAGGACGCTAACAAAGGGAGATGATGCTGATCAGTGAACAGGCAAAGAAGACTCATTAGACCTGATGATTTCTCTTCAGTAGACACAGTGAGTGTTTTTGACTGAGGGACAGAGAAAAAAGAAAGAGGCAAGAAACTGTAGAAAATTAACAACTGAAAGTTTTTCTGCTCTTCATGAAATTGTCTGGTCAATACATCGAGTGATCCGTGCTGAGCTCGACTGATAAACTGCTTGATGAATCACTCAGGTTAATCAAATCATTCAGAAACAGTTTGACATTTAGTGAATACACTTATTTTCACAGATTTAGATGAAAGGCTGGCTAGCTTAGCTTAGCATAAAGACTGAAAACAGGGGGAAACAGCTAGCCTGGGTCTGTTCAATGTAAACAAAATGGTATATCTGCTTAGCTTACACTTCCTTCCTTAATCCTATCTTTATGTAAAGCTAACAATGTGCTGGCCCCAGCATCATAATTACAGTAGCCACATTAACTGCTGAAAAGAATGCTGAATACTCAGCACACACATTTACAAAATGATGACTTCCAAATCTGCAGTGATGAGCGAGGGGAAGTGATGGAGTGGTGGGGGAAGGGTGTTAAAATATAACATCCTGCACACCTGGACTGATTATCCAGAGAATATACACCAGGTTGGAAGAGTCTGACAGCACATCATGATGGCTGGTTGTCCGTTTGAGTGACAGATGGGAATGGCCTTAAAAAACCCCCGATGGATAGGTGGGAAAAATAGCTGAACAGTCATCCCCAGAGAGCACACAGGCTGACAGGCACAGAGAAACTAGTTAAACCAAAAGCTTGGAGGTGAAGTTACAGTACAGGCTGCTATATAATGGAATGAATTCATCAGCCTTCCTCTAAGATGTGGTGTTCTTAAGTGTGCACCATTAGAAATATCTGCAACTGACTCACAATGAAGTATAACAGTATAACAATGAAGACTACATCCTGATGAGCTGTGAACCTATTAGCGGTAAATGTCCGTGTTAACCATGTCTTATGAACAAAAACACCATGAAACCCAAATGGTGTTGGTAACTAATGTTTTTTAAAAAATTCCTCACTGCTTGAGGTTGTTATTTGACAAATTTGTTCAATTAATCTAATTAAATAATTTTCCTTCTTGCTCCATTGCTTCCTAATAATTTAAATTGATCGACTGTCAAAACACACTAAAGGTTTTCTTGTTTTGTACACTGTGTTTCAAAAGTCACCACATCTCAGCTGAATGCTCTTAATGTGATGCAGCAGCAGCAGCAGCAGCAGCAGTAGGAAATGTTTGCGTTGAACTGGCAGTAACTTAATTCAGCTCTGATGCGACTGTAGAACAGGAAACGGTGAGGCTGATATCAGAGATGAAATTACAAACAGCAACACTGAATTTCACGCTGCAATGTTTCGTGTAAATCCCTTGTGCATAAGGAGGCAACTTGAACCTGGTGTGGGAATAGTGTTCTCCACTGCCAACAATGAGAACTACTATCTAAAGAGGTAATTACTGAATGCAAATACATGAAATGGCTATTGCAGAAAAACTGAGTTTATAGCCTCAACTGTTAAATTTCTTTGATTTACATATGCATTTCTTTGCATTTAAGCTGAGCTGTTAAACACAGAAAATGTTGATTGATCTATAAATCCTCTATTATAGCTTTAATTTAGAAGGTCAGAAAATTACAGTTTGGATGTTTAAGTAAATACATTTTTTTCCAACAAAAATTTCAGGTAAATTAAACCCAATGTTTTAACATTAGTAATTGAATTAACTAATTACCAAAAGAGGATAAACTCGGTTAGAAATTAAAAATGAATGGTGTGTCCATGTTATTAAATTGAGTGCACGGTTATTTGTTCACACGACTTAACAAAATTGCACAAAATAAAGAAAATGAGGGGATGAATAAACTAAAAGTCGGACACAATAAGCGCGGTGAGCACTCAAATTAATGAAAGCGTGCATGAAGTGTATTTCCTGCTCATGCTGTTCGCATCTTGTATCCTTACTCTTCAAAGTTTTGGCCCTGATGTTTGTTTTTTTTTCTTTTCTTGTGGCGACTCCTCGTCTCTGGACTGCACTGATTGCTTTCCAACACAAAAGTCAGACAAAAGTCCAGGATAACAGAGGAGGCTAATTAGGACAAATTCTGGGAAATACATGGGGAGATGAAAGAGGAGCGGAAACACGTGAGCGCTGGAGAGAGGCTGAAGTAGGCATTCAGTTTAAATTCAGTTCAGTTTGTCATTGTACCTCACACAAGTGCGTAATGAATTTGAAAATGTGGGTTTAAATCACTGTACATTCACAGCTGAAACACAACAAAAGAAAAAACTGCTGCAAAATTTTTATTACCACAATACAGACTAACGCTTCAGTGCAGGTATTTGAATTTACATGTCTATATTTCAGAAAAAAATGGAGTCGCGGCTGCAACAAACTGTTATTTGTTATTTTAATTGAGTGACACACGGTCGTTTTGCCTGACCAAAGGCACCCACAGCCCTTTGTTAAGATCAGGGAAAGATTGTGGTTCTGAAGGTAGCTTGTAGGAGACAGGTCCCTGTATTTCTTTGAGCTCTTTCCCAGTCCCAGTCATCACAGATATCAACCTGTTGTTGACTTTTCTGTTGATTCACTTTCTGACAATCATCAAAATGATCAGTCAGCTAGTTGTTCCAGCAGCAGTAGTGTTGAGTACACATGTCGTATCTGCATGTGTGTAACTAAAGCGAAAAACCCATTCTGCTTGTCCCAACAGGATGGCAATGCATATTTATGCCCCCTTTCTCATTATTTTTCACTAATCTACAACAGGCTAAAGTCTTTGTAATAGACATTCCGTGTCATGGGAGAGGCTGCTCGTAAACACTGCCAAGGAGAGCTACACAAACAACCTTGGAAAGACAGAGGGAAAGAGAGGAGGAGAGAGGGAGAGACAAACAGGGGAGGAGAACTGGTTTATCATCGCTTCCCCTCTTTTTGATCTCTTAATTAGCAGAAGATGTGAAGAAGAAGAAGCAGAAGAATTGAGTGCCGGAAATGGGACATGGGCAAGTGAGCAGAACTTACAAAGACAGAAATAGAGAGGGAGTAAGACGTATCTGTTCCAAACCTATCTCACATCTCAGTTCAACCCAATTTCATTACAGTCTCATCCGTCCTACAACCATGATAAAGCTCTCTTTCTAACCCAGCTTCCACCAAATGACGGGAGCATCGCGGCGCTTTCAGGAGCTTTTACACTACGCTGGTCTTCATTTGTACATAACGTCTGCTCCTTGGAGAGCATCTGTCACCACTACTTTAACATGCTGTGTCAGTGTGGGCCTGCTTCTGCCATGATAATTTAGTCAGTGTGTGTGTGTGTGTATGTGTGTGAAAGCATATGTGAAGGGTGCATGCGTTCCTTTTTGAGCACTGTACAACTACTACCTCTGACGTGCTGCAAGACTTCATGAGCAAAGTTAAACAAGTCTTCTGCTATCAAGTGTGCCAGCGTGGATGTGCTCGGATGCAGCTTTGGAAGAATATGCTTAAATGTGTGTGCGCGAGCTGGTGTGTACTTTCCTGTGAATGTTGATGAGCTGGTGAGAAAGAAACAACAGAATGCAGAATATGCATTTGGGAACGTCTTGGCAGCCGATTCGGCCACCAGACTAGCGAACAACAGTTCATACTTAAAAATGAAATTCTTCAGATTTGGCAGCTCTGAGAAAGTGAATAAAACCAGAGCATCCTGTGCTGATGTCTGTAGGAAAGCGGGTTCATTTTTTAATTTTCTTTATGAGAGTAAACAATTTTGATAATGGATTAAATATCCAATCCATTTGATCAAATTTGCTATTTCCAGGTTTTCCAGGAGTTAAATACGCTGATTTTCTCTATTTATATCATTTTAAATTGAATATCTCTACCTACCGACTTTTGAAATCACCAAAGTCAGTAGGATTCTTCCTCTGGGGACGATGAATTCCTACAAAATTTCATTGCAATCCATCCAATAGCTGATGAGATATTTCAGTCTGAGCCAAAGTTGTGGACCAGCTAACAGACCAACATTACCATCCCTGGAGTCACCTGCATGGCCCATAATCAACAGATTAACTAATAATGAAAATAATCTTCAACATCCAACTGTGCCACTAACTCCTTCATTTGCCTGTGGGGCCACTGTCCACTCTGCTCCTCTCATTAAAGATGTTGAAATATGGCGACATTTCACAGGCAGCCATCGAGTCAAAGAAATCCCTCACAGGTCAAGGGGGAGTACGAGCCAAAGTTAACAACCACCATGCACAGCCACACACATGTGCATATGTACATACATGTGCTGCGGTTAGGATTGTAGAAGCACTGTGTTCAGGAGTCCAAATTCTCCATGTGCAATCTCAACCCCTGGGAAATTTTTGACAAAACACCCAAAAATCTGTAGTCTGTACAGGACACGAGCGGATATATGGATACATACACACAGTGTCTAACAAAGGAATGCATGAATCCTATACAAGATGCATTGAACAAAGACAGGCTGGAAGATGAAGATGGAAATTTGGTTCTTTCCTCACAACACCATCGCCCTGCAGTGCTGCATTAAATAAGAAATAATCAAAGAGTAGGGTGGGTTTGAGCTACACCATTGTTCATTATCTGCCTCTCTTTGATGAGTATCTGCTTTCAAAGAAAAGAGCAAATTATGCAAAAACACTCCAGGAGCTAAGGGGCCAGCATGTCATTTTGCAGAGTGCCTCTGTTCTGAGAAGTGTTCTACCCCCCACCCCCACCCTCCACCCTTTTAGAATGAAACACAGGTTGAGTCGCAATCAAATGCAGGTGAAGAGTTTTGCTCAAAGTCATAGTAGGCTGGATGACCTCTGGGCAGAACATCTGGACCACTCATGTAGCATTAGCAGAGAGATGGGAGGGAGACAGGTAAGGTGCTTCAGCTATTACCTTATTATATCCCTCTAGGTTGTAATACCTCGTGGTCATTACCTCGGTGGGGGCTAAAGTCTGTGGTCGGACAGATGGATTATCATTATCTGTTATTTGGCTTCATCTGTCAGTGAGGGGTAATTTCATGTGGTTACGGGTGTAGCATAAACCCCAACCTGCCACTGGTATGAATAAATAGGTTTTAAACCAAAGTGGCACAAAAATACACAGAAAAAAAAAATCTGGGCTGTTTTTAAGTTTTAAAATTATAAGCAGCACAAGCTTTTTAGCCTTGATTTAATATTTCTTGACAATCTCAGTATATTTAGAAGAAATGAGAAATTTTAAACATGCACCCCACAAACATAGGTTTGAGTGAACTGGAAACAAAAAGAGAGGGTGTGGTGATTAATTCTTCTTATCTCAGTCCTTATCTTCTCAGGGAGTTGCATTATTCATGTCATCGCTTTCATAGAGCTCTGTCAATCACAGCAGCACATGATGAAATCCTCTCACCAAATGGTGATAAGAGTCCAGACTGCCTTCTCCTCGTGGGACTATGCAGAGAAGTAGGGTTTAAATATGCACAGATACACCACAAATATATTACCAGAGACCAATAATGTGGCATCTCAAGTTGAATGTAAAATTTTTGGAGTATTCATATTTCTGTGTATAATTCAATGTGGCTCCTCTCCGAATCTTGAATTGAATTAAACTGTCAATGTGTTTTTCAAGGTCAGGAAAATTACCAGGTTGTTGTAAAGCTGCACACAAAGAGCCAGGATTACTTTACATGTTTCCTGTTTCAGGTTCATCTTTTGATCATCTGCTGGAGCGATGTGATGTATTCAAAGATTTGCAGTGAGTGCACCATGTCTAACTTAGTTTTGGACATGGAACAAAAACACCTTGAAGATTTATTTCTGCAATGAAAAAGTGCTGAGACCAGACTAGAGAGGTGATGTTCTCTCCTGACTCGGACAGAAACACAGAGGCAAGCACGTTATTCTAACTCCTGCTTGGTAGTGCTGTAAATACGCTGCTATCTGGATTTGCTGAGGCTGAAAAGAGCGGAAGATTATGTCCTAGATTTCACTAAGCATGAATTATGCTGGGAGGACGACATCAACAAAGCACAAACACTGCTCAGCCTGGTGTTACCCGGGCTGCTTCTTCTTTGCCACACATTTCCTTTTTTCTTCCATTTTCGTTTGGTTTGAATGAGCTCAGGGAAAGCTAATAAAAGCCTCAAAGCTTACTGACTACACAAGAGCACATTTTTCTCTCTGACTTTCAACCAAATGAGCAACTTGGTTCCCTGAAAGCAGCATCAACGTGAAAAGCATTGTTGACTGATTGACATTTTGCCTTTGTCTCGCATTTTACAAGTGAAGTCCACTGTGGGCTACGGACACGAAACATCTCGAAAGTCTGGGGACTGGTCCTTCAGGGGATGCAAATAAAGACAGAGAAGCCCCTTTAACTATGCACACACACAAACACACTAAACAGCATCTCTCTGTCAACAAGAGAGGGTAGAGTAATAGACCATGAAGAAGCGAGAGCTGGAGAACAAGCGAAGCTTTGATGTGGAGTGACGGACGGGGCCAAAGCAAGACTTAACTGGCATATTACCATCGACTTTGAATAGACAGGAAAAGGAAAGAAAACAGGATGAAGGAACCAAGATGAAGAAAATAAATATTGGGGAGGGAATTAAAAAAAAAAAGGGAGGAAGACTTAGAGACAGATGCATAGCGGATGAGAAACAGAAGAGATAAGAGAATGACGGAGGGGAAAACATCGGCTGCTATAAGCATTTTCATGTCTTGCTTTCACCCTTTTCACAGCAGAAAATGATTCAGCATGGTGAGCAAGCAGCTGGGCACTGAAAATATCTGAATCCCAACATGGGATGTGGGGAGAAAGACAAAGAGAGTTGAGTTGTAAACACAGTCTGTGTTAAAAAGGAGCAAAATATGGAGGATAAAGGAAGGACAGATGACACCAACGAGAGCCTTGACAGAAAAGAAAAAACTGTTTGTGTGAGAAGAGGCAGGCTAGTGACAAACTTCTTAGCTTTACATTTAAATCATTCATAGAAGCAGTTGCAAACATGGCACTCATACATAAGCCATGGCTTAAATACTGTGATGTGCATATTTCATGGGCTACATCCATGCTTAAATCAAGAACTACTTCATTTGGCCACTTGAAGCTCATAATTCCCTGTAAGAAAAACACACAGTCATGTTGAATTAATGAGAAGACCCAATGGAAGAGACAAAGCAGCAGGGGTTAAAAGGGAGGCTTAGTGTTTCCTGCTGGGGTTTGTCGACACAGTGTTCACACTGGCTGCCGAGAGTGCTGGATCCTCATCTGCTTTGACAGCGCTCGTATAGAAGCCATTACACAAACATCTCCTATGGGGATGACCACACAGCGAGCGCCGTAGATCAATCTGAGCTTCCCACAATCCTTGTAGGAGATATGTCAGGGAGAAGACGGGGGGTGGGGGGAGATATAGAGGATGAAATATGCACACGGGGAAACTTGTAAAACTAAGATACAGTGAGAAAGGACTGCTCTGAATAACAAAATGAAAGAGTCCAAAAAGGACGGCATGATTTTCAAACCCATGATAGCGTAGATGCTGTATAATGAGGGGATTCCTTCTTTTCATAACTTCAAGTAATCACAGTCAAACCACAAGGATTCGGCTGTTTTTGAAAATTACACTCACCTAGCACTTTATTTGGAACATCATCCTAATACTGGGTAGTTCCTCCCTTTGCTCTCACAACTGTCTCAGTTCTTTGTGGCACAGTTTCCATAAAATATTGGAAACGTTCCTTTGAGTTTCTGCTCCATGTTGACACGACTGCATCACTTCACTTCTGGGGATTTGTCAACAACAACAATCATGTCACTGAGATCACGTATTTTTCCCATTCTGACGTCTGATGTGAAGATTAAGTGAAGCTCCTGATCTGTATCTGCATGATTTTATGCACTGCACTGCTGCCACATGATCGGCTGATTGAATATTGAATGAATAACCAGGTGTCTGTTCTCACTTGCTTTGAACAATGACAAAAAGGAAGCAAATCAATCAGTGATTAAAGGCTCATGTTATGAATTTAAATCTTTCAACTGAATTAAATTCAAACAATTCACACGTGGTGACCTGAGAGGCTACAGAGTGATATTTCTTCTGCTCAGTCCATTGTTTTCTATATCTGGACACCTCATAATGTGTAAGCCTGTAAACTGGTAACATGCTGTAGTATTAAGAACTGTTGTTATGGTTACCTGAAGTTTTAACCAGCTTTTTAAAATGTCTGACCTAGTTTGAGATGTCTCCCTATACACGTTTATTGGATACTTGCCTGCCATTTAGAAACTGGTATGTTCCATGGCTATTATACAAAATGCAATATCTTTTAAATGAGCCTGAAAAGCAGCCATCATTTGTACTGCCAAGAAAATTCCCACTATGTCCATTGCACGAAGCTCCACAGCTGCCTTTCTAAGACCCTGGAAAACATATTTCCCAGTTAACATATAAATGCACAGTGTCAACCTGCTACTTATGATACAGGGGTAAGGATTAACTTTAACTTCTGAATATTTTCATGAAATGTGACCACACAGCCTTCCCGTTTTATAACATCTTGCTCTACAGGGGTTTAAAGCCTCAGCAGTCATTGATTTCATTAGGTGAATTTGGCCACCCACTACACCTGCAGACGGAACGTGTGGATGATTATTGAATTTTCTAAACTTCTGACCTTCTGCTGTGGTGAAGCAGATGGTGTGAAATATCAAGCCAAACAGCTCCGCACACCTGCTCTTGTCTCTCTTTCAAGCAGTGAAAACAGCACGCTTTCTTTTCTTTTCAGTATTGTTTCTGTAGTAAGAAAGTAGACATATCAAAACAGCAATTTTACTTTCAATTTTACTTTCATACTTGACTTCACTTACTGTAGGCATATCAGGAACTATATTGAGACTTTTAGCAAAATTTAATTTGGAAATAAACAGTTACATGGTACAGAGTTTGAGTCAATATCCCCTTGGACGGAGAAAGCACATACTGATGTGGCTGACTGACAACCCACAACACTATCTACTATAGCGGCCTATTTAAAGCTCTATGAACACAGTAATAAATATAACTTGGGGGTAGAACAGAGTCTGAGCTTCGTAGGAAGCTCACGTTCTCTTGTGCATGTTAATCATCCTTCAGGTTTGAGTCCAAGCCCAATTTACAGTGAAAAACACAAGGGAAAGACTGGCAGCTTTGACAATACAGTTGAGGCGAGCACAGGAGGTAAGGTGGTTGAGGATCAGAGGGTGAGGAGAAAAAACAAAAAACAAAAAACAATTTAATAAGCTCATACCCCAGGAAAGAGAAAGGCAGCAAAAAAAAAAGGGCAAGGAGCAGCTTGTGAGAGTGCTGCACAGCTGAATAGAGCCTGACAGGTCTAAATGAATGTTAGCCTTGGCAAGGTCTCAGAGCTGAAGGTTTACATCTCATCACTTGAATAATTCACCTGCTGGGCTACTGATTCTGATCCTCAGCCTCAGCGTGTTATAACCTGACTCTGTTGCTGCCACTGGCTCATCATCAGGATTGGGGTTGTTGGTCAGAAAAAGTAAAAGAAAAAAAAAAAGACTTTTCCATTACACAGCTCAAACAGGGCTGATATCCAGAGCTCTGAAGAGTTCCACCCCAAGAAAATACATCTCACTGACGAGCTTCGTCCGAGCTGAAAGAATCTGTTTTTGACATCTGAAATCACATGTACATTTTAGACGAGTTTACTGTAATTCAGTAACAATCCTGATTTATGAGATTTACACGACACTATTTATCATGACTGGTTAATGGAACACTTTCCTGTCTGAGTTTAGATTACACGATGAATATCACAACACGACCATGGTATTAACTTAAATGGCTGATGAGCCTGATGACTGATGATAGTAGGCTCAAAGGGTTTAGTTCAATATTGAATTGTTATTACAAATCTGATATTAGCCAGTCACTCACGCCCTAATATCTGATGCAGTGCAGTCGATCACTGTGGAGCTGATGAATAATTTACATTTAGTGGATTCTCATGTGACATATTAGGATCCTTTACTTAAGCTAAATTGCCAAACAACAGTCTACAAATACTTCAAAACATGTCTGAACCTCTGTATCACAGAAAGTCAAGTGTTTGGGGTCAGAGAGCAAGTCAAGGAGGGATGTTGTGTTTTCAGCCTTAAAACTGTCTGCAGAGGTGAATCAATACCTCTCTGCCACTGTGTAAACAAAGCCTGCTTTATAACAAGATAATGAAGACAGCATTTACTGCACGGCTGCACAGGTATAAGTAATAAACCTGTAACTCAATCAATCTTCTGATGGTCCACTAAATCTCTGTACAATTGCCTAAATTAAGAGACACCATGTGTTGTTTAAAAGAAAACAGTGGATGAAGACTTAAAAGACAAAAAAAAAAACAGTTTCAGCTGTAGATGATCAGGAAGGCCTGAAGAAAAAAAAACAAAAAAAAAACAAGGTTTCTTTTGATGAAGTCTCCATAGACTGTTTCCCTCTCCATTAGCCCTTCACTCTTCCATTCATCAGCTTTGAAGGTTAAAATGGATGAAAGCCAGAAGTTCTTGTTAAACTAATATTACAATTACTCTTCTGTTGACAGTTTTGTTTTGTTTTTTTTTCTCTACGCGAGCAAACGTTAAAAGCTGCACGAGCAGAAGCAGTTAGACTGTGTGCGTCGGTTCCCTACAGTGTTGATCAAACAAGCCATGTTTTCATAAGTGTTACGCCTCGGTCTGATGAACATGGCTGCCATGTACATCATCAAGGCCTTAGATAAAAGAACTGGGAAATCTGTTCGGAGCGACGGGACAGAGTGACAGACAAGGCCAAGTTTTTCATGTGCTGAGTTCATCTTAAAAAAAAAAGTTGCAGCGGACACATTTATCATATATGATGAAGTTTAAGTTTGTTGTATCGCTTTGTTAATAAAGTTTAATTATCGCAAAATTGGAAATGAGCTCACATAACTTTCCACATAACAAATGACTTATCCTGTCCAATATCAAATACGTCAAAGGAGAACTAACAAACAAAATGGCATCAAAAAGACAGAAAAAGAAGGTGGCAGAGGTGGAGATGAAAAAAAAAACGCTTTGACATTAGACCTGAAAGGAACATAATGGTATGCAGACAAAACAATACGCGACGGGAGGAGGGTACAGACGCTAAATAAGGACTCAGAAACAGGTGAGTGCATCATTGGCAAGGTGTCAAGTGTGTGGTGGACTGTCCCACAGCAGCACCTGAAACTGCTGACCATCGATCCGAATCAGTCATCTGGCCGATTACTGATTACTCAACTAACCAGTTTTTCTATAAATCATGGAAAGTAGTGAGGTTTGCCCATTATTATTTCCCACAGAACAAAGATGGCATGTTCAAATTGCTGTATTGTATGTGACAAGCACCAAATCTTCACATGTGAAGAAAAAGGGACCAGAAAATGTTTGGAAAAATAACCTAAACGATTGATCAGTTATCAAAAGCTGCTAACAATTAATCTTATTTCAATTGATCAAAAAGTTTTCACTGACTCATGGTGCTGGTTACACCATTTACAATGTATGCAGCAGTGCTACAGTGGCTGCTATACATCTGTCAATGATATTTTCATTCCAAACTCTGTTTATAAAAAATACAATTTAATAGCCTTTTTAATCAATGACATTTAATAGTGTTTGAGAATAACAGTAAATTTAAATCCAAACAAGTCAGACTCAAAAAACTTTGGTAAAGCACAATTTTCAAGTCTAAATGTCAGGCTGAAGGATTTATAGAAAAGTCTTTGTAAAAGTTATTTGGTTAATGAGGTTCATTGTTCTTTCTGCCAGAGCGGTAAAATGTAATTATAAGTTTTGAACATTTCTTAAGAGAATATAATATTTATCAGATAAATTTGGGAAAACTTAGTTCCACCTCTCAACGCTATCCTCCTCCTCCAGACTTCTCTACCACTACAAGTACTTCTCATTGCCATTCTTTCATTATTCTTTTATGATGCAGCCATGTCGACAACACTGTGTTTCAATGATCAGTTCATACAGAAAATTTGCAGATCCTGTGCTGCTGTTGTCACTGGCAAAGCGAGAAAAAAAAACTGAGAGTGAGTCAGAGAGTGTTAGTCAGGGAGTAGTGGATTCAGTTGTCAAGAGACAAACTCGAAACCAATGCCAAGGCTGCGTTCAGCGAAGACGAGGCTCGACATGCATTTTTCAGGGAAGCACAAACTACTTGACATTTGGATGGACCTTTCTTCCTCGCTGATTTTTTTTTTCCTCAGATGTGGGCAGAAAAGGAAAGAGCAGGGGAGCATGGGAGTGAGGACATGTGCAGCCCAGTCTAAATGATCCCATCCTGGGTGCAATCAGAGCGTAGCACTGGAGATGGAGGCTCAGTGGCTCAGGCAGCATGTTAATGAAGGTTTCACTCTGTTTATCAACACTTCTCATGAAAAGACCCATTTTACATCAGACGTCTGTATCAACAGATATTAAAGCAGAGCCAAAAACATGTTGTTTGGATCTTTTGATAGAGAGTTCAGCTTCCAGTTCCTCTCACTCCTTCTATCATCTATCAGATATCTGACGGACTGTCTTTAAATGGATTCGGATGGGGCAGGCAGCCAGGTGTAATAACCTTCCTCCCTATTTTTCATGCTCATTCTGGTTCCTCTTTCTTGTTCACTCACTTTCTCATCTCTTTTCCTATTTTCTCCCCCTTTCAATTCTCTCATTCACACTTCTGCACCCCGTCTCCCTCCCTGCTGATGGAAATATTCAGATACTGGGTCATACAGTGCTTGTAAGAACTTCACAGGTCTTTCATCACAATAGATTTGCTCGGCAAAGCACTGATTCGAGAAAACCGGCTGCACTGAATCAAATGTGACAAAACCAGCAGGTACACAACACAGCAGCCATTAAACAGACAGGGATCATTGGATATGTTGTGGAGAAGGTCTAGACTGCACAGAAACATGGACACTGTATCTGAAATATGGTTTGGAAACTCTTGAGACAAGGCGACGTAACTTCTGAGAGAGGAAATAACCTTTCTGCCTTTTGCAAATTAAACTAGTACTAGTACAAACTAGTAAACTAGGTAAATATTGCTGTTTAACTCACATTACTAAGTCAATTCACTGACTTTATGACTCCTCTGCACTTGAACAGCTTATCAATTGAGCTAATTGCTAAATGGTAGTTTAGTATTTAGTGCTATACCATAGTTGTCATTGAAGTTACTGTTCACAAAGTCTTGAGAAAATACAAGTCATGTTTAAGGCTGACGATTAAAATGACAAGTCGTGGTTATATTTTCCCTTTAACGTTGTGATATTACAGTATTTCTATAGCTCTGACCAAGTCCTTTCAGTGAATGTGTGGCCTCAGGTCAAGTCTTTGGGGATGCAAAGCTCAAGTAAGTCAATAAGTCAAGTCTACACACTCTGCTCGCTGCCATCTCTCCAGTTATTTGGAACCAGAAAAAAACTAATTTGGGAAATAGGCCTGCCTGGATGGAGCTGAAGTGGAGCAAGCTCTCACAACTGCTGTGTGGGACATGCTGAAAAATCTGTCAATCAAGCAAACATGTCTACAATATATCCACCTGTTAGCCACTCATCTTACAATTATCATCTTTTTATTTTCCAAAACTGCCTCATCAGCGGGTTGGGGGTTAAGGGATCAACCATGGTCTACAACGTCCCTGGTTCACATCTGGCCGGGGGCGTTTGTTGAATGTCACTCCCCATCTCTCCATCCCCTCATTTCCTGTCATCTCCCTACTGTCGACTGTTTTTTTGTCCCAAAAGAAGAAGAAGAAGAGGTAAAAAAACTCCAGGAAAACTGAGGCTCTAATCTCTTCTGGAGAAAAATGTGTCTTGATTTCGTACCTCAGGAGAAAATTTGTGCCCGGCTTTGTCTTCTACACAGCCGATTGATCTGGGGCTGTCTGCTGGTGTTAATCTTCTACCCTTATCTGGGCCAATCAGTGGGCCTAATTCGTTTATAGTATGGAACGTCTAGACACCGTTTCACACACTGTTCCCTGTGTGTGAAAATAATGCAAGGTCGTCTGTCCTGTTCTGTTTCAGGGCCTCTATTTCATTTCATGCAGCACATACTCCCACTGTACAGGCAACCAGACAGGGGAAAGGACGTAGTCATGTACTTGGCTGTAATAGCACGTCACATTTACACATCCCTTTAACAGCTGCTTCTGTAGATGCCGGATGAGGTTCTGGTTTGGCTTTCTATGGGTTGCAGATGAAAAAGCCACGAATATCAACATTCAAGGATGAGCCTGTACCTGTGAGTAACCCTGTAAGCAACGGTAAAAATATTTAGTTTATATTTCAGGACACTTAGCTTGTCAAAGCATCTTTGTCTTCCTTGATCCACCTCTTCAGCAGATATCCTTTTACTTCCCCTTTGCAACCAACTAACCTGCCTCCTCGCTCACTTCATTTGCCATCTTGTTTCTCCCTTGCTGCTTTTCTAGCTTCATTCAGCTTTCCTGCACGTCTTTTTTAGCCTTTCCTCTTTGGTTTGACACAAACACACACACACACACACACACACACACACACACAAACACACACACGTACTCACTTGCACACCCTTCTCAGCAGTCCAGTCAGTCAGAGAGTTATTCGAGAGTGGCGAGCAGACTACGATCTGATCGCTGTGACTGATGTTCTTGTTAGCTTTAGAGGAAACAAGCATGTATGGGACACACCAAGGGTACACAACACTAAGGATGTCATTTATCAAACTGCTTTTAAGTTACAAATTCTCTGTTGTTGGCAAATAAAAAAGCAGTTTCGCGATCACAGATAACAAGTACAACAAAGTACACAGAATAAAATTACAGATGTTCAAACCTTTGTTACATAACCACATTTGAATGTGCACAGACAAGCATGCATACAGATAAACACAACTGACTTGCTTTAGTTAATATTGTATTTATAGGGAATATTCATTCCAGTGTTCACTTGCTGTGTTTCTATTTAATTGTCAAGTGAATTTGAATCAAACTTTGAAAAGCTGCAGAAAAGAAGAAGACAACCAGCTGTCTAGGCCATCTACGAGAGAAAGAGAGAGAGACAGCTTCAGACATTCTTTTCAAATGGGCAATCAGATTTCTGTAAGTGGAAACAGCTGATCAGTCAAGAGTTTGGGTTCCTGTCAACCTTATCAACCTTTGCATCAATGTATTCTTATGTCATAAGAATACATTGATGGAAATGCAGCTACTATAAACATATTTACTTTGCTGCACCTTCAATATCTGCTCCTGACAACAAAAGCTCATTTTATAGTAACCTTGAGCCAGCTCAAAGAACTTGGAACTAGTTTTTCTTTTAGATAGTTCTTCTTTTCTTCTATTTATTCATATTCTGTCTAAAGCTTCAATACATTTTCATATAGTTTGTTCAGCTAATGCATCACTGTTTTAACAATTTCCAGCAGTTTTTATAGCATATGTACGAATTTGAGTTGCTGGCTGTGGTTACACATCAAGTAGATTCAACTGTATAAATAAGTCTGTAGGTTGTGTTAAGGTGGGACTGGATTTTTAGCCACAAAATACATGTATGTTTCTATTTTTCATTTGGGCCAATGCAGTAGTGCTGCCCTTTACAGCCCAAAGCAGTACAGGCTGGCTGCAGTGCAGCTGCAGCACAGAGTACTGGTCCTCAGAGGCGCCCTCTTCTCTACAATCACTGAGATAAAACCCCTTAAAGAGGAAAACAAGGTTCTAAAGGAGCAAGCTGACCTGCCTGAAAATGGATGGAGGCAGACGGAGAGCCAGCTCCAAGAGAAGCTCATACAAAAAGAGGAGCTCCTCAAAAGGGTCACGAGAAAAAGGCAGACTCGCACAAAAGCCCACAGAGACCGCCAGGTCCTACACGCTCAAAAAGACGAAGCGCTAAAGAGCAGTGGAAGATCAGGTATGACGCAGTAAAGGCAAGCCTGCAACAGGAGCTGGCTCAGAGAGACAAAAGCTGGAGGATAAAAGTGCAGGGGGTGGAAAACAAGAGGAATCTGCACAGTGAAAAATGGCTTTGGAAGGAGGAGGAACGGAGGAAGAGAGGAAGCCAGGCTGACGAGCAGATCAGCCTCTTCAGTCTAACCTCCATGAAAAAGCAGCTTCAGGTACAAGGCTTCAGCTGATCCTTTCAGCTCAGGATAACGGCCAGCTTGTTTCAGAATTTGTTTGAGAATTTGTTTTTGGATGTTTTATGTCTTTTTAGAAGCTCATCACCAACACAAAGGAATAGGAGGAGAACAAGATTAAAAAGGTCACCCAACCCTTATCCACCCCCCAAAACTATACAAATATATATATATAACCCACACTGCAGACTGAGATAGTTAGTTCTATTAAGGACCACTACAGAAATGACCCTATTAGTACTATATGTACCTGCTAAAATATATTATTTGCCATCAGAGGATCTGTCAGCAGTAGAACAAAGATAAAATGTGATTACATATTTAGGCACCTAACAAGCTGAATGAGCTACAGTAAATTAAATGCTCATTTAATTTTCACACTTCACAGCAGCAGTCGCTGAAGGAGTGCCACATAAATGCCCGTTTATGGTAAATGTATCATCTGCTCGCTCGATTCCTTCAGACTGATAAATGCTAACTTTTCAGCTCGTTTTCCTTTTTGTTCTTTTCCTCACTGACAGCTACTTTGTATTATGTTAGAATTATCTCCTTCTCATGAATACACAGATATTGTTTGCTGAACATTGTCTTTGCCAAAATAGAGATTATTGAAAGAATCTAACACACAAACAAACAAAACACACACACATAAGAGCAGAAAGACAGACATAGATGCAGATACACACTTGTTCAAACAAACAAACTGGACTCCTTTGTTGTGTCCAGGCACAGCCATAATGCAGCAGCTCATTGGCTCTGAGCCTCGGCAGGGAATCGAGGCGGTGCTCATGTCTCTGTTCTGTTAGTCCCTTAACACAGACGGTATTGGTTTACGCTCAGCCGCTGACCTTGTGGGAACTGAACTGAGCCTAAGACAAATGAGTCACTGCCTGAATTTCTATTGGGAGCTGCTATTAAACAGATCTGTTTAGCAGGTGCTGAGGGTTAGAGACTGCATATGTGTGCCTGTCTTTGTGGGACAGGAACACATGTTCTTGTTGCACTTTGTGTGGAAAGTCCCTGACGACTGAGGAGTTCTTTTCATTTGAATCACACAGTGAGAGATGAGGAGGTGAAAGTTGTACAAAATAGAGAAAAAGCAGATGATAGAGGGAAGGAGGAGAAAAAAGAAGAAATCCTACAACAGTTATCAGGATGAAGGTATTTATAGTCCTCGCAGTGGTGTCCCTTTACGTCTCTGCTCTAACCTTGACAGTCATTGAGCAGTCTGGATGCCTCTGAGCAGAATATCTAATGATTTGAGGAAGCAAAAACAACAGTGAAGCTCAATCTGCCATCGCCGTTATTACCTGCTCCAACAGCCCACCACCGCTGCTCGCCTCTCTCCTCGAGTGGCTCTCAACCACAAGACAGACATGAACCAAACAGCCACAAGGGCTCAGCTCCAAAACCCCTTTCAGCTGGGTTGCAGCTGCATACACACACATAAAAAATGTGAACTAAATTAATGAGGAAGCTTTTAAGATGCTTCTCTTTTCTATCCTCTTCAGTTTGAAGACTGAATCGAGGCTGCATTAAGTGATTTTTTTTCTTCTTCCAAATAGGTGCACATTTGCCTAATGATCATCTTATATATATAAAAAAGAAAAAAGTAGATGATTGATGTGTTATTTAGACTCCTCTGTAAGAAATACATCCATTTGCAAAGTCCTACGTCAAATTATTTTTACCTGAAGTCATTTATTTCTAAAATATAAACCCACTTTCTGAAACGGACCAGGATTTGGTTCGATTTTAAGCTTTGATATGGATCCGTTTGTAAGATTTCTGGTGCTGGATATGTCATTTTGTGATGACAGCCATTTCAGTCCTTTTTCCACATTAAAACTAAAGGGTTTCGAGTTTTCTGACAGGTGAGGATGAGTAGATGTGTTTGTTTTTTTTTTTTAGTTTTCTCAGTATTTCTGCAAACACTGCTGTGATTTTGCACTCAACACTGAACACACTAATGGGAGTGTTTTTCTGCTTTTGGATTTGTCTCTTCCTTCAGGGTACAACTGCACGTTTCGGATGGAAAAATAAACACAGCCTCAATGAATCATGATGGCTGTGACAGGACGGTGGTGTGCTTCAGCGGCTATTTTTTTGCATGAATATCTGCACACATCATTTGTGTTGCTCCCACTTCCGACGTGTCCGGTTCCTATCTTGTGAAACAAACACCTAAAAGGAAAACTGAAACTCAAGCAAGGCTCCAGCCAATCACTTCACTTCAGATATCCCCAGTTTACACCAATGTTAAACAGCATTTTGATCAAACATATTTCATATTAACCAACCTGATTCAGTTTAGTGATGTGAACATTTTTAAACTTATTCAACTCAATTAGATTAAGTTTGAACTAGTGCAACTCATATTTGCTCTCCTGTGTTTAGTATTTCCAATCTGATGTTTTGTTCTGAAGCACACATGTGCCAGGGTTAATATAGGCGGTTTATACAAGGTTTCCTTCCCTCATAAATATTGGAATAGACAGTGCAAGCACAAGAGTTTTGGATGTTGGTTGACAGACACATGACTATTGGCAGAGCTGCTGTGGCTTGGCAGGAGAACAGGCCACATATCACTGGTCTAACATGCTCTCACTGGCACAAACACACATCAGAAATGAAGCAGCACAGACTTGACCAATGTGTCTGCTGATCCCACATAAACTCCCACGGACAGGTAAGACACCGCTAGAGGTCTCTCTGTATGAGGGAGGTGCTGTGCTGTCGAGAGCTCATGTCTCTCAAGCAGACCCTGGAGAGAGGGAGTGGATAGAGGAGAAGTGAGGACAGGGCCACTCTCTGGAAGTGGGGCTCCCTGACAGAGAAACAAGGACAGCAAATGTGAGCAGAGCCTCTAATGCCAGCCACACCAAGACTTCCTTTAAGGTTTCTGAAACGCTGCGAGGGGCAGCAAACTCAAACGGCTCTGTGAAGAGCAGCTGGCAGGGGTTTGCTGATTATTTCAGCCTTGCTTCCTGTTCAAAGCAGAGATTTCCTCCACAAAGAAGTCGCTCGGTCGGTTTCAAAAAGCCAGAGATGTGTGTTTCCTGTCCAAAATTATATCCACTGAATGTAAATTTCAAAATATTAGGGACTTTTTATGACTGACACACACACACACACACACACACACACACACACACACACACACACATATATATATGAAAGACGATCTAGATTAAGAAGAAATTCATGAAACTTACATGAAACTTAAATACATAAAAATATAAAATTAATAAATAAATAAAATAAATTATAGAAAAAGTGAATTACTTTCTGTTTGACAATCATTGAAAAAAATGAGAAGACACTGGTGCTGTCTTGTATTCATGACCATGCATGATACAGCAAGACATCTGTGCCAGTAATCATGTCAAACTGTGTGGTGCTCCGTTTCATCTGCACTGTATTACATAATGATAGAGCCCGGCTGTTATGCAATCTCTGTTACTGTGGAGCTAGCCTGGTTTTTTAATTGGAGACTGAATTAAGGAACATCCCGACCATAAATAGGTTAGATTCTGCAAAGAAAAGCAGAGGGAGAAAGAATCGTTTTTAATCAAACGGGGAAAAATTTCTGTGCATGAATTATGGTGAATTTGTAATATGTTGCCTGTGGGGGAGTTTTGGCAGAGCCTCGGTCCTGGGGCATTCAGCAACTCTACCATAATGGATATTGTGACAAATTATGGTTTTAATCTCAGAGTTGAAACTACAGTTATCCCTCAACACTTGAGAATGGAGTTAAATTGTCCAGAAATTATAGCATCTCCCATTCCTAACCATGCGTATCTTTCTTTTTCCCTAAGCTTTTCTCTTGTGTGTGAACACTGAGTTGTTTTAGATGAGGTGCTGCTGAAAACCTGTTTGCTCTGAGTAGATGTGTTGCCACTACTTTGATGTTATCGAGCAAAGGCTGACGAGAGCACTGGACATCACGGTCGTGTTTATTCTCCGCAGCAAGAAAACAGAGAATTTCTTATTTCTGATGGTAATAAAAGATGAAGTGTCAACCATGGGGAGAAAAGAGACATGTAACAAGGAACATGTGGTATCTATGATGTCTGATGATGATGATGATCTAGGATGTTTGAGTTTGTTTGCATAACCATGGTTGGAATATTGTATGTTTTATGTCGGACTGAGCTACTGGAGGAAAGTAACTGTCTAAAACTGACGAAAGCAATCAGTCAGATCATTTATGTCAGAAAAATCTGCCGCTCTTGGTCTTTTATGAAGAGCAGAGACCCACAGCCTTTTCCTATAGTCATATTAGACCTCAATGATAAGACATAAAACGTATCTCAGGATAGGTTATCGGATTTACTTCCTTAATGAGAAATGTTAGAGGAATGTACTCTTTTATATGTGAGTACACGCAGTTCATTCCTCATGATAGCTCATGTCTGATGGGTTTGTCCTATTTAATTTTAGTAGACCAGTTAAAGATAATGATAAAGACACTGGAGAATTCAGCCTATTACACTGCTGCTACGTTCCCACCTGTCATACTCACCTGTTTCCATCCACCTTCACTTTCTGTTTGAAAATGCACCAATGTGTGTGCAGAGCCTGAGTGTGCAGCAAACTCCTCACGTATCCAAAATAACATGTATGTGTGTGTGTGTGAGGGAGAGAGAGGCAGAGAGACACTGGAAGAGAGAGAGAGAGAGACAAACAATGAAAGTGTGTGAGTGTGTGTGGGCTCATCAAAGAATAGCAGCGGGTTGAATCAACTCACAGGAGCCGGCGAAGTGCAGCATATATTCATCATTGACTTTTCACCTGGAACACTACACAGACATACAGGTACAGCGTGCACACACACACACACACACACACACACACACACACACACACACACACACACACACACATTTGCACCCCCCCCCCCTTTCTGGCACACACTGTCACCAGTGAGACCTCCTCGAAGCAGTAATCCTCATGGACCCTATAGAGTTATCTTCAGTCAGTCAGCAGTCTACATCACTATGGCAATGCCCTAAATTCCTCCTCGGTGTGTGTACATGCATGCATGTACAAATTTAAGTAGAAGTCTGTCTATAGTTTGCCCTTTGTGCAGACAGAGTCTGTTCAACATGTCCTTGTGCCTAAACAAAAATAAAGCGACTTCCAAATGACCTATTTCAGGGATGTGGTGCCCTGATTGGTAGTATAAAGGCACAGAAGAAGGTTTCGGGTAAGATCGTTTCTGGTTACTAACTTTGTTTGGATTGACAGTCACAAACTTGGGAAATAGGTTTTTTTCTGTGCAGCAAATTGAGTATTTTCATCCAGATGATTAGAAGACCATTTGAAGATTTTGAAATTACCTTGAAACACCAATAAGTGAACTTCTGGGTTTTATAAAAACACAGGCTTAGCTCTGTGATTTGAATTTAATGGTAACAGATGAGAGGCACAAACTGGGGCTACGCTAGTTCCAGCTTTAACCTGCTGGATGGAAACGTAGGTCGTTGAAAGCATTTAAACAAGCGACTAATGTTGCTGAATCTCCTGAGAGAACAGACTCGGTCCATTATTTATGTGTAACACAAGTTCATACTCTGTATGTACAGCTTGTATGGTCTTGTTTAGTTAACAATGCTGCTGCAGCTGTGAACCTATGATCCCATTAAACAAACACAAGAAACAACAGCTTCTCTTTGACATTTAATGGCAAGGTTATATGTGCATGTTAACAGCATTAATATCGATTGCAGCTGCATTGCACTAAGAAATTATGCACATTTTAAGCGTGTCTTGGAGGGATATTTACAATTCCAATATGCATTCCTCAGCAGCGAAAATGCCACTTGTTGTCTAATTTACCTCAAAAACGTTTACAGAGTGCTCTCAAAGGTTGCATGGAGCTTGATCTGAAAGCTCTGTGTCACAAAGCAGACTGAGGACAATTTCACACTGTGCTCGGCTTTTATCAGTCTGAATACCGAGAGCATACAGAAAGACATTTTTCCTACATATGGCAGCAGGCTCCTAATTTTGTCTTGAGTGCCCTGCTTCTGCTTTTGGATTGAGGTAACATCTTTACCTCAGCACCTGAGATCCAGCAGTGCAATTACCTTCTCTGAGGCTGGGGAGACATTACATGACATTTTGGCTGATTGTATTTACTATTTGGACATCATGACTAATTTTAAAGAGCAGACAGACACAGTGGTGGTTTGGGGGAAGACATATGGATGAATGTGAGATGTGTGAGGGTGAAGAGCTTTAATCGCTTGCTCTCCAAGCCAGTTGTGACCAACAGAATAACTTGACACAAGATTGACTTTTATAAATGAAAAATATTCTATAATCTAGAGAAATTTGCCAGCAGCACAGAAACATATTAGCAGAAGGTGCTTTCCTGCGACAATGTGAATATAGCATTATTTTCTGATGGTTCAGGAACTATTTGGATGGAGTTTGCAGCATCAGACACTGTGGAGTGAGGAGCTATGAAGGTTTCAGTCCTCTTTTTCTCCTCTGCATGTCTCCTTTTCATTCATTTATTACATACAACTCAGATGTCAGAGTCATGCAAAAGTAAGGACAAAAACAGGACTACTTGTGTGTTGCTGTTTCCCTGTGTGTACAAATATATTTAGTTCCTGAATTTTGTGGTGGAAAAGGGTTTTTACTTATAGTTTTGTGAAAACCACATCTTTAAGCAATTCAGCAAAAGAAGGGAAAAAAATGTGTTTTTTGTTATTTATTGATTACCAGTGTGTAACCTCCAGCACCAAGTTCTTGTAAAGTATGTGCAGTTTTACATCAGCAGAATGAAAATGAATGAAAGAATAAAAGGAGTCTGCTCAGTCTTGTTGTGTCTCTGCTGCCTTCTGTTCCTTAGAATCGAACATAATATCGTTCTACCACCTGTGCTTGTTGCAAATCACCCTTTTCCACTACATTTCTAAATAACAAGTGGCCGACGCCTGGCTCCCCACACTGCTAAAGGTAGCCAAATAAGATGTCTTGTTCCATCTGGGAGTTTATTGATTGCTGGTCCTTGAGAAAACATTTGATTTTTGTGCCAGGTGGTGCAGATAGGTAATGTGTGCTTTAATAATCTTTAGGGTGATGCTGATTAGAGGTGGAATGAATTTATGGTCTGAAAAACCTCCGCAGACCAGCACTGACATCACGTCTGTCTCCATGGCAATGTGGAAGAAACGTAGGCTGCTGGTGTCTGGAAGCGGACCGTGTGAGGAGAGGGAGAGAGACGGAGACAGAGAGAGACAGACAGAGAGAAAGAGAGTGTCGGAAATCCTCTAGGACAGGCGTGAAGGAACATAGTGTCAGGAAGCTACCAGCTCTGAATACTAATATGTGTGGCTGTAGATGGACAGGCAAGCACATGCACACACACACACACACACACACCAGTCAGTGGCGTGCTTACTGCCATGGTGTCTCTCTCAGTTTTGTCAACAGTCAGTCGGTATTAAGTGAAAAATAGCCTTTGAGCACAAATGTCACCGGAGCCAACGGTGACATTAAAGCCTATTGGACTAAAGCTTTAGACTGCTCCCTCAACAGAGAGCAGACAGCCACCAGAGGAGAGAGGAAGGAGAGGGGGGGGGCAGATAAATACGATAACCTCGTCTCAGGTCTGACATATGTCACTGTTTGTCAATTTCACACCTTGAAAAACCAGCACATCTAAGGGCTACGGTCCTTTTGTTCCATTTTGTTTGGGTATCAAAACTCTTCAAAACCTTTCAAATGCACATTTTTTTCCCCAGGCTTCAAATTAATTTATGAGAAAACCTTCTTCACTAACAAACAAAAGGTTACAAACATCTTTCTGCATAAGTGTGCACACTATTCATTTTTGCTTTGATAAAACCTTTGCAGAAAAAAAAAAAAATCAAGCTAGGACGGCAAGGAAAGCAAGGACCTCTCCTTAAAGTCCAATCCCATCATTTTAGGAAATGACGACCCTGATCCAGCAAATACGCTGTGTTTTGTGTTGTGTTGTGCGTCGATTGGAGGTGAATGGGTGCTGTAGCTGAGAGAGAGATCTCACATGGAAATCAACAGCCGTTCTCACTATTGAATCTGTTTTCAGAGGACGGATATCTGAAGTAGTAGAAAACACATGATCTGAGTCTGATCCCGCATTATTTTATTTTCAGTGCACAAGTAATTGATTATTTTCCTGAGAGCAAGCGTACAATATTATTGACTTAGCATAATCTTAGCATATGCTGCAAATGTCAACACAAAGTTCTAATAAAACTCTTTCAGTTATGAATGTCAACAGTATCGGGTCGGTACGCCTCCAATATAGTATCATGCATTTAATCCAGGCCTGAAATGTAGATGAAATGCCACTTCGAAGGGTGGGTGGACATCAAGAAATAGATAAATATACAGCAAATATAAAAACAAACATATAGCTGATATAAAGCTATTTCCCATACTTGTTTTTTTTCTTTTTTATAGGGCACCCACACAACAAATAGAAAACCCATCAACTGCTACTGTGGAAAATTCACAGCAGCCTTTGTGATTTCAGATGAGTTCTCCTTAGATACATCCATGCAATTAAATCCACACAATAATTAGGCTCATAAGGCAATACAATATGGAAGTAGCACACAGCTGTAATACATATATATATATAAAAAAAAAAAAAGCTGTGCCACATGTCTAGGTTAACTGGGTTTCATGTACTTTTGACAGAAGATAAAGTCAGCTTGAAGATCAGTGCGCAGACATGAACTCATTTAAAACTACCAAAAGCGATTTCTGAATGGTTAAGGCGCATATCACATATCTGCAATGTCCCATTTCGACTCCAACCTGGACCTTTGTTATGTGTTACTCCCCTCCCCCTCCAATAAAACACCTTATGCCGATAAATCTTTGATCATATTTCAGCGTCCACAAACCAGAACTATAGATTCCACTGGCTTTCTGTTTTATTTTTCAAGATACTTCTATGTTTTCCTCCTGGTATCTAAACTCCTCCTCCTCATTTGCAGCGATAGCCGGTTTGTTTTGTCTCTGTGGTGATGAAGAGTTTGCAACATGTGAAAAACTGATGTCAATGCAATTTCTCTATGCAGCGCACCAGGCCTTCTCTTGTGCTTGGTGTGTGTGTGTGCAAATGGTGGGAGCTTCACACAGTTGATCTATCCCACAAGAAGACAAACATAACAGTGAAAAACAGCATAGAGGTAAATGTTTCTCAGAATCACAGAGGGGAAATGTAAGAGTGCTGCTCTACAGTCATAGATTTTCTACAGGAATAATTTCTGGGCACTGACTGGGCCATTCCAGGATACTGATCTTCCTTTTGTCTGTCATTTCTGGCTGGATTTGACTGTGCATCTTGGCAGCTGTTAAGAAACGAGGATTTAATGACAGAGATTAAGTTAGCAGTACAGTAAGATTCAAAAGGATTTATCTTTGGATCCTGGATTCAACCTGAATGTATCCACACAAGAGCCGTGACACATGCTGCATGGCAAGAAAACAAGCATTCAGGCCGGGCTTAAGTCTACAGAGGAGTCGTGAGGAATCTAAATATCATCATCTAAATCATCTAAATATAGGCACTGGGGGGATAGAGAGAAACAGGGAGGAGAGGAGAGGAGAAGAAGAATCATCATCAAAGCACTTTCTGGTTGGGCTCAGTTTGACTTAAATCCACTTTTCTGGGATAAATAAAAAGAGAGGAAGAGGCGGAGAAGGAAAAAGACAAGGAGAAAGCGAGACAAAGGAATAAAGGAGCGTAGCATAATTAGCTGAGACACAGATCAAGCTGAGGAAGCAAAGCAAACAGAAAACAGTGGCCTGCTTGGTGTCACGTACTATTTGACTGCAGCACATTCTCCCTGCTTCCAGTGCTTTTTACCTGCACTCGCTCTTCTGTTGTGCTCCAAATACCAGCAGTCTGCTAACCGTCTCTGAAGCACGGAGCATTATGTTTCCATTTCAGGGAGGAATTGATGAACTCAGCAGATGGAGGCTGTATTGTACATGTTTACCGCACCAAACCAACTTTGGTTGGTTCATCAAAGTATCCTCCGCAGGCTGTCTCTTCCTCTTCTTGTTCGCTTCTAGAAGCAATGAGGTATTGATTCTGTTTTGTTAGCCTTTCTTAAGACAAACAACACCTCCTGCACTTTGAGTTGTTGTACTTTAGGCAGCTTTATGCATTTTTTCCCCCTACTGTTTGAATTCTTATGTGTGGGTGCACATATAGTATATGCAGTGCATGTGTCTAAATAGCTGTATAAGTAAGCTTGTACATGTTTTTGCTGTAAGACTCATGCATCTTCTATCAGTGTTGTTCCTTTCCAGGCACAATGCTTGTCCACCTAATCCAGTCCCAGTGCTCTAATTGGCTAACTGCAGACATTTTCTCTGCTCGGGGGAGCGTGGAGATTAGGGGGAGTGTGTGCTCTGAGCTGCCCGGCGCCTAAATGAGTCACGCTGTGAGTACAACGTCTCTCAGAGGGATAGATAGAGCACGCCCACACACACAAAATCAGAAGAAGTGTTCTCCAGACTCGCCGCAAGTCTGCTGTGCTAGAATCGACATGTGACTGAGACAAGTTCAGGTCAAGATCCAGATGCTTCTTCATCAGTCTGATGCCACACGCTGAAACACTCCCATCAACCTTTGCAAATGTGTGTGTCTGTGTAGCTGAGTTAGGCTCACTGATCTGAGCTTACCTGACTCCTGCTGACAGGCGTCCTTCCCTCATGTAAGCATCAATAATAAATGTAGCCTGCAGCTAAACACCCTGTTACACTGTTCACAATACTCATATCGCTGGTTGGCTATATGCTACCCCACGCACCACTAACATAGTACTCTGCTGTGGGCTCTTAATGCAGTATTGAAGATGTGTATCAACCAGTGTGCTCCTGCTCCAGCTTCATCTGAACGTTTTAGCTTTAGTTTAATCTATGACAGCACATGATAACTGATCATTTAAGAGCCTGAAAATGTTCTATGGTTTCATGTTTCATGTGATAGATCAGCACTGATATTAACCTCATTAAACATATATAGGATACTGGCCAGAGGCCTCTGATCCACATGAATTACTGTGTCTTAGTCACCGAGCTTATAAAGTTTGCAAAAGCCAGAAACTAATGCTGATGTACGATCTCTGCAAGTGCTGAAATGATTACAGTAATAGTAGATGATTAATTGACCAGGCTTTCGTCAGTAATGCTATATGTGTTCGTATGAGCACAGCCTTGGCCACTCTTAAAACATTCTTAAAACACAAAACTGCTCACACTCTCACATTATGTTACTGTTCTCGTTCCATTTTTTGCACATTTTATTTGTGCTTTTTGTCTCATAAACATTGTTGAGGGCAGTGCAAGTAGAGGATCTTTGGATGCTGGTTGACAGACACATGACTATTGGCAGAGCTGCTGAGGCTTGGCAGAAGAACACGTCACATATCACTGGTCTGTAACATGCTGTACATGAGAAATGAAGGAGCACAGACTTGATCAATGTGTCTGGACAACACACATAAACTCCCACGGACAGGTAAGACACCGCTAGAGGGCACCTCTGCACGGGCGAGGCATTGCGCTGTCGAGAACTCACGTCTCTCACGCAGATCCTGTGGACAGGGGGTGGATAGAGGAGATGTGAGGACAGGGCCACACTCTGCTGCCCTTGTTTCTCTGTCAGAGAGCTTCACTTCCAAACTTGAAATGATCCTCTGATGCCCACCAGACCAAGACTACTTTTAAGGTTTCTGAAGCACTCTGAGGTGCGGACAGTCAAACGGCTCGGTGGAAAACAGCCAGAAGGCGCTTACTGATCGTTTAGGTCTTCCTGTTCAAAGAAAATCTCTCTACCATGAAAAAAAAAAGGCTGGGAGCTCAACTACAGAAACACCAGAAATGTTAATTTCATTCACAAAACATCTATTCTTAATTAGGAGAGCATGTATTGTTGAGTGGTGGGAGAACTGTGAGTGAAATTGCATTTATCTGCTCCAATTTCAGAAGGAAAGGATCTATTTACAAGTGTGAGTATCTACCAGGAGAGGTACTAGCTGTAATCCCATTAATCAGCATAATTGGCTCATAATTGGCTCTCATCAAGTCCCTGCAGATGTCATCACTCAATCTTCAACATTACTGCCAGAAATCTCAAACACTGGCTCACTGCTCCTTGCAGAGATGATACAGGTTTGGTTTCATCTCTGCCTTATCTGTCGCACATACAGCGTCACGCACATGCAAAAAAAAAAAAGACATACTGTGCATCTCGCTGAACGTCATGCTATTATGCAGTAAACAGGCCATGAGTAAATAATCTGCTGTGACGAAGGCTCGCTGCAAACTCAAGAAACAAACATCTGCCCACGTATCCAAAAATAAGACTTGAAACAGCAGAGCTGACAGAATTCAGTCACTTTCTTATAGCATATGTGTGTATGAAACTACACCTGTGTGTTCAGATCTGTGAGAGCAGGTAGGCACGTGTGAAACCAGACGTGCACACCTCTCTCCTGTGACAGATGTGTGCTGCCTCGGGGAAGTGGCCTCCCTGTTTCGGAGCGCTAACATGGCAGCTGCGGTGGACATGTTGGCCACTTCACACGAGGGCTGGGCTTCTGTGGCAGTTTATCTGAATATAGTTTGAATCAAAATACATGAAAATATATGCTAATGATAAAAAACAAATGCTTTCAAATCCCTCATTTAATCTGTTGAGATATCAAGATTTGTTAAGTGATTTAAATTATACATAACTAAAACTAAGATTCAGATCTACTGAAGATGACCTATTGCAGATTGTGATGACAGGAAGTGGTGTTTCTTTCTCTAACTAACCACCTTTATTTGAGTACAGTCAACCGCTTGCAGAGAGCACAGCAACCAGGTTTTGTTGTTAGTTAGCACCTGCTAAAAATAAGATGCTTGTTACCTGAATGTTTTGTGCATCTCTCTTTGCTGAAAAAAAAAACAAAAAACACCACAGAGACACAGAAGATTTGATAAGGTTTTTAGCCTCTAAGAGGATATGGGTGTTTTGCCAAACTGGAACTGGATCCAAAAAACGGAACCAGCTATCAGAACCCAATGGGTTTGGCCGACACACTCTCTCTTCCCTGCACTGCGATAAAAACTGTGAGCGTCTCTGACTTTGATGCACTTTTCTGTGTCTGTCTGTGGGAGAGTGTATTGTATGTTTTTCTGGGGAGGTGTGCTATTCATGTCAAACAAAAGGAAACATGCACCTGCTCTTTGCTGATCAGTTTAACAATCTAACCTTGAGCAACCAAAGCATCTTCCTGTGCACTGAAGCAAACTGAAAACAAAGCAAACACAAGTGAGGAGCGTGAGAGCAGGAGAAAGAAGGGAAGGGAGGTAAAGGAGAGTCGAGACGAATAAACTGCCCTGTTTTTTGTTTTTTTTTCTTCAGTAAACTGATAGGTAGGAGAAGAAAATGAAAAAAGAGCCTGAAGTTTTCTGTGGTGGGAGAAGGTACTGTTTTATCAAAACAAGCAGGAATAAAAATTACACTGCAAAGTATCTCTGGTGTGTGCAGGAATCACACAAACGCTGGCATGCATTTTCTGGAACTGGGTGATAACATGAAAATTCAACAACCACTTTTTTTTTGTGCTTTTAATATTGTGCAGTGTAAAGATTAAAGGGCATGGCAGGATCACGGTTAACCGGAGCGAAGCAGAGAAAAACAAGATAAACAAAAGCAGTGCTGAGAGATAATTTGCCATACACAGTGTAAGAAGCTGATCTTTCAGCTTTTGCTGCTCATTTGGTGTTCAGTGTTCAATTCACCGCTGGCACGGTGTGTTGTAAACTATACCTATGAGGTCTTTGAAGTCTTGAACATTATATTAGCGAGTGAGCACCGTGACTCCAAGCATTTGGATTCGCTGGTACACCCGGGACAGCGGGGTTTTCAGGTGGAAAGAAATGTTCCAATAATCAGAAGGTCTTCGGTCTGTGACAACAAAATCTCCTGGAGGGAAACCAACAGTACAGCTTATTCTCTGTGAGCTGCTCTGCAGTGGCTTCAGGATTTAAATAAAATGTACACTCGAACACTTTAAAATGGGTATTATCACACCACTGACATTTAACCCCATCAAAAAAGAAACTACAATAATATCAGTTTAATTTGATTTAATTCATTTGTTCAGAAAGAAAAGTCTAAAAATCTAAATGATTCTGTGTGCTCGGTTTCCCTTTTGAAACATCCTGCTTCCATGTGCTTTCATATGCAAAACTGGGAAAATGAAAACTGAAACTCGAGGATAGGAAGGGCTATACTGAAGGAGTCGAGAGGAAATAAGATCAGCTTCACGCTGTTGACCCAAGAGCATATGATGTTGGACAAACACAAACACTTGAACACGAACACTTTCAGAATATTCCGACAAAAAGTAAGTAAAAAGGTCAGATTCACATTAACCAGGAGCGTCATGGTTGGTCAACCTGCTGAATACCTGACTCAGCACTTCAGCCTGTGGGAGAGCTACTGAAAGTTGTAATCTTTTTTTAAGATAAGATCAAACTTTAATCACACCCACAGGGCAATTTGGCCACTGCAGCAGCAAAAACAGGATTTAGTAGATGATAAAATAAATAAAAATAGCTGAATATAATTGAAAAAGGTAATAAAACAGACAGGAAATGTTTATTATCCATGTGGCGTTGACCCAAACATACATAGAACCTTTCAGAAAAAAAAAAAAAAGTCTTTCTGGGAAAAACTTTTTTTGTGACCAAGACATTTGCTGCATTGCACCATGCACTTTAGAATAAAAGAGACCAGCATCTCACATATGAGACCTGGTACATTTAATTTTTCACAGCCTGTGGGTTTCTTATGAAACGCCTTGAAAAACTGTACCACCGTGTCAGTCGAGACCTGAGCCTCAACATCAAATAAGGTGCAGAGAGTTTCAATCTGTCCAATTCATTGCATAGCACTGTCATTTGAGGTAAGTCCATACACTTGTGTAATGCACATAGTGTAATGTCATTACCTTCTAAATTGAATACTTGTAGTGTCAAGCTTATTTGCGATGATCGCGGCAAATAATAATACAGACAATAGCTGATGGATGATAGCTTTCCCTCATTCAGCAGGTCGCAGTTAGAGATAGCAGGCTGTGCACATTCAATTCCCCATCCCACTGATGTGGCAAAGATGGAATATTTCATTAGGCGCTTGGATAAACAGAATCAGAGCTGTGATATGTCTGTGTGAGCACGTCGGCTAAGCAGACTAAGCAGTTGTCTTGCTATTATCTAAAGCCACAGAGAGCAGCGGCTACACAGATTGGATCTCTGATTGCAGAGACCTCCAAGACTAAATTATTGGTTGAATATTACAGGGACACGATGGTCAAAATCAGCATAAGCAGCATAAAATTCTCTGGGCATCATTCATGGTCAGCCTGTGCGACCGAACAACTTACTGTTGCACACAGTGTCCCAGCTCATTTGACCAGACTTGATGGAAAAACGCAGGGGGGGGGGGGGGGTAAGGAGAAGAACAAATATTATGTTCAAAAAGGAATAGAAATGGCTGGTGAGGAGAAGAGGAAAGATCTGTGAGAAAGCAGATATGAGAGAGAATGATCCCTAATCTTAGCCTCAAACACTGAAACCTGATTCGTGAGCACAAAAATAAGCAGTGGATTCACTTTTGAAAAAAACTGTGTTGTCTTTTAGCTTGACCTCTGTTTTGTCTTGTTCCTGTCCTTCCCAATCCCACCCTCTGCCTTAGTTTTAACATCCAAGAGGAGCCAATTACTCATACAGCCCCAGTAATTAACATGAGGGATGGTGAAGCCTAATGCTGCTAAGACTAGAGAATAGTGACAGAGAGACTGTCTCTAATGAGACAGATCCTAGGGATTCTCCTCTGTCGTCTCTGGTCTCTCCGACTGCTCTGGTCTCTACGATGGATTGGCGCAAATTGCTACAACTGAAACTGTGTTATTTTAAAGTCCACTGTATGCTAGTAGAGAGGCAGGTGGGAGGAAGTGACAGAAGTATGCAA
Organism: Toxotes lorentzi; assembly: GCA_037833715.1. Taxonomy (NCBI): domain Eukaryota; kingdom Metazoa; phylum Chordata; class Actinopteri; family Toxotidae; genus Toxotes; species Toxotes lorentzi. The sequence goes on along the minus strand of JBBMJY010000015.1, from coordinate 4,359,783 downwards.
TTTTATGAATCTCCAAGGAAGAAGATGTTTACAAAGTGGAGATTACAAAAGAGAACTAAAGATATTTCAAAACAATCCTAGTCATGCATTTTTTTTAAAAATGTCAACACAAATAGCCAGAAATTAGAAGCAAATCACAAAAAAAGAATGTTAGAATTATTCAACAATCACATAAGAATTCAACACATTCCACACATCCTGGCTTGTAATGTTTTTTTGGCCACTTAAGGACAGTGCAACAAACTGTGAACACATTTGGAGTCATGATGTGACAGATAGTTTTAGATAAAGCTGGTGTTTCAAACTAAGCGTGTGAAAACAGCTGATTGAGGACGATGACAGAAGTGTGACTGACCCAAAACATCAAGGCTGTGGCACGTTAAACCAGACAATGTAATAAAACATATTAAAATGCTATTAAAGTGCTGATTACTGCAGCTTTAAGGCTTTTAAACCTGCACTAATCAAATCTGAATCTGAGTGACCTTTGTGGTGAAGAATCAAAATACTGAAAGACATCAGACCGAGCTGTTTACCTGACACTGGTAATTCAACAGATTGATGAATAACCAAGATTTGTTAATGGAGTTATGCTTCCTGCGATTATGACCTTGATATGAGTGAGATAACATGATTAAGATGTTTACATGACAGCTGCTGTAATCAGAGACCTCTCTTCCTCTGGTCATAATTGAATTATTAGACTGTGTGTAAATATGGAATAATTGTTATCCTGGCTGTGTTTTTGTGTGCGAGCAGCTGCACTCAGAGGGGAGGGATCTGCTCCAAAGAAACGCCCTTTTGGGCACGAAGGCTCTGGCCATATTAAGGCTGTGGGTCACCGTGTCCTCAAGCTGCTCTGTGGACCAAATCAAACACACTTCCCAGTCCTCAGCCTACAGGCAGTGACCTGCGTCACCAGTCGTACAGGAATGGAAGGAGGCTGACAGACACATCAAATGACACACAAGGTCAATCATTACTCTTATGAGCCTTTAAACCATGACCACTTAATATCGGACAACTCAAAAGCACCTGTCATTTAAGTGACCATACAGTATACCCCCCGCCACAACAGCAACAACCCAATTATAGCTTAGCAACAGCAACTAGCATGGCACAGCTATCAGGCTATGAATTTCTCCAGATGCTGAAGCGACCTGTACAGGGGCTCGTCCAGGAAGAACGATACTTATTGTACTGTGAGTTTAGCATTGTAGTGTAAGTGCTCACCACTCACTTAGACCCTCACACCTTCAAGAACACACAAACAAAACAAAGACACATGTTGTCTGTGGCAGCCCCCTTAGAAGTTCCTTCTTCATTTATTTCTCATTTGTAGTCTACTTACTGAATTTCCCGTTGAGTGCAGAAACATATCTCACTGAGGCAGTATAAAGTGAAGCCTCTGTTCTTTTTCAGAGCCAGCAGCACCGACACACATCTCATTCACACACTACGTCTGGTTTTCTCGATTCATTGATCACTATGTACCAGGACTCGTGAGCTGCTCCTGAGCTGCTCCTGATTAACACCCTAAATTCTAATCTCTGCTGTGTCATTGCTTAAAAACAAGGAGTTGAAAACTGTTTCGTGAAGTTAAGCCAGGGTTTAAAATGATGTCCTGAGGTTTGCAGTTCCATTACCTTACCTAGAGATAAGGCCAGCACTCTCTCAGCTTGCCAGTGAACTACGGTTTATGTAGTGCAGTCCTCCGTGCTGTCCTGCCAAATGGATACCAAGCATTTAAAGGAAAGATAGTGCTTGAGGAACAGTTTGGACAAACACAGTTGGGACATTTGGATTTTTTGGTGCTTGGATTAAGTACAAAACACCGTGAGAACATTTAATGAGAGGGATTTCTCTGCATGCTGGTTTGATGAGTTTTGCAGGTGGATAGAAAGGATGGAATAGCTACAGCTGGCCTACAGGAGAGACAAGAAAGTTCAAGTGTCCCAGATATGCACTGATTGTGTAAAGTCCCATGGCACATTTGTTGTGATGACATATTATTTTTTCTAAATATGAGATGATAGTGTGAAAAACTGCAGCCAAGGTGTGAGGATTCAGAGCTTCGGTTGCATTTTCACAGTAAAAAACTACTAAATAACACCTTCTTTTATCAATTACACACTGCTCAGCATGTGATCTGTAGGATGTGCTGCACACCAACAGACTATATCCCAAAGAAATGTCCCACCTCTGATTGACCGTGCTCAATTTTGCCTCTCTGCGCCCAGGGCTCTGCGGTGACAGCACCGTGTGAATAAGACATACTTAGACTACTCCTTGTGGACACAATTAAGCGAGCCCAGATCCCTTTTTACTGTCTTACTCACCAGTTTTGATTATCTCCAGTATCCAACTTAAAGGAGATGTCATTTTCTATCACAAGCGCCTCACAGATGTATTCTTGGAAAATCCAGCAGGCTGTCGCATGTCATGGGAGTGTGGAGACACAGTGGAACTGAGCTCCATTAAGATCCCGCCACTAAGCCGTCAGTGCCTCGATGCTTATTCAAAACCATAAATAAGTTGCAAAATTAATGATTTCGCACATTCAAAGTGTGGAAAGTGGCTCCATGTGGGTCCAGGTGTCATAAATGCCTTTATAAATAAAACATTACATTACTAAAGGTTTGTGTCTTGTCAAAGACTAAAGAGGCAGAAGACTCTTGAGATGGATCAAGGTTTCACATTTCCTCCTCCATCTCTCTCGTTCCCCCAAAGACATCAGATCATTACAGCGAAGACGACGCAGGAAGCTCCCACGACAGCATCATGGTGAAGTGACCGCAGGCGGGCCACCTGATGGATTTGTCTATCCGACACTATTACTGTACTGACAAGGGTAGAGGACAGCCGGAGTCTGGACGTGGGGGGTCTTTGTGTGATGAGGGCCAATTAGGGAGCAAATTCCACACCTCTTCCCCGTCACATCAGCGGACCGCATCTGCTGCTGTGCGTCGAGCATCGTGTCACACTCACCACCCAGCACATCCACATCTGTGTCCCGCCTTGTCAGTCAACACTTCCCACCCTCCCTCACCTCCAGTCCACACATATGCACACTCACTCACACCTCTCCATACCCATCTCAGTGCCCGTCTCCTTGCATGAAGCTGGAAAGAATGATGGCAAACGGGATATCATATTGGATATTGAATGATATAGATGCTTTATGTTTGCAGAACTTGGTTTTATGAGATTTAGGGACACTGCCACTTGACCTTGATCCTATTTCTAATGGGCAGTGTCCTTGGGTGTCTGAGCTGCACTTCCAGACCATTCTGACCTGCAGTCTCCACTTGCAGAAAGTGGGAAGAAGTAGACAGAGGGGAAATCGAAGAGGGGGGATGTGGAAGGGAAGGAAAAGAAAGAAAGCGGGCTGAGAGTTTAAGAGGAGTCGAGCTTTTGACGCAGACGGGGAGTGGAAACAGTTGCCATGGAAACCCCACCCTGCCTGCAATGAGTCAATGAGTAAGTGAGAGGAGGGAAAAAGAGGGCAGAGAATACGTGGAGGGATGACAGAAAAGTGAGCTTTAGACTAAAGGTATTTGTCTGATCTGTCTAACCTTTGTCAGACAGAGAAACAGAAAGAGGGAAGTTAATACACAAGCAAAACAGAGCAGCTGTTCCTGTTTCTTTGACAACACACAAAACAAAACAAAACAAAAAAAAAAAACAGCCTATGATTCGGCATCACCTTAAGATCACCTCGATCTTAAAAAGCCTCAATCTGGACCTTACTCATCTACACGCTAGGCCCCAGCTCAGAGCTCTGTAGTGAGGCACCTCTCTGTCCAGGCTCACATTTTTACCTTTTACTAGGTTTCTCACAGAGATGGTAAATAATGAAAGAAGGGGCACTGGGGAGCTGTTAGTCTTATTATGCTGATTATTGCTGTCATCCATCAGACATCAGGCTAGTAAACAACTTCCGCCCCGCGGTTGTATGCCTCCGCCAACCAGTCAAGTTACAGTTTACATGTCTGCCGAGACTCACATAATCTATGTAGTGAAGACTTTAATGAAAGGTCATAGTTAGCATAATTAGCATATGACAATGTGTTTTCAGAGCTCACAATGACCTTAGCCTTTGACCTTTGACCACCAAAATCTAATGTATTCATCCTTGAGTCCAAGCGAACGTCTATGGCAAATTTTAAGAAATTCCCTTAAGGAGTTCCAGGAGATCAAGGAATGGGAGGGACGGATTGGATGAACAACCCGAAAACAGAATGTCTCCGGCCTGATTGTCTCCAGCGCTGAGGCATAAAAACTCAGACATGTGACTAAAGGCAAGAGAGAGGGGCCAACTGCAGCTAACTGGTGGATAAGTTCATGCAGAATTCAGATTTGAAGTGTGCTTTCACATGTTACATTTTAGACTTTTAGATGAGCACCATGAGTTAGACAAAAAACAAAACAAAAACAAAAAACAAAGAATAGGTTCCAGAGAGATAAAAGTGATGAATGAAAGGAGGAAGTAAAGATAAGGAAAGCGCAGCAGAGCAGCAGAATAGAAAGTGGGAGACAGACAGAGATTCATATTTCTTGCTATGCTGCACGACTCCAGGATGATCAAACCAACAAGCGTGGATAGACAGATGGACTTGCAGTCTCTCTCCATCCCTCTGTCATTAGTAAACACCATCAGTATTGCATACAGTTGCCCAAGTCATTAACACAAACTCAGTGCCCCTGTGGGCATCAAACTGCCCATTAACTCACAGTCTCAACCACTCCTTCCTGCTATTAAGGCATATGTTGTCTGTGCATGCATGTAAAGGCTAAAGCACACAAATGAAAACAGACATAAATGTCAGGGCTTTCTAGCTAACAAAGCGGTAAAATAGATACACACTTGCACCCTTTAAAGACAGATATGGGAACATGCAATCACACCCTTCATAAACTTTAGGTCCCCATTAGTGGACGTTCACAGGGATGCTCTGTTTAAAGGTCCCTCCTCTGTTCAAACCACTTATTCCTTCTTTTACATGGTAGCCAAGCTATTATCAATGGAGCCAACTTTCCCAAAAGTACAATGGAGTAAGATTAAAGGTAACCATTAGGGTTGGACGATATCTATCATAAAAAGACAGAAATATCTGCAGAGATTTTGCCATTCAGTCCAAGTTCATATTTAGAGAGAGTATTTCAGGAAATCTGCGATCGTAAACTCCAGCAGCAGAGAACAGTCTTTGCACACAAACAAAACATGTTGATTTCTCTCTCCTTCCCACCTGCAAATATTTCACAGTAATTAAACAGCTTCTCAGTTGAACTTTTAGGAAATGTACTATATTGACATTGTAAATATGTAAATGTAAAACTACAAAGCATGTGCCATTAGACAGGAGGCTGTGAAAGGTTAAACCTGAGGCATCAAGAGATTAATGAAAAGCAGGAAAAGCATATTTCAGCTACACAAAAAGATGTTCTTTTTTCTCTTTCCTTTAATCTTTGCTTTTCTTCTTGTGAATTACTGAATAATTTCAGCCACATCAAGATTTTCACAAACTACTCAAACAAAAAATTGTAAAGTAAATATAGTAGGTAGCAAAGGACCAGTTCCAGACACAGCAATAGTCATTATGTACACGGCCATGTCATTTACATGTAGGGAGGGCTGAGAGAAAGAGGCTGCGAGAAACTAACAGAACATCTCTTTACCTTTTCACCTGAGGCTGACCTCCCAATCGTCAGCTCCATTATTCAGAGACGGTCAAAGATAGAGACCATGCTCGCTCATCACTAAGTGCTTTACTATGTCCACAGAGCTAAAAGGCAGTGGCTGAGGACGACATGAAGGTGTGTGTGTATCCTTGTGTGAAGGAAGAACTGAAGGAAAGAAGACGAGGAAAGCAGCCAAGCAAGGAACAACAAGAAAGAAACAAATGTAATGAGCACATGAAAGACTCACTGGCTTGGGGAAAATGAGTCCTATAATCCTGATGTCCTTCATACTTTTAACACATATTTCCCTACATCAGTCAGTTGATGTGCCCTGCCCTCACGTTATTTACTCTAAATGTCTGAGTTTACACTAAATACACACGTGCTAAGCCAAACGTCCAGGAAATTAGTTCAAATATTTAAAACTGTTTTTAAATATTTTTCTGCTGGGCTCTGGGATCTCCAAATGAAAGCATGCACGCTGCTTGTAAACTGTCTGAAACTGTGTGAAGGTCAAATTTAATTGCAATGTTTACCAGTTCAATTTTCCCTAAATAATTCAGCCATTCTTGATCAATAGTAGCCCACTTACTGTAGGCATCACGACTAGTCTACGCACACTTATTCCTCTCCGCTCTCCATCTCCCACATCAAATCTATGTGGATTACCAGACGATAGGCCTGATTTCACATGGGCTCAGGCTATTAACGCTCTGACCTTGGATTTCAACCAGGCAATTTGTCTAAGAGCTGGCACGGCCTTAGCTGCTCTGGCTGACTCTGTCCAAGCTCCACGATTGGTATGAGTGGCAGTAACTCTCCTACTGTCTGCCCGTCAGCCTCCATCCCCCAGAAAAATGTCTTTTCTTTACCACTCAAGGGTTATGTTTAAATTGCTGAGATGAACTACTTCAGATCTATCACTTCTAATTCTCTTTTCTCTCTCGCCCCTTAGTCTCCCTTAGATTTATCACTCATCATAGATCTCACCAGGCTCCAGTGTATCTTTCTCAACTGTTGTCCTTCTTTTTTTCTCCCGCCCTGGTCTGGTGTCATCTTTGTGAATCTCCACATCATTTGTCCACATGTCGCCCATTTAAACCGCACATACAATTTAGACTTGTGATCTGTATCGGGATACATTTTCCAGAAACTTACTGGAAAAGTTTGGCGGCCATTCAAGTTGATTTTTTTCCTTAGAAAGTGATAACACTATCCAGATTATGATTACACCTGGCTGAGATCCAATCATAGTACAACAAACCTTGAAGTGGTTTGAAGTAGTACAAACCACTTCAGGGTTTGGGGGCTTTAGGGAGCTTTCTAGGACCCCAAAACTACATTTAGACCCAGGTTTCTACAGTCAAAACACAAGCAGAGTTCCTGAGTTCCTAAAATGGTTCCTGCAGTGTAGAAAGTGTGTACCCCATATATTGTCTGCCATCCATCCATCCATCCATCCATCCATCCATCCATCCATCCATCCATCCATCCATCCATCCATCCATCCATCCAT
>JBBMJY010000015.1:4328692-4352485 GCA_037833715.1 Toxotes lorentzi | reverse complement strand
CCATCCATCCATCCATCCATCCATCCATCCATCCATCCATCCATCCATCCATCCATCCATCCATCCATCCATCCACTAAGCCTCATCCTCTCAGCAGCACTGAGGCCCATTGTTGAAGAGTCATTAATGCACCAGTTAACCTCCCCTTACCTCTCTCTCTCTCTCTCTCTGCAACAGTTTATCTGCAGTCCATTTACTTATGTGGTTATCACAGTCTGGGTCCCATCGTTAAGCCTCGTCCCCTTTCCCCGCTATTTCCTGTTGTGTCTTTCTCACCTCCATTTGTTCTCACTTTTTACTGTTCATCTCTTTCTCTGCCTCCAATGCTTTAACGGCAGTGGCTCTGTGAGTGGTTATCAGAGAAAATTACACTTCTGTTACAAACAAATAGTTATTTTTTTGTCTCCCCTGTTGTCTGTTCAGAGACACAAAAGTGGCTCCACTGAAATCTGCCTGCTCCTGGCCTTGGAGAATGCACCTCCATTAAGGATTCAGGGGAGACTCAGCCACCAGACAGCTGGGCCTAATGGCACGGCTAGGCTAATGCATGCCATACACAGATAACAGTTCGTACACACACAAAGAGACACCCTTTAATATCGCAGCCTACCGACTGGTGGCAATGAGCATATATTCAGCAAACAAACGGTAAACAGCAGTCAGAAGAATATGGACTAAACATCAGGGAGTCTAAGCCCATTTAAGCACCGTCGGCTTAATAAGACTGATAAAGGCCACACACATGAACCTGCACACACATACACCTGAGAAGACCCAGAATCACTGAGTCTGAAACGCCAAAACACCAAGTGTCAATAGCTTAAAGCCATTCAAATCTTATCTTTGTTTGTCTACATTACACTCAGTGTGCTCTTGTGAAGCAGTTAATGCAGGTAATTAGACACTGAGAGCTGCAGCCAACACTTGATTCTAAAGAGTTGAACCTCCAGACAAGACTGATTCCACTTAAACCAACACTCCAGCAGCTAATCGATTACAGACAGATAGTTGGGAGATTTGGGACTGAAGCCAAAAGGACATGGCAGCAAGGCAAAGCAACTAACTAATCACACACTCTTCTCAGATGGAATATTGAACATATCCAGAACATGCTGTCCTTACTGACTGCCACTCCTCGCACTTTCTGCACTCATATATGAGCCTCTTGACTATACACAGCAGCATAGCAGTTAGTTATTTTTGCTGGAGCACCTGAAACCAGCCAGTCCTCCTCGGCTAGCATCCTACCTGGTCCCAGGTCTGCTCTGCGTCAATGGGTTTGCAGTAATAATTAAAAAAAAAAAAAGCAGTAATACGGTTAGTTCATTTTTGATCTTGGAAACTGCAGATGACAAAACAATTTCCACTCAAGGTCCACTTAGTCGCTTGTTCTGGAGCTTTCAACCGCATCAAACTGTGGTCATTAGCAGATTTTGCACAGTTGCTATGGAAATCAAGTTTTCTGTAATCCTTAGCATCTCTAGGGTGTGCAGCAGGCTGCACAAATGAATGAGTGGTCCTTGAGTTGATTTGTCAACTGAGAAAATATGATTTAGTGGATTTGGAAATATGCACCATGTAAACACATCCACTGAAATAATAAAGGTCTTTAAACTAGACTTTTCCACAAGGCCTCACGACAAGAGGTTAAATATTAAGAAGGAAGCTGGACCCACTCTAAAGCGCACTATTTGCAAATTGCATTTTATGAAAGGGCCACACCAATGTTTCTGTCTCACAATAAACAATTTTTACTTAATCAAACTACTACAACAAAACTGTAAGACAGTGAACCTGGACCTTGGTGGCCCCCGGAGGTCTTGGGTCCCATTGCAGCTGCCTGCTTTGCTTTACTAGTAATCTAGCATTGTGTCTGTTTCTAGGAGGTGAGTGGAGGTAACGGGGGTGTAAAGGGAGAAACGGTGAGGACAAGGTAACTCACAGGGGACGGTGCGGAGGTAGAGGTTGTCCCGGATGATCTGCTGCAGCTCGTGGTCCACCGAGCCTTTCTGGAACCGCAGGTTGAGGTAGTGGCGCAGGTCTTTGTCTATCACGCCCCCTGGAGGAACACAAGTGACTGTAATCAGTAATCAGTAATCAGACCTGTTCCGGCAAATTGATCACCCTGACATGACGGGTTGTACATTTTTGCTCCTGTGGAAGTAAAGAGATGGTTTGAGGAAAAAGAACCTAATCAGGCCTTGGCCAGAAACGGGGGCAACTGGATGTGTTTGCGAATTACCCAGAAAGCACTGCTCGCCTGCTCGCCTCTCACCGTTTTCTGTGTGATTTCCAAACTTCAAGAGCAAGCAGTGGAAGCTCCGAGCACTGCAGCGACAAATGACCCAGAAATCACTGAAAGCCACAGTAAATAATTTGAATTTGCAAAATCCCTACAAACAAACACAGCCAACACTAATGAATACCCTGTGCCCTCTCTCCGATTCAGCATCTGTGATGTGCAGCCACGGATTGGTGGAGGTGTTAATTGGAGCGGTGGCCAAACGTGTGGAGAAATGTCTACACATAAATCACCCGTGGACTCCCCTGGGGGCTGTTTTTACTCCCATTCTCCTCTCCCTCACCATCACCCCCACCTGAACCTACTCCTCTCTTTCCTCTCTCTCCGCTCTCTCTCTCTCCCTCTCTTCAGCAGTCCCAGTTGGGGTGAATGGACTTCCACTTAAAACCAGTACATTTTGCTGGCTCAGCAGGAAAGAAAAAAAAAAAATTAAAAGTGATGGAGGCAGCGACAGAGAAATGGAGGTAGGGGATAAGAGAGATGGAAGGCAAGGGCAAATCCCACGGGGGAGTAGAATGGGGGAGAGCAAGCTAAAATAAGCATCAGCTCCACGCCCCCACCCCAACAAATACTCCATCTATCTACCTCGCCATACACTCACATAATCACATTTCAAATGGAGGCAGGACAGGACGGCTGGGAGGAGAGGGGGCAGCTCGACTGACGTTACTTAAGGGATTCCTCATGATGCCGCTTTAACCAACACACTTCTCATTCGTGTTACTTCTCTGTGTAGAAGTAAAGAAGCTGAGAGACAGACGGACGGGGGTACACAGGCTGAAAAGACATTCGTCTAACCTTCAACATCCTTTTTAAAGCAGCAACTTGGCACTGTGCCACATAGCATTTAGCTCCCCCTTTCTTCTTTTTCCCCTCTGTGATCCCGAGGCAATCACATCCAAGCATGATATGATAGCACACATACCAACAATGCACACACACACACACACACACACACACACAAGACAGAGGCATCTGAACAGTAATAGACATGCAATCGACTGTAGAAAGGCTCAGACAGAAGGTGGGTGACACTGTAGGCAGTTAATGAGTCGCACGTTAATTCATGGATAACCTAGTCTGGAAGTTCTGTCATACTGGGGAGATCTTTTATTTAGCACATTCTGGTTCTTGAGTCAACATGCACGACTCCATCAGAGCTGAACTAAGTCATGGAGCGTTGCATTATGATCATGCAAACCTGAATTAGTGAGACCGGCTCCATCTGTGTCTCTGTCAAAGACGTGGAGCAGCACGACCAGCCAATTTAAATTTGCATGAGAAAAGAAAGCAAGCCAATGAATGTGCATACTGAAAAGGTGAGCAGACTCACAATCACACACATGCATACACACGTATTAAACACACTAAATGGCACCTCTTGCGCTGACAGCGGTTGTGCAGCCAGTGTAGTGTCAGAGTCCTCTTTCCACAGGTTTTGTGATGCAAATAATCTCCGCTGGAGGAAATCTTGCGCCGGATCTTTCCCACTGGAATCCCCCCCCCCCAGTACTGTCCTGTCCCCTTGGGTCCCCCAACTCTGTCTCTGTTTGCCCCAATGTAGCCACTGCCAGCCAGCCCGGGAGCCGAATCACCTCTCTCTGCACTCCACGATGGAGAGATGAAACAGGGGAGCGCAGCCGATTGAGTGGCACACAGGCAAAGAGAGAGTGTGTGTGTGTGAGAGAGAGACAGAGCGGGAAAGAGGAAAGGGAAGGGAAGAAGTGTGTGTGCAAGAGAGTGTGTGTGTTGCTGCGAGTGAGGGAGAGCGACCACTGAAGCGCGGCTCTGGCGGTGGGGACCTATCGCACTGAGATTCCTTTCCTTCTTGGATCCCTCCAGATTCTCAGGTCCTACAACGCCCCCCATCTGCAACACAGGGCACTACATCTGCTCCACACGCTTCTTTCAGATTAAAAGCCATCCATTGCCACATCACACACCTCTCCTGGCTTATAGTATCCACATGACCAGGCTCTGACCTTCCTCCAAAATCAGTTACCACATGATGAGACTGAACATTGTGTTTCAGCCAAATTCACCACTGTCTCTCTCCGACAGAACATCATTCCTACTAATTAGGTTGTTGTTTGTTTACTCTGTGTTTAGAAACCAACATCAGTGGTTTCTGGTTACTCTTCTGTGTTGCAAATTCTCCCCATTCTGGTCATGCAATCATTCCATTTATCTTATGTTTGTCAACTATTTAACTATACATAACAACATATACTCTATGGCATTTTTTATTAATTATTTATTAATTGTTTCCGTCTACCAAATGCCAGAAAACTGCGAAAAAACATAATGAATTCCAGGAGCCCAAGGTGATGTCTTGTTTTGTGTGACCCACAGTCCACAGTCCTGAATATATATTTGGGAAGGCAGCCAAATCTCATACTCAATAAACTGTAAACTATTCCCCAAAGGTAAATCAATTTCATTTTTTATCAAAAAAGGGCAAAATAGTTAACAAAAGGAGCCAGATTATATTTTGTTGAAATAACATAACCGAGAACATAAAATGCATCTAAGTTTCTGTTTTCCCAAACAGCCAGAGCCTTTAGACATAAAAGATAAAGGGCTCTCCTGATACTGCATATTGACCTTGAACTTGAAAGCAAGATAGGTTTTTCCATATTTTGGATTTAGCTGATATGTTTGATTGACGAGCATCACCAGCAATGAATTATTCACTGGTGCTGCACCTCTCCTCAATATGACCTAATAATTGGCCATGTATCCAAAAATAGATTTTGTGTGTGTGAGGGTCAAACTCTAGCAACAGCTCCACTGGTCTGGAGTCAGTGAGGTGTATGAGGCTGAGAGGGGTCATTTAAACAAACGTGATGCTCATGTTCTCTCGAGGTTGTTCGAGAGAACAAGTGCTCCAACAGTGCTGCTACAACGACGTCACTGATGCCAGACGCTGTCGACAGGGAAAGGTGAATGACAGAGGGAGCATGGAGAGGAGAGGATAGAGACAGAAGAAAAAAGGAGAAGGTAGAGCTTTGGATTGACAATAACGCAGGAAAATCCACTCAGTGGTGCATGAGCCAATAAGATGAGCATGACAATCGTCCCGGAGGTATAGACAATTCATGCATTTCATCCCATTATTCGGTTATTATTCCTACTTCAACCTTGGAAAAGGTAACAGAAATGTTGCTGTACATGTGAGGCATAAAAAATATATACATGACAGAGGATGAAAGGACTCATTGCATTTTAAGAAGCATTTCTAACATGTTTAGAGCAACAGGCAGGCATTATAACTGTTTCCTAAACAGACGGGTGAATGAAAATTGTTGTTGCTCTGCCGAAGAAGAGAATCCACCATTTAAGCTCAGAGGGTGCCATGTAAATCCCCTGGGAAGGCGGGAGAGAAAGAACAGCCTGTGGAGAGTCAAAAAACAAGGCAGCATCTGGTTCCTCTGGGGAAAGAGGTGCTTTAACAGCTAACTGCCTCATACCCTGCCACAAACTAGTGGAGCTCACAGACCAGCACTGACTACCACTGCAACATGTGAACTCAGGTGAGGCTCTCTGGAGCAGCACTCAACCTTAAAGAGATGGTGGTTATAAACACATGGCCTCTGTTCTTCCAATTCATTTGTTTTCATCAATTCATCAAAATTCATCTCTATCAATGGGTGTCTTCCAGCATCACTATGACAGAAACTAACATCACAGAAATAAATCAACATGGCAGACAAAGCAAGCTGGAGGAGGAGCAGTGAAAAGCTATTTTCACTGGTCCTCCAACTTGTAGTTTTACTTCTCAAAGAAAAACATACAAGCTGATAAATCAAAAAGCTTTACGGGAACACTAATCAATCCACCAAATGCCAAAAATACAGATCAGATCTGTGTGGAGCGATGAGGAGGCTGTAGCCTTCCTGAAATTAATAAGTGAAACAAACATAAATGACATATTTCCATCAATATTTTCAAGCACAAATGCTTTCAAACTGTGTGCTTATGTTGAGCAGTCACCTCTTGTAAGTTCCTGGATCTTTTTTGAAAAAAGAACATATGTGATTTATGTTATAACATGGGACAATTTACTGCAGGAATAGAGTAGAGTCATAAGAGACGACAGAATTAAGAAAAATGTAGACTTGACTGTATCAAACGTTCAGGCAGACAAAGGAGGCTCAGTGAAAACTGACTCAAAACGAGCCCACAAGGTCATCATGATGGACATAAATGCAGAACACATGCACTTGTAACCCACTCAAAAAGCACTAAACAAAAACTTCAGCAGCATTTTGACAGGCAAGTCTTCAAAGTCTCCTGCAGAAGCCTGAAAACTTTCTATTCCATCAAGAAAAATCCAGCATGGAGGGTGTGCTGACAGTCAGTCAGAGCTTGGAGTGCTGTCATCAGAGCCTCGCTGACAATATTTATCAAACCCAGCTCTGAGGGCACCCGACGGCAGTCACATATGTAGCATTGTCACGCTGTGTGTGCGTGTGCATTAAAGTCAGAGGGAGCGCCAGCAGACAGCTGTTTGGATAATTAGACCAATTAAAAGTTCAGGATGAGCTTAAAATCTTGCCAGTTCCACCCGACACACACTGCGCTCTGTTGATTAGTCTTCAATGAACATATATGATGCCAAGTCTGTGGTGAAAGCGCTGGAATCCATAAACACCAACTGGCTTTCAGATGGAGTTGCATGAACACACACAAAGAAATGAAAATGAAATGTTGATCCAAATGTTTTCTTCCTGTGAGGTGACTTCTCTCATTATCTCACATGCTCATCATCACATGAAAATGTTAGCAGTGAGAATTAGGCAAGAAAAATGAACTAAAATTAGGTTATCACAAAGATTTTTATTTATGTTAAAACACAATATCACTGTTTTAATTAGTGCAAATTATGTATACTTTACTTTTGCTGAACACCTTTGAGTCTTAGATGTTTTTTACTAACCTCTCCAGTCAGCCATTGATTTCTGTTCATTTCAGAAAGAAAACTCAAATAACCCACAACTTGCTTGAGTTGTGTTCACTCTGAAAGAGTACACAGCTTTCAAGCAAATTTCAAGACTTTTCATTTTATCCAGGAATGAACAGAAGCTAATGGATTCAAAAATACATCCATTTTTTTAAAACCAGTTCACAACATCCTTGGACTACAGTACCTGTTTCTACCTGTGCCTCTGTCATTATATTTATACACAGAGAAAACATGTCCATTATTCGTCTTATGAAACATTCCTCTCATTTCCTAAAATTCCAAACTTCCAAAAAGTCTCCCGCTCTCCAAATCCCACAGGTGATTGCGTCGCATACCTCCCGTCTGTTGCTGTATGCTGACCATCCCCAGCTCACCCATTGCCATCGAAATTCACTCAGCTCACCAGCTGCCTGCTCGTGTGTGAGCATGTGTGTGTGTGTGTGCTTCTGATGTGCGACATCTGTTTTCTAGCAGGGGGAGGCCTGGTCCATTTCAGCCTGGGAATAGGACACTGATAGTGTGGCTGGAGCAGGAAATGGAATATGTCCTTCATGTGCCGTGCTTTCCAGTGGCCACGTTAAGCAGTGGATTGATGGGGAACAGCCTGAGAGAGCAGGCTGGTACCTGCCATATATTCAATCACATATGGTTCTGTTTATACCTATCAGAATGTGAAGTGGGTCCAGATTTGCTTTTTGGAAAGGGATCAATCTAAACCCACTTTTTTGTGATTAGCCCTCCTTCTGACATGAAATCTTGTTTTCCAAATTGTGTTTCAATCCTGAACTGACTCTATTTTTGTTCTAATTACTACATGTACTGTCGAGGTGAATACATTTTATGTTAATAAATAGGACTACTTCTACTTCATTAAGCTTAATGTGGGTTTTTGCACATCCTCACACTTGTATTTGGTGTTTTGCTGGCAGAGAGATTCAGAGCCAAAAAGTTGGCCGAACTTCATCTGAACCTGTTTTTTGCATAAAAGCACGTGATTGCACATGGTGCTCTACCTCTGCTGAGCAAACTGATTTGCATGAATTTACACTATTGGGCAGGCACCAGCTGTGATTTGCATGCAAGTACAGAATTGGACTAAAACTGATGATCCACTGACTGTAGACTTTGTGAGTGAATATCCAGAGCAGGAGACTACATGTAGTAGGGAAAGACAATGTTGATGTATTATGTAGTGATGATACCTGGCACTTGAGCGTTTGTCTGCTCTGGGAGAGAGATTCAGATGCAGATCAGATTTTGATACCATGCATGGTTACAGTAACAGTATCTCAAACTCACATTGCCAGGATTTTGTGATTAAAAAACAAGATACACACTTTTGGTTTGTCAACATTCTCAAAGTAGCACTTACTCTCTTAATGTTTATTTCCTTAAAATCATTTAAAAGTAAAGATAATGGCTGTTACTGCTCACTATTTTGACTTCAAGTGTTCCTCCTGGAGAGATGGTCTGCAGAACTTCAAAGCTATTGTAGGTGATTATATCTTTAGTGTTCCATAGTAAAAGCATATAAATTTTAGTAAAAGCTCATTATAGGTTCTGCGCTCAAGGCTGGATACCTGAGGAACGAAACATCAATCCACACAGCAGTGTGTTCATCAATACACACTGTAATAGGTGCCAAAGGTTGGGTGAGGATTCCTACAGACGGCGGATGCCGATGTTAAATGATGTCTTGACCTGTCACTGGCCTCCACAGCAGACATCGGGCCGTGCCGTCGTAAATCAAGTGAACCATCAGGCAAGTAAAACCACTCAAGCCGGCAACTAAACTACATTTGAGCTTCTAAATCTCTTAGTCCTGCCGTTGTCCAAGCAGAGAGCTAAATTTGGCTGCCCCCACTGGCTTGACTGGCAGTTTTGCCTAAAAGCCACTGGCTGTTGCTAAGTACTTTGGCACTGGGTTATGTCTCCAGGTATATCACCCTCGAGAAAGGCTTGGTTTAGACCTCGAAGAGAAGATATACCTGAACACAAAGAGTACACGGGGCACGACCCTGGGAATTTGGCTGCACCTAATATGAATCCTGCCTGCCCTTATACCCCATACTTCACTCCAGCTGATTTTATACAGTTTATCAAATCACCCACTGACCCTGCTTTGGCACTGAGACTCTCTTTGCTGCCTATTCTTCGCTCTGAATCTCCTCTACAACCAGTTATTCCCTTCCCCTCTGATGTCGACTTATCCCATAAACGTTGTCCTATGCTCAGCGACATCGCCAACCAAACTTTTGCACATTTAAAGTCAGTTTTTCAAACTGCATCTGGAGAACTCCAAAATTCTTTTTCTATGTGTAGTCACAGTTCAGAGGCAGCCCGGGGCTCACAGCCATTTTCTAATGTAAGAGCTAATCACTCTTGTTTCTGTATATTCTAAAAGGAAACATCATACGAGTCAAAGCTGCCAGGACAGCAGACCAACCTACAGACAGCACAGCTTCAAGGAAACTTGATCTAGACAGCATTTTTCCATATCTGTACATCCAGTGGGTTCATGCAACTCATTTGCATTTACAGTGCAAAGCAAGTTGGCAAGTCGGCATTAACTAACTATTGTCTCAATTCCTGGATCTGCTCCCCATCACTTAAAGCCGCATCAGGCCACCTGCCCAAGTTTTTAACTGCCTCAACTTCTGCAGCAGCCTAAAAATGACTGCCGTGTGTCCAGCCAACAACGCAGCAAATACAATTAAACTTCAAAACCAGCCAGTGTTTGGACACGGCTGTGAAATGACATTCACCCAACTTGTCCCTTCTCTCTACCCTCCCTTTCAGTCCTCTCTGCTATTCTCTTTGTCGAGTCATTTTCTACTATCCTTTCACATTCTCAACTTTCAGGCTATTTCATTCCCTTCTCCCACTTCTCCTTGTTTCGATATTTGTAGAAGAAACATAATAAATAGGGCTGTTTATTTATTCATTTGTTGCGCCAGCACTTTCAAAGAGCAACTGGAAGGGCTTTGTTTGTCTGATAAAGCCAGTGGGAATAAGTTTAAAATGAGTGATAACACAGAAGGGTCTGTCAGCATCTTGTCCTCATACTCATGCATGTCCGGCAGGCTGCTCATCCCAGCTCGAGGCACAGTAGGCTGGGATTTAGATGTGAGGAGATCAAAGTTCCTGTCACAGCAGCCTTTAAAACGGCAAAACTGCAGTGAAATAAATTCAAAGAGGTAAAGAAAAAACATGCAAATTTTGGGTGTCAAGTTCAACTTTGGTGAACTTTGGCAGTAAATTTGTGTAATGCTTTCACATTTAGTTGAACAGTTTAGTTAAGTGAAATCTGATATGCAAATATGACAGATGTAGTGAAGGTACTTTGAGAGAAGAGAGTGATTGGAGAGTCCAAAGCTACAGTATCATATTAGCTGTGTGGCACCATCCAGTTATATATAACCCTGCTCTGACAAATGAGAAGCAATGGCAATAGAGATTTCATCTCTGAATCTATTTCACAATAAAACAGAAACTAGCCACTGCACAGTAGTCACTATATCAGCAAGTTTCAGGTGCCAGTCACTTTGAGAGGACACCCAGGCTGCTAGAAAGAGGTGCAGAGGGTAGGAAGCTAAAGCAGAGGGCACTAAAGGGTGAATATGAAAGTCAAATAAAGATTAAATGATTTGAAAAGGAAGGTGCAGACTGTCATGGGGGTGCCCCTCCAGCAAAGAATCAACAGCAGGGAGACACTGAAAGCCGAAACCGCTCCCACACGTCGGCTTTGAACTCCAGGAGAGTGTGAAATAACCTCACCTTGGTCGACTGGTGGAGCAGTGCATCTGGACTCAACATGCTAATGTCACCGTGCCGGTAACTCAGTCAGGGGGAAAACTCCCCTCGCTTTACATGACGAGGATCCATCCTCCTGTCAAACTGTCGCCTCAAAAACATGTCATTCGCCTGCAACAGTGCAACGGTTTGACAGACTGAAGACACAAAGAAATTCATCCCCCCTGAGAGGCCGAGTCTTTCAGGCAGTGGACAGAGTGGTAAAAAGGCCGAGCGAACAAACTCGGTGCTCAACAACTCGGTTGCCTTGACAACAACATTACTTCTATCACAGTAAAGACAGTGCTGAGAGACCCAGTGAAGCAAATCTCACACAATACTATAATTAATTTCATGTGCTCCCGTTTTGTATATCTGGGTAAAGACACCACACAACGACAATTTCAAAACTAAAAATAAGAAACCCCTTCAACTGTAACACCTTGAGTTACAGATAATAGCTCGCAATTTCTGTATTAATTATTGTTACTGTAAAAAAAAAAAAAAGGATCCCAATGATGAACTTCTGAAGTCTTAATAGGGGAAGATAAGTGCTGAGAAAAGGGAAGACAATAAAACTGAGACAAAAAAGGGAAATTAAAAGAGAAGATGGTCGCCTTGAGAGACCAAACAGGATCGATATTTTGTTACAGGCTTTTATTTTAAGGCAGGACCCACATTCGGTAATCAGTGATATCCCATGTTAAAGTTATTTAGATCTGCTGATCTATGTAAAAATCCACAGAGAGAAAGAGTGGAGTGGAGAGAGGTCGGACTTTTGGGGGTACGAGTAGAATACGTGTTTCCATATGAAAAGAATTACTAGATAAATGATGAACTGTTTGTTATCCTGTGATTCTAGGACTTTTTTTTCCAAACTAGTCAGTTGGTGAAAAGTCCGATTCTAGCTTAAGCTGGTTCATTTTTTATAGAATAACATGAAACTAATAGAGACTGGTGTGTCTTATTTGGCTGATTGTAAATATGATGAACACTGACAAGCAAAGAGTATATTACCACACAGAAAACGATTTTCATTGGAGTTTCATTTTGTAGTTGTGTGTGCAGAATTAATTTGTTACAGCTGACTTGATTTGATAACAAACAAGTCAATAAATAAGGACATTGTGTGTAGGCCCACTTTTGGCTTCACCTCCATATAAAATGGTTCAGATAATCAGGCTTATTTAAATCTGATCATCCGCTCATTTCTTTCTGTGATCTTTGGGAAGAATTTCGGTTCAGTTCAGTGTAATCAGAACTGACAGGAAGGATGGCCAAACCTATGAAAACAAGACGCAAGGTGTAATTAACTGGAATTACCCTTTACTGATGTAAGATTTACATAATTAAAATCCTGGCTCTTGTGACTTCAAAATTTCATTTGTTCAAAATTGCAATTTTGGTATGAAAACAATTAATCGTTCAGCCCTCGAGAGGAAGGGAGAGGAGGGGAAACCTCACTCACAACAGCCCCACAAATGATTTCCATTCACTTAAACCCACCCAGACTTTTATTCCTCTACACGAACTGAAAACACACGGCCTTGTTTATGGCATAACACTTTACCATCTCATTGAAGCTTGACCATTGTTCTGAGTTGTCTGGCTGAACTGAGTGATGGCTGAGTCAGGGCAACTCCAACGCAGTTACAGGAAAACTGGGGGGTTATTGATATTTAGGGTCGCTAGCTAATAGCCGAAACCATAATGGCCGCCACCGGGATTACTCCTTCGCATTGCCACTGATACAGCACAGTTCTCATTACACCTTGCTGGGCCCAGTTTAATTGAACTAACCCAATCAGAGCCCAGGAGCGCTCTGGTCTGCTGAACTCGGCAGCGCCGGTAATAGAAGCTGATGGAGGAAAGATTAAAAATATTGCTGCTGAATCACGCTTTGCATATCCCACATTCCCTGCTATGTTTATTTGTGCTGGCAGAAATGAATTATGGGAAATGATAAGGCAGCCGTGTAAGTGGCTCATGTAGAGAGCAAACAGAACCGAGAGCAAACAGAACCGAGATGATATTCTACGTAAATGTTTCTTTAGCAAGTGTAATGGGGTAAAGTGGTGTATGTGCAAAGTGAGCCGTTGAATATTCCTTTTCAATTACGTTTTAATGAACTGTGACAATGTGAGGCTCAGAGGGGAAATGTGGATGAAATATTTGTTTGGAATGTAATTTCAAAGAGGGGAAGCTGCAGGAGGGCTGTACATACAGAGATGCTCAGAGAGATGTTCGTTCCTGATTTCTCACACACAAACACTCACTCGTTGCACTCGCAAGAGCTAAAAGTAATCCATCAAGTCTCTCTCTCTTCACACACACACAGACACACACACAAACACACACACATGCACACACACACATGCACACACACACACACACACACACAAACACACACACACAAACACACATGCACGCGTTTACATCAGAGATTTATGGAAACCTAGCCCAGTGTGACCTACAGAGTTACTGTTGCTTCAACAACTGCCTCCTTGTCACAACCTGCGCTGTCAAAATAGCCGCCACACACAGCCAATCATAGCACACTTCAAAGGCCATTTCGCCCAATTGCATTTGGCAGGCCGATTCCAGATCACAGCTTACTGAGCAAAGCGGAGAACTGTGTCTGAGTTAACATCCCCCAGCAGAATGCCTTTTATGGATAAACCAATACATTGCAAGAAAACTGAGATGCACCAGGGAGTTCACAGACAGACATACAAACATAAGCAGTACACACACACACACACACACAAACAGCCAACACAAGCCTGCACCCTCTGGATAAGAACGTTTGCAGTGCAGTGAAGACTGGATGCTGCAGTGAGTGTAGATCATCTGAGGTAATCAAACTCCAAGAGGGACCCTTGTCAGGTCAGATCTCAACAGGATTTCAACATGAATCCGTCTAAAGCTCTGCGCTGCTGTACAGGGACCACTCGACAAGCAGTCATTTTGGTGTGTGGAGGAAGTTTTGGGAGGGAAATGAGTTCGGAAGCCTGAATGCCTACAGTGCATTATTAAGCACCCAGTATCTGGGACATAGTCCTAAGTAAAAGGTCATCAGCATAGTTTGAACATGCATCATGCAAATCAGCTGTTTCACGGCTGCAGAGAGATGAAGCCTTGTTCAACTTTGGTCTTAACTAACAAAGATTTGTTGTGGAGAATTGGTGATTTCAGTGGTCAGAAAAAATAAAGCTGCACCAGTCCATTTTTTTTAATATAGAAAATGTCTGTGTGTAATGTGATTTTGTATCACGGTCAACCATGTGACAACCTTTTAGAACCAGTCCCCCACCCCCCCGAGACTCTGATCAGAGTCACAGATTTGTCAGTGGATACTGCATGTATCCCTGTGAGTAAAGCTACTACTGGCTCATCCAGGTCAGCCCTCTCAGCTCAGCCACAACAGTGCAACTGGTCAACCATCTCAAATTCTCCCATGTCACCCTCCTCTGGAAACATCCCCATCACAGGCTGCCTGTGGCTGTCTGCACTGGACTCAAAGCTCTGGTGCTGGCACACATAAAAGGCAGCTAAAAAAGCTGCAGCCCATAACTGGAAGCCACTGTCCAATAAGGACAGCAGACTCTCTCACTGGCTGTGTATCACAGACTTTTTCTTCCTGTTTTCCTCCAACAAACAATCACATCCCCTTCTGGCTTTTCATAGAAGTTCTTTCTTACATGATGATTCTTGAGCCAGTAGATGGGTGACTGCTCTGTCATCTGTCTCAGTAAACTGTGGCATTTCATTTCTGCCCCCCAAGTGACATGTATGTTATTGTCATTAGAGCCACTTGGAATTTTTGCCAACTGCCCTTTACTTTTCAGGCTTTCAGTCAGAGCAGAGTAATGTTATAGTTGGAAGCAGTGATATTCAGATTCTCTTTTT
Source organism: Toxotes lorentzi (assembly GCA_037833715.1). Lineage (NCBI taxonomy): Eukaryota > Metazoa > Chordata > Actinopteri > Toxotidae > Toxotes > Toxotes lorentzi. The sequence continues at coordinate 4,337,516 of JBBMJY010000015.1, read as the reverse complement.
TCGCACTGTTGGAAACGAAAAAGAAAAAAAAAAGAAGTTAAAGCTAAATGTTAAATGTCATGTGAGGATCCAAGTGATAAATAGAACTGACCACTTGATCATGAGGGCAAACGATTAGCTGAAAAGCCCTCAAACGGAGCAAGACTGACTAAAGAAAATCAACATTTAAACAGACCAGTGTTGAACGGTCCATTTTCCCAATAATGACTGCGCAAAGCATCTCATTGATTTTCCTGCTTGTGAGAGGAGGTTAATTACAATCTCAGCAGCGGTCAGCGTCATGCATTCGTCTGGGGGTTATGACAAAAGGCTGAACACAGCTTTGTGTGTAGGTTAGGTAACAAAATGCAAGAGAAGTTTTCATCCAGTAAACTTAAGGCCAATTTCAGTTCCACTGAAGCACAGGAAATTCACCTTAGTTTGAAGGGCTACAGCAGTGCAGCTGATGAAAGGAGAAACACTGATCTATACCATCCATTTACCGTTTAGGGCACCCTAAAGTGCTCGATTTTGTTCTAGCAGGAGTAGGCATTTTGGGCAAACCATACTCGACATAAAGGCTTTCATGACTTAAAGAGCGGAGGAGAAGGGACTGCTTTCAAGGCACTTCTTTGATTTGAGCCCCGGATGTTTTCCATGTTCTCAATCTCATTTGATGCTTGAACAATATAACGCAGAGGTTCCCAAGCTGGGGGGGAGCATCCACGACAACAGAGGCATGCTGAAGGCTAAATAAATGCTTTGGTACTACAGCAAAACATGGAGAAGTTTATAAAAGGACCGTCAACTAAATGTTAAGCAGACGATGAGCCAAGTCCAACTGCTCCAAATGCCACAGATTCAAAAACAAACAAAAACTGGTTCCCAACATTGCAACGTTGTGATTAATTACCACAATGCAAGTGTAATCAATTAATGATCAGTCACTAATGGTCGCCCACTGAGTTGAATCAGACAGATCATGATGCATCTCTTCATGTTTTCTAGTTAGTTATGAGATGAAATTGTAAACAGTCATTAAACTTGTGGCCTTCATGTGATACAGGATTCTGCTTATTCTCCCTAAAGATTCATGTTTATGATTTGTAATGTTAATTGATTTCTTTTGACATTAGTGGAATGGTCTTTAAGTTCACACATATTTATGACTAATGAAAATAATCATGGCAGTAGACTGTCTTTACAGATGTAAAAAGAACAAAAGCATGTGTGTGTTTGTTGTAGTACAAGATTCAGTTTTCTGTTCTTTCCTAGGCGCCACTAGGACAAATTCCACCTGTCATGTCCCATCACTGTTGCATGCTGGTTCACGTAGTTCAAGTAGCTGAGGGCTGCAAAGGACTCAAACTTCCACAGACAGCTCCATCAACTGGTTTACCGACATCTCCCTCTGAACGAACAACTTTTTTTCCCCCCTCCTCTTGCAATCCTGGAGAGGGACATAAATTCTTGCAGTCTTGTGGAGACACCCCATGCTGGCTGTGGCTGTGGCTGCAGCCGCGGCCCCACTCCCCCCGAGGCCAAGTGGGAACACGCAGCGTGACATGCGCTTGAGTCTACAGCCCGGAGCCCTCCACAGACGTGACTCCTTTCTCCACAGTTCACCAGCATCAGTGTCAAACCCCCTGTACTATTACTTCCAGTGTCTGGGCCTGTGAGCTGCCAAGAATTGATCTCTGACCTCTGTGAATTAGTCTCTTCTTCAGAAATGTTTACAGATGAGGTGCTGCGTCAGTTTCGGTTACAAAGAAAATGAGGCCTAAGCTGCCAGATAGCAAATTGAGAGAACAAACACCTTGAGCCTTGGAATTTCTTCTTCCCTGAATCTTATTATGCCTCAGCTCTTTTCTGCTCCTGTAGCTGCCCCCCCCCCCCCCCCTCCACTCGTCTCACCCCCACCCCTTCCTGTCACAACAAGAGTGGTGTCGACAGAGGCCTCTGGAGAGGGAGAGGTTCATCAGCAAATGGCTCCCTTAAACCCAATCTCATTTATATGCAGATGAAATAAATATTGATGTGCTGCCATGCTCTCGTTGTGTTTTGCCTAATTGATGCCAGCGTTCTTGTATCACTCGTGCTAGGTATGACTATTGGCAAGAGGCTTGCTTGGTGATATGACTTGTCGCAGACAAAACAAAGCCGGAGCAAGTGCTTCAAGTGAGCAGGCAGACAGCACAGCACAGTCCCCTGAAACAAAGCAAACAAATGAAGTGAGGTGACGTACGGACGAGAGAGAGAGAGAGAGACGCTGCCTGAGATGATTCTCTCATGTGTGGAGAATACAGATATTAAGAGCCCTGACATCATGTATGAATGAAGCATGATAAAGCTTACAGTTCTTTTAAGGCTGCAGGTTAAGGCTGGGTGCACATACTCTGCTCCATTCAAATTAAATAACCTCCAAAACAAAACATACGAAGCTACATTTTCTTATTTCACTGGAACATTTTTAAAAGGCAGGTATGTGTGATCAGATCACTACTCATGGGGTAAATACATTTCTAGGGGAAGGTGGTAAATGGAGCAGGACATGTGTTGCTGTTTAGACTCACATTAAGGGGGGTTTACATGCATTCAAGTGCTATGGACACAAAGTATAGAAAAAAGAGCAAAACAGGGAGAGTCTGTTGTATTGGGATCTGTCCCCTGAGCTGTCACAATATTGTTGCCTCGGTGCTACACGCTGTGCCGCAGAACAAATCTTTTTCAGCAGGAGCAAAAATGTCTCCTGCCATGTGAAAATGCTCAAAAGCTGCTATTTGTGAAAGTCACCAGCATACTAAGGATGAGCCGCGCAGGCTGAATGCCACTCTGTCTTAATAAGCCGTAACCCACCGCACCACTGTTATAAAGTGCACTGCGCCCCTGACAGATGCGTTGAATCCATTTCATTCCTCGTAAAATGTTTTTAAAGTTGTTTTTTTTTCAGTGTTTTGAAACCTGCATTGTTCTCCTCTTCACCCCTGACCCCCAACGTTTATTGGCCACTAACTGTCGATAACTGTCAACAAAAGCCTGTGTTGTGTTGTGTTGTAGTGAGCTTGTGCCTCGCTCAACGAGTATCCACTCATCAAAAGAACAATATTAGGTGAAACAGCATAAAGTGAAGGTGACACGTGGATCAACACCTTTATCAATTCATCAGCTAACCAGTCCTTAGCGCTCACATCACTTTTATATCAGTGGGCACGGCACATCTAGTAGAAAGTGTGCTGTTATGTTGAGAATCCAAAGTTGTCCAGTGCTGTGATCCAGCAGTGAGCTGTGCAGAGGGAGAGAGCCTGCAGCCCCAGTCCTATTTTCAGCTTCAGTGGGCAGAGGAGAGTAGAGAGCATGCCAACTCAGGGCAGACAGAACCCCAACCCCATTTAACCCTAGACAGTCAGTTTCTCACACACACACACACACACACACACACACACACACACACACACACACACACACACACACAAAGTGGCTTGTTCAAACCAGCAGCGCTCAAACACAAGGTGAAACATAATGGTGACAGAGGTGACATGGTATAAATAATGGACAAGACTGACAAGGAGATATATAGTGTTTCGGAAAAGAGGAATAAAGTTCATTCAAGAACCAAATTGAACAACTACATTTTTACAGGCCACAAAAATAATTGTTTTATTTAAAAAAAAAAAGTTTTTTTTAATTTGTCGAAAATGTTTTAAAAACTGGCAGCTAACAGTATCTCCCCACTGAAAATGTAATGATTTTATTTCACTTAGTCTGGTTGCCCTGTGAATCAGGTCACCATCTCCAGATCAGTTTATCTATAATAGAAAAGAAACTTGCACGCGACTGATGGTAGAGAGAGGAAATATTCCCGTGTTGAGAACTTGTCAGGGTTCAGGTCATCGGATAAATCAAAGCAGTTGCGTGATTGCAGAGTTGTCACGGTAGGATTAAAAATATTGTGTGTCAATGATATAACACTATATCCATTAAATCTGGGTTTAATTAAGTTCATGGCAGGCTTACAATATTTATTAGGGTTTGAGTAATTTCCATTTCACTTAATGCCAAGTCTGGGAAAGAAACAAAAGCAGCAGTGACAGAAAAAGTGCAGGTGACCACAGGTGTTGTCTACGTTGACAGCTCCACAGACAGACTATCAGAAGGGAGGAGGCACCAAGTCTCGGTGTACCTGTGGTAGTACCTCCCACTTCCTCCTCTTTACCTCTTCCTCACCATGATTGAATTTAACAAAACAATAATTTCTAACTATCTCACTGAATTAATAACTTAATGAGTCATTACAAATACAGGTGTCAGTGCAGGCTAAAACTACTGCTATATGCACCTTGTACTTACACCGTGTGCAGTGACTGTTTATTCATGTAAAAATGTTTTCAATGTCTGATGAGTGGACTCAACATCCTACCGCATCATTAACTAGCCTTCTGTTGTTAACCATCGACACATGGACTCCCGGGCAGCCTTACAAATGGGTATTTGGCTCATGATTGATTGTCGAGCGAAGTGTCATCTCATTTCACCTCATTAGAACGAACCAATCACATTACATTAGTGTCAATGCCACTGACACACGCTTGCAATACCAGAGCGGTGGGAATACAAGCACACCCCCGATTGGCCCCCAAGCCCCACAGCCCAGGTGGCTACAGTGTTAACAACTGAACCTAAAGTGCCTGCCATTTACAGGGCTGAAAACAATATTTAATTGGGTGGCATGTGTCTAGTTGAGCCGTGAATCTGACAAAGGGCAGAATAAGCTTAATCAAAAGTAGAATAACTGACGTCCAAGACAAATTTACTCACACAATAAACTGTATTGTATCGAAATATTGTTAGTTAAATAAATTAAATGGAGTGTAACAAGAAATAAAAAATGCTTTATACTTTACAATCATTTATAAATGTAGGCATTACTTTGTTTTGTTTTTTTCTCCATAGAGTCACTACAGTAAGCAACAGTCTTATGCTTTCCCTTTGCTTTCCTGAATCACGACGACTTTGATTATTCACTTTGTTCTGTGGAGCTAAAAAAAAGAGGCCTTTCTCCCCTCTTAGAATTAAATTACAGAGCTGCTTCACACTCTTAAACTAAGGAAAAGGTCAGGGTATAATAAAAGCTTTTTGTAAATGTACATTTGAAATGCCCTCCTTCACTGCACATTCACATTTTATGAGATTCTGCCTTTTTACCCAAACCCAGTTTCACCATTCAAGCCCATTGTTTCAAGCACTGAAAGACTGTGAAATATTTCTCTTCTGTAGCATACTATTTATTCTTTGGTGAAGAGATTTGTCTTTTCCGTTTTGCCTGCCCAGCTCCACAGCTCAAGCTGAAGAAAAAAAGAAGAGCACACGAGAGAGTAAGTATTAGGGCTTCGGCGTCATTTTCAAGGACACATCAGCAGGGTGCAGATGTTTGCTGGGTCGTTAGAGAGGTGCCATGATTTTTTATGTAACCCCTCCTCATAAAATCCACAGCACAGGCCAGAAGAGCTATTTATTTGCTGTAAAATACCAAAGTATGTTCCACAGTCAGACCCACTTTCTTTCACAGGGATTGATTATGGCTGTCACCGCTGTTTCCTTTTATAGTGACCAATCGGATACGAACACAAGTTGTTAGCACACTAGATTAAACATTTATATGAGGCTGAGAGTCTGCTTAAGACCCGAACCACTCTGCATCTCTGATTTCTGCTCTGGCAAATGACTTAGCGGAGGCAAAACAATTCTCCTGCTTCATGTTTCACGTCCCATTTCTTCCCACTTTTAGGTGAATGCTATTTTTGAATACAGGTGTGTGCTTGTATGAAAGAAGGCTGTGTAAGCATGAGAGGTGGAGTGTGTGTGTTTGTGTGTCTCAAAGTCTGCATCATGTCTGTGTCTTCTTGTTCCAGGAGAAGTGTGTGGGGGGGGTGCAGCTGACTGCAGCTCGAGGCTGCCATCTATAGGGACTGACAGGCTCAGATGATAGAGACGCAGCTAGTAGATAAAACAAACTCACAGTGAGAGGCAGAGCAAGTGTTGCTTTCACTTACTCGACATTCTCCAGGATGAGAGGAGCGTGATTCATGGCTAAAGGGCTCCTAGAACCTCAAAACGCCAGCAAACTAGATTTTATCAGTGCTGAGGGTTAACAAATCCTCCACCGTGCACTCTAAGGTTGCTTTTAAACCTGTAGCTCAATTCAGTTTGTGAGGACAGAGAAAAAGAATTATACATTACTGCCTTAAAATACGAGTTATAAGAAGCTGTAAATATGGAGTCACAGGGACTGACAGATAAATCCCACACAGGAATCAAATTCTGAAGACGAGCTACACTTCACTGAGTCCGATTTCTCCTTTTTTTTTATCTTCTCTGCTGTCACAGAGATTTGTCAAGACTGTAACTCGACTTCTTATGTCATGTATACTGATGACTGGGCAGAAACAGGAGGATAACAAGGCAAACTATACTAATAATATAACCGAATTAACCAAACGGGAAAAAGCACCAGAGACTGTTTGAACCAAACCAAACACTTTTGTGTGAAAGCACAACAACAAAACTAACTGCCTTTAAATAATGTCATCCAATAAACTGAGGGTTCATCTTCATTTTTCTGTGAAGATTTAAGTCACTTTCCTACCAACAGATATACTGACTGCACCAACAAGGCACTGATGACAAAAATAATCAAAATCAGAAAATATCCCATATGGCATGTTGGGAGCGCAGCCAATGACTCGAGATCATTTCTTTTCAGTAAAGTTAAAAAGTAATGTAGGATGAAAACTTTGAGTTTATCAGTTGAAACAGTTCCGACATTCAACATTCAACAGAGAGCATCTTCACAACCTTAAATACACCTTGCAAACCGTGAATCAAAGGAAATTACTTGACTCTTTGAGCCGGGTCCACCAAGACCCACATGAACCGAAACACAATTTTTAGAGCAGAATTACGGGTCTTCACAAGAAGAAATAAACAGCTTTTTCTTCAAAGGCAAACATGAAAGTCCAGATTTACAAAGTCACAGATCTTATAGCAGGAGGCTGTTTGGAGGAAAACAAACCCAAAAACTCTCCAAATTTTGACCTACCTGGAAAAACTCAAAGCCTGTTTTTGTCTGAATCCATGAGCAAGCAAGTCATAGCTGTGACTTGATTTTAGATGAGTACATTTATCCAAGTGTGCTGTTGGGAGGGCCATTTTATTTAGACAGCCTGTGTCTATTTCTCATTACTTGTGGATTACCTCTTGAGTCCTTTATAATAAGGCCAGTGCTGAAGACAGTAATCACAGTCTGTCAAAAGCAGCAGGGGGAAGAATGGCTCATGCTCCATAAACACAGCAATTTTCTTCAAACTATCAACTCATACAGCAATACAATTTGACAACACTACCTGCCCTGGAAAAAGGCAATGACAGTGACATTGTATAACCGAACAAAAGGCTGAACATGTCCATTAGGATGTCCTGCAAAGCTCTAAGATAGCAGTTGAGACAAGTGTAGAAAAAGTTGAGAGAGTGCTGCTGTTTCCACTCAGAGAAGACGTCTACCTTTTATTAGAGAGCTACTTTTAGATATCCTTAATTATTCAGGAGCTCTGAAAGTGGCGTCTTTATAGAGTAAAACAGAGCGGACGTGATAATGCACAGCTCTCCTCTCCATCCCCGAAATGACTTTGATGTCTTCTTCTTTCAAGGAAAAAAAAAAACGACGGCTTCATACTGATGTCTGTGTGAAAAAATGAATTTCTAATAGTGAAATAATCACTTCAGATAAAAATAAGACTCCATCTTCTCACTGGCCTCTTCTTGACTTCCATTCTCCAGCTCTATTAGCACTTCCTGGGCTTATTTTTTCTGCTACATCAGGTAGACATACATGTGCATGAGTGATCCAACCCAGAAAACACACAGGTAACTCCCTACTTGTAGCTCCAGGCAACATATCTTTGGTGTCCTCCTTTAAAAGTCAATGGGCTGCATAGTAAATCCAATATAAAACCCCTCTATTGGAAAAAGACATATACCTATAAAACAGTCAGTTATTTTCCAGGCACTACGTCTCAATCTGACTCCTAAATCCCAGACACAGCCTTCATTTTCTTTTGTGTCAAACTTGTCGGGTTCAATTACCTGAAGCAAGTGTTTTCCGCTGCTCGTGCAACATCTGTATCCTAATTGCTCATACACAGCCAGAGCGGCACTCCCAGGCTCGGTTTTCAGCGGTGACGGCGCAATTAGTTCACAAATGAGCAGCTTATATTTGTAGCCTCGCAACAGATTATTCATCTACCAGCGGTGGCGAGGGAAAAGCTACGAGACGCTTGCTCAGCACTCACCTCTTCACACAAATATCCTCTAAACTCCCCAAATACAATGGAAATTAAAAAAAAAAACAGGCTTCATGCCATGTTTCAGGGAACACACACCATTAGATTACATGCACGAACACACTTACTGAACATTTTCTGGAGCTGTCAGCCAGATCATGTGGCCTTCATCAGCGGACAGACAGAGTTTTCTAAGCTGATGCATGAGATGTAGCTGAAAGCTGAAATTTAAAGTCTGATAAATCTTCACAGTATAAAGCTGAAACAACACCAAAAACTGAGCACTATAACTTTATGACAACTGGGGACAACTGTTGTATTAAACTGCATTGCTTTTTGCAAGGTGTAACTAATGAAGTATTTATTACGTATGTCATACATGGATTCATATAAACTAAATTCACAACTAGCATGGAACTATAGAAAATGTTTCTATGCACACACACACACACACACACACACACACACACACACACACACACACACACACACACACACACACACACACA
>JBBMJY010000015.1:4284962-4328592 GCA_037833715.1 Toxotes lorentzi | reverse complement strand
CACACACACACACACACACACACACACACACACACACACACACACACACACACACACACACACACACACACAGGGTTTGTTGTTTCGGCTTTGTTCCATCACACAGGCAGTTTTTTGTCAGTCTGATCTTCTGGTCGCCTTCAGTAGTGAAGCACCTTGAGGCTTCACTCACACACACAGGCCAACAGTCTAGCACACGGAGCCTCCATGGACCCAGATCCTGGACCTGGCAGAGCTGCAGCAGAGTGGATCCCCTCTGATGGTCTGGGAGGAGTCATGGCTGTGTTGTTCATCAGTGCTAAGGCAGGCAGTGCGTATATTCCAGACAAATGACACTTGACATTTGACAGCGTTTCACATCTGGAACGCTCGTTAAGATCAAAGTGAGCTCCTTCACTGGTGAGCGGGCACACACACACACACACACACACACATTTTTGTCAGTGAAAACAAGTCAGTTTCATTTTCACTAAGATGGATGCTGTAGGGAATCACAGCTCTCACATCTAGAAAAAAAAAAGTCATAATAATAAATTCACCTGATTATGGGGACACACTGAGGCGCCTGCTTCAGTCTTCAGAGAGAGACAGTTTCCCATATTGTCACAGTTTTCAATTTCAGCATTGGAGCCATAATGACATCAATTTTTCATTTAGATTTGCTGAGGACAGAGAAGTCAGATGTTACAGAGCGAGAATAATTATCTGTTTGGATAAAGGAAGCCCTGCTCAATATACTACACCAGAGGAACGGCAGACATAAGCTCCATGAGACTAAATTACATTATCATGCTTCATTTGTGTGAGAAAAGTTAATATGAAAAGTTGACAAAGCCTTTTAAATTTCTGCGACCATGTTGATCACACACTGTGAGCAGCTCAGGTAGCCTCTTCATTTTACCTTGATCTCTCTGGTCACTGTTTCCAAATGAAAGAGATTTAGTAGATGTTTACTATACACTGTTTATGACAGTGACAAATAGACCCATGTGAACCCTGGTGGTCATACTGATGTGGAGACTGCAAACTGGACTTAAATGAGTGAGTGAATATGTGGGATATGTTGCTTAAAAAGCTGTGGTTAAGAGAACAACTGTATACTCTCGACTCAAGGTCCACTTACTCACTTGCTCTGTAACTTTTTCACACAGTTTTCATCTGCAGATTTAATTTTCTCAACTGTCTTGGAATTGTACATGTCCAGACTTTCTGTGATTCTCAGCATCTGTAGGAATCCTCGCCCAGCTTAGCTTCAATGTTGAAGAGGAAACTTAACCAAAAACTAACCATAACTAGAACTATGAGTCATAAAAAAGCCGCTAGCAACCAGAACCACGCAGCAGAACAAAATCCAGCAACAGCTAACAACATGGACACGCTCCTCCATAATGGACTCAGATGCAAAACCATCAACCAACAAGTTTAATTTCCTCTCTGAACTGAAAAACAACTGTACACTGAATGCATGGCATATTACTGAAGCTGCAAACTATTCTCAGTGAGAGAGTGGGCGTCTTGCCCTGTTTCTGCAGGGCTTTCATAGTGGGATGAGCATAGCCAAGTGTCTGGCACGTTGAATACACACACACACACACACGCTGAGATACAAACATACACACATCTACAAACAAAAGCAAATTGCATCTATTCACACACAGTTCTTTTCACACAATCTCCAGCACAAGCCGGGGCCCAGGATCTGCTCTAATTGCTGGGGCCTTTGCTACACCAGCAGAACCTTTGCAACACCAGCAAAACTCCTTGACGCACTAACTTGCTTATTAAACACTGGCAACAGGCAAACCTCCCCCTTTACTCCCAGCAGAGCTTCCATACTGGCAGAGAGGGATGGAAGGATGTACACTACATAAGACATGAGAAAAAACACGAGAAGAAAAACATTTGAGAAGGAGATTATAAATAAGTGTGAGAGAGGGGAAGTGTGTGAGCACGACAGAGAAACTCAGCAGAGCACCTGGAGGCTGAGACTGAACTTATTACACGTATTTCAGCTGCGTTTCCACCTAACTATCGAGCACACTTTAGGGCCAACTTTTCAAATGTCACAGAAAATAAAATATGAATTACTCCCATTTCTAACAGAAAGGTTAGAGTGAATAAATGCATTTCCTGAACCGACAAATAGAGGAAAATGTAGCCACAAGAAAAATGGAAGACGCTGTGTAAGAATCGATTAGTACTGGGTTAAAGTTAACATTGCTCGTTTTTTCTCAGGTCATGTGTGCCATATGTCATGCTGTCTGAAGACAAAAACAACAAAAAGCAGTCAGCTAATGCTCCAGTAATGACCAAACACCTGCAACGAGCAGCTTATGCATACAAGGGCCAGCGACTATGACCTTTCTAGGATGTTGCGGTGGGCAGATATTTCACAGACGACATTTCAGACTGCCCAAAGCCACTTCTCACTTCTGCCCTTAGACCCATTTGCAGGAGGAATCATTATTCTTTAAACATGATTAATTTTTAGCAATCATATTATTTTTCTAGCAAAAAAAAAAGACACAAAGTGGAAAAAAAGATTCCTGCCTCCAAATATGTGCTTTTCCTTCTAATTTTCCTAAATTCGATAAATTAAAAGCCATTAAAAAAATATTTGTAGAAGGTTTAAACATCTGTAGAACACTGGACTGTTTTCACTGGGTTGAAGAGATTGCAACAGAGATACCAAGAAATCATATTAGCCAGTCACAGCCTTCCATATCCCTCTCAGGCATTACTTCTATCTAATTTGTCTGTAATTAGATGACCAGGATTCATCCTACGGGGTGATTAATTACTCACAAAGATGATGAGCCCCCTCCCCCCTCCCCTTTCCCCCCTCTCAGGTAGTAACCATGGTGATGGGAGTGGTGTAAGCACTCATCTGAAGGAGGAGATATTGGATCGGCATGAACAAACACACAAATACAAACACACACGGGGGCTGCAGACCCTTTCCTCTCACATCATTCACTGCTGATTTAGATATATGGTTCACCATCTGATCAGTAAACTGATTTGTAATTCTCTGATCAAAGATCCAACCATGTTTTTAAATGTTCAATTTTTTAAAATTTCAAATATTTCCTGTAGGGGTGGAAGATATGGTTAAAACCCTTTTACTTCGTATACAGTAAATTTCAAAAAAGCCCTAAAATTAATTGATTCCAGGGTCTTAAAATGTGAATATATCTGCTAGTAAATAAGTTTGGGTTTTTCGGATAAAACAAAAGAAATGTCAGGATATCAACATGTGCCCTGGAAAAATTTGATTGTGCTTTTTTTTTTCACTTTTCACTGAAATGCTGCCAACTGGATATTGTTTACCACACTTCCAAGGTCAGCACCCTCTGTTTAAATTTGGTATTTTCAGCACCACAGGGGCTAAAATATTGGCAAATAAAATCACTTATTTCTTTCATAATTGCTTTCAGCCATAAGACTCAGAGGCCAATGTGCTTTGGAAGATGTTTTGAAGATTTTTTTATTTTTCTGAAAATGATAGTATTGTGTCTCTGTTGGCAACATTACTGTTAAAAGGATTTTTTGAAATTTTATATTATTGGCCACAGTACCAAACACACGCACAGATACATACACACACACAACTGGTGCACCTCCAAAAAGACCCCACTGTATTTTAGGATTATCTGTGAAAAGAAAATGTCTGTGTCACTTCGCAAACTGTTCCAGGCTACAGGTCTCTGGTTGTTTCCCAAACCCCAAGCAGCTACACAGAACTGTCCATTAGCACCTATGCAAATAGTAACATCTGGGGCATGTTGGCATCCATCAGACATACTACTACTCCCAGCAATAAAAACACATACTCCACACAAACATGACTAACAGTTGGATATATGTGAGTGGCATCTCATCCCATCTCTGCAGGAAACTACTTACAGAGTCGAGATGGAACGAGAGCCTCCTTTCACTCTAACCCCCACAGCTCTAACAGATGATGTAGTAATATATGTACAAACATGCTGACACGCAAAGCCTGAAGATTATGGAAATAAATGGAGACGGCTGACCATGCTATATGCAAGAGGCAGCAGAAGAGTGAGACATTATACATTTAGATTCAGATGCCTCGGGGGTCTCAAGGGAGCAGTTAACGCTGGAGCGCAGAGCAAATACTGAAGTGTTTGGTTAGCAACAAAACATTGCCACTGAAAGCACAGTTATTTAACAGATATGTGTGTTTGTGTGTGTGTGGAGCAGTGTGTAATACACCAGATGACAGAGCTTTGGGGGGTGTGGATGTAAAATGAATTCAGAGCAGCTTAGTGCAGAATTTGAATACAGATTGTTTGCCAAGGTACATTTCTGCACTGTTTCTTGTCTTGTATGTATGTTTTTATATCTGAGACAAATATTTTTAACCAAATAAATTTCATTTGAAAAATGATGCATATACATTTTTAACATTAAATTACCTTTGACTCTTGAGGGCAAATAATGCAAAAGCAGACGAAAACTAAGAATTTCAAAGGAGCTGTGATTGGTTTGTAAAACAGATTTGTTCACAGCTGAGATAAAAAAAGGTTGCTTTTCATGAGGCAGAAGCAGAGCTAATGCTTTCAGAGCAGATGGAGGAATGAGTGAAAGGCTGATAGAAAAATCACTTCCAGCATATGTATTCTTTTCAGCAAAGTGAAAAAGGAAAATGCTAATAAGGAAGACCTTCTTGTTACAGAAAGAAACAGCTTACGATCCTTCTTGCTGGTGTTTTGCCTTGTAACAAACTGGAGGGTCTTATGGCAGAGACTGGGAAGAGCTGGTGTCCAGTAATATCAACAGGAGGTCAAGCTGAGGTTGTGATTCCCAAGTCTGCCATGTGATTCCCCCGGAGAGAGCGAGTGTGAGTGGGTGGGTGTGAGCTTGCATAATCTGAATGGCTTATATATACGTGTGTGTATGTGTGCATGCGTCTAACACCCATCTGTTTCTGCAGCACTAAAAAGGCACTTCTACCAGTGAGTTAAAACGATTTGCCATGCTGTGACACGGGCCAGAAGAGGCTGAGTAATAGCGCCAGCTGCTTGGTGAGTCAGAAAGTGGATGTTTTAACTCGCAGTCTCCATACGTTTTAATATAAACTCCCAATTCTCTCAGCTCAAGAACCACAATTTTCCCCTGCACTGCAACATCATCCCTCACCTACTCTATATACGCTCCCAAGAAAGCTGCAATGATGCGTGTCATGTGAGAAAACATCCAAGCAGCCCTACAAATGCGTCATGAGGATATTTCTTCATCACTGCTCTGTGAAACATTGTGCTGACCTTTGAAAGAAGCTGTCACTTCTTGTACTAGCAAAAAAGTTCTTGATAAGAGGGACCAGAGGGAACCTTGAAATGTGTTACTCAATAGAAAGAAGCAACAAGAGGCCGAGTTAAATGTAACTTAAACTCAGAGATGAACATTAAAATTCCCTAATTTGTGAGCAACCAAATGAATTGTTATATTTAGAAAGGAAAGAGTAAAAGACAGGAAGTGAGAGGGAGGAAAAAAAGAGATGCAAATACACCTGAATGGCCTCAGGTGTGTGCTGGCCACTTCACAGAGTCTCAACGCAAGACACAGAAGTGTTCCTGTGTGTGTGTGCATCTGTGTGTGTGGTGAGAAACCATGTGCTGTCCACACAAAGACGGCCTTTCGCATGACCTTCTTTCAACCCTGCAAAACAGTAGCCACAGAAAAGGTTACAAAAATGCAGTATTCATGGAAAGATAACAGCCCACAGCCATATGACATTATTCCGAAAACTTTATTCTTCTCTGTGAGCCTCTGAGAAACGTCTACCTCCATTTTCACTTTCTTTACAGCCAGGGCCTGCCTGCCTGATTTTCTCTGCATGTCAGATGAAATTTGGAATGCACTACTTTCTCCAAATCAGATCTGCTGAGAACAGCACCTCGACTTGATTGAATCCCAACCCAAATTTCACTTCCAAAGGACACAGACTGTGCCACAGACTGTGCCAAGAAGGCAGCAGCATGGCTGCATGGCCTTACTGGCCCGGCTCACAGGTGTGAATGTGAAACTGGGGTTTGATGAAAAAAGGGAGCGAGCTCCTTTGACAAACCTTGGATAAATAGAGGTAAATTTAAAAACAACAAAAAAAAGGACTAAGAGACTAAAGTCACGCTAGAGGCTCTGTGAAGCCGTACTTAGGCAAACTTACTAACCCCCCCAGTCCAAATACTGAAGGATTCAGAAATTTAAAGTCTACAAGCTTAAAGTACTGATATTATATGAATTAAAGTTCTGCCTGGATAAGCCCACGATACTGATCTTTGTGGATTTAAAGCTACAGCAGACCTGCCTCATTAGCCTTAAACAGAAAAAAAGTGGCTGCAGCAGAGAGGAGCATCTCCTCCTCCCTAAATGAGACCCCACAGATTTGCTCTGTTTGCATACCTGTCATATTAACCGCAATGGTAATGGGTAGAGAGTGTCTGCTACAGGAAAACCAGCAGAAATACGCATAACCTGAGATCCCCCCCCCGACCGCAAAGGTTCAAAGGTTTTGAAAAAATGACAATCAACGCTTATGGTGTAACGTTTGAGCTCGATGCTGAACTTAAAGCACCAGAAAACCAACAAGTTATGTGCAGATTTCCTTCGAGGTCAGCCATAACAATCCTCAACCACAGCAGACAATCCAGAACTGCTTCACCCACTGCCTGGCAGCGTGATAATTATCTCCCCTCACAGAGCTGTCAGGCAACTGAAGGTTCTCTGCAGTGAATCACCATTTTATCACTGAACTGGGATTACAACATGCACATTTCATTTTCTTTGATCGTGTAACAATCTTTGGGATTTTTTAAAAATTTTTTTTAATTTCCCAGCCTCAGCTGCCAGCGAAGACAGAGTCTCACGGATAAAACTTGAAACCTGACAGGTTTGTGTTTGCACAAATGAAATTCTGGTGACCTGCGTTGACGCTGGCAGGAAACTCTGCACACATGAAAAGATGTCAATTTGAAACTTGGGAATGAAAAACAAACTGTCTGCCGGACTGTTCTGTTTAGAGAAAGAAGGACTTGCCGATATTAAATCTCTTATCTCTGTCATTGTTTTGCCATCACTGTGTATAAAGCACCACAAACCAACACAAGTGTACAGACAACGCCTGTACACTTGTGTTGTGTTGGTGATTTGTAGATATTGAGAATCTAGCTGCCTCTCGCTGGAATTTAAAACCAAGGTACAAAAATGTTGACATGTATAACCAGTGGTTTCAGTCTGCACAACCCCTTCAGTCTCCTTTGCTCAGAGATTAAAACATCCAATATGAAAGCCACAATACTTTGTGTCACTGACTGATTCAGTGAGCACAAAAATTATATAATCTGGTGAAAACACAACTAAAATGAAATATCAGAATTGTGCTGCATCCTTAAAATATTTTCAGGTATTTATAAGAGTGATGAAGGTGCATTTAAGCTAAACGGGTAGCACAACTGCATATTGATATAAAGCTGAGTACTAAGCAGCTCTGAAGGTAAATGAAGTATATTTTCTCCTCCCCTGAGCAGCACCACTCTGCATTCGCTGCTGTGCCTTCAACCCGTTTGCCACACTCCATAGGTAAGTCTCCTTATTTACTACCAGGCAGTAAGACACAGTCCTTTGTCTCTATTTTCTCGAACTTGAATAGGGGAGAGCTGTTTCTGCCGCAAAGAGATTTTAATTGCTTTAAGCCAATAAGAAAATGCAAGACAGGAGAGTGAATGGCTTATGTGCCGCTTCCCAGGCAAAACAGCAAAAACAAATCCTCCTGCTCGCACAGATTTCGTCACAGCTAAATCCCAGAGACCGTCTCATTGTTTGTCTCCTGAGCGAGAACAGGAGATGGGGAGGTCACAGCACAGAGAAAAGAGAAGAGAGGTAAGTTGAAGGAACAGATTTTTATTTTGACACAGCTGCTCCCAAGACGCTGATTGCTCAGTCTGAATCAATGCAGTCATTCTTCAGTGTTCAGGAGCTCTGAGACTCTGGGATCAAAGTCAACAGTACCAGAATTTAAAAGACAAATACAAATAAGTCAACAAAAGAGGGGCAATAATAAATAAGGTGACTGTTCTGTTGTTCTCAGTTTCTGCCTCAGAGCGTTTACTAATGAGTTTACGGCCTATAGATGTGTGTTCCCGTACTGGTGATTAATCTGCTCAGTAGTGTGTGTGTGTGTGTGTGTGTGTGTGTGTGTGTGTGTGTGGGGCGGGGGGGTTACAGACAGGACAGATCATTCCTGGGTTTCAGGGCTTCTTGCCACTTTGATGCCCTGGTGAGGCCATCTGGGCCAGAGGAGAGCTAATCAGTCATAAGTAAGCTACAAGCCTGATCCCATGTGGCCACCTGATCACCCTTCGGCAGCCAAACTTGAATTTTGTCACTAGCTGAGATATAAGCCTTTTTTTTCTGGCCGTTTGAAAGGACTTATGAACTACATGTCGAGACTGCTGTAGCACTAATAAGTGAGTCTGCAGCCTGCTGTGATTAAATGAATGTAGTGGAGACACTGAATTTTACAACTACACTGACAAAGAAAATGGAATCTAAATTGAAACTGTACTTTAATGTGGGTCCGTCATTACACGGCCGACGTACAGGGCACTTAGCAAGGTCAGTTTAAGCACCAATTCCCCAAATCGGATCAATGCATCCCTCGAGCAAGTCAAAAAGGTTGCCGCATTACCGCATTATTAAAACACTGAGCAGGTGCGTGTTTGCCTCAGCTGCTCTCAGTTGGAGCAACCAAGAAACAGCAGAATGACTCTAATTTTCGCTGAGAAACTGCTGCACAGCATCTGAAAAGCAAAGATGCGAAGCAGCTACACGTACAGAAACAAGGTGAAGCTGGGGAAAGTTTAACGTTATGCAAATGTCTCAGGGTGCCCACTGATGGGACAATGGAAGATAAATATACAGCAAAAAACAACTGCCCACTCGCACAGTCAGAGATAAACATGTAATTTATGTGCTCAGCATAAATAAGCCAGAATATCACAGCTCGCATGAGAGGAGTGAGGCAGCCTCTTCGTATCTCTACATCTGAACACAAGGGGACGTCACTCACAGGGAGCTTGGATCAGCCCTCGCAGGGGCAGGTGATCCTGTAATGTTCTGGATCGGATATGAAATCTGAACATCAATATGCAAGACACAGCAAAGTTTAAAAATTAAAAAAAAAACTGTGCAATCTGTTAAGCCTCATTAAATTTCAACAGTCTGTTTAAAAATGACTCATCATTAACTCGTGGCTCAGAGACCTGACTTTAGAGATTCATTACTGGAAGACCTGAAAATATGAAAACTGCATAAGAAGCAGAAAGAAGGATTTTTCGTACTTCCGCGAACAGACTCTCTGTTCAAAGACTTTACAGAGCAATTGTCGTTTAACCTCGAGATATCTTTGCTGCAGGCACTTGTGGCTCTGCTGCTGTCAGGTAATTTCTCCTCAGTCCTACCCTTTGGAAACACAAAGCAAACAATATACTGCCTGAACCGTTTGCCCCAACGCTTAGATGAGGTTGCACATCTGTCATAAGCGCTTACTTTCCATTGTTTTTGCTCCAGCTGCAATCTTTACATTCCAGTGGCTGTGACTCCCTTTGACCCCGGAGAGGAGGGAGGAAAGGACAGGACACTCCCCTGGACTGACTCTGTAAACCTGGTCTGAAGCTCACGCTGAGGCGTCATTTAGCAACATCTGAAACTCTCCGGTTAAGGATTTTCAATTCAAACATCTGCAGTGGTGTTCAATGTGAACTGTGAATGTGAACTCGCCAAATCACATTAACAAAAAACTATGTTTAGCACGATACAAGAAACTTTTATTTCTTTTAGCATCAAAGTTTATTCTTGATCTTTGGAGAGAGTATATGTATCAGATAATCTAATTTGGCAAATGGAGCCGAGCTCAGGCCTCATCATGTGACTAAAGTGTGGGACTTTGTGCACAGCAGCTAAACGGAATACTTCGCTGGTAAAACGGCAAGAACCCTGTGCAGAAGACTGAATGAACAATGGAAAGTGGTCACAGCACTTACTGGTTGTACCCCTCATTTTGGGCTCCGGCCCTCCACCAGCTTGACCAGAACCAGTGGGTTAGAAAATGGATGGATGGATACTCGTCTGCATGAGCTATGATACACAGAAAGGGTTTCCTTTGGAATTAAGTCTGCTAACTTCCTAACTGCCTGGAAAATAGTCTCAGTAAGCATCAAGACAAAAATCTGAGAAATGTAACTAATCTGAATAAATAATAGTTTTTACCAGATTAGAGCTAAGTATATCTAATTAGATCTGAGTGTATGCACAGTATTAGGATTATTACTTTTTGGAATACTCCACAAACAGTCTGTTTGTTCTGTAAGTGTGTGATCTATTCATTTAACAATGTACAAAGAAAGTAAAAGATGATTTATCACTGGGTTATTTCTTATCAAATCACCCAGAATTCAGAAGTCTTCCGAGCTCATGTCCTGGATTTTCTCGAAAAAATAAACCAAGAAATTCTATTAAATTCACAGGGAGCTTGCAAAATCCTATAGCTCTGCTCCAAATACTTTTTTTTTAGCTATGAATTTTTTAAGTTTGGCCCTCGGAGCTAAATTTCATCATTATTGCCATTCTTTGTCTGCATATTCTAAACCTCACCAATTGCTTATTCCTACAAACAACATCCAGTTTTAAAGCCAAACTTGTCTGTATATTTTCAAGCCCATACCATGCACCATGAATGACTGGGGGCTGTGGAGTTTGGCAGTCAGCATCAGCTGGCTGTAAACAGTTTAGCACGGTTCTTGAATAAAGAGTTTTATGTGCATGAAGAGGATATTTCTCCGCCCTGTGGGCGTAGAAGGAGGAGGCTCCTGATAAGTTGCGGGATGACACTAAATTCTCATCTCTCCTAGCAGTGTTAAGACATGAATCTCAACATGCCTTAAGCCAAGCTGCTGTAATAATTTGCCGAACCACAGTAAACAAGGCTTTCTACGACAAGTAGTACGACTGCACAGTGGCTGCGCTGGAATGTTTTGGACATTGTTTAGGAAACTGTGTAGATCAGTTTGACCTCATTAGTACTGCAGGCCAGAGCTGTACAGTCCATGTGCCATGTCTGTGCTCTCCCTCCTACTTTATACACATCACAAGAAGGAAACTCGTTTGTTAGAGTGCAAACGAGGGATAGAGAGAGAAAGAGTGTTTGTGTTTATTTGTGCAGGGATTTATTTACACTGTTGGCATGTTGATAAGGGCACCACAGTTGTTAGATGAGAGGATTTGGATGTTAGATATTGTACCAAAACACACAACACAAAACACACAGCATCCTCGGCAATACTAATAATATGTTGTAAAAATGTAAGAATGACTGTGACTGAGTCACTTGCTCAGGCACAGCATGCTGTGCTACCAAGACACACAAGGTGTGCAAATTATTCTAGGGGACTACGTTTTCCTTCCTTTTATTCCTTGAATGCAAAATCCCAAAAGCACACACCAAAGCTTCCTCACAGACCAGTGTGCAACTGTAAAGGTGCACAGTGCAAAATCAACACACGACAGTAATGTGTGATGACAAGAGGCCAGGACTGTATTCATCCTGCAGCACTCATGGAGAGCGTTCAGCGGAGAGAGGAGAGCACTGTGTTTCGGAGCATTTAGAAATGTCTCTGTGCCTTTCTGCACAGACGGTCACTGTATGACTTAACTGAAGAAGGCACATTCAGTGTGTCCCAGACAGGCAGATACAGGTAGGTGTAACAGAGAAGGCCAAATTGGTTCTGACAATCTAGAGCATGTGGAAATCTAGGTGCAGGAGGCCAGCTACGCTGCACTGCTGGTCATAGCTCATATGTGTGTATTAGATCCAGCAGATTTACTGTCTATGAACATTAAGCAGTCTGAATGGTGACACAGAGCCATTGACGACGCCGTCAGCTCTGCAATGCTTCACTGAGTGGATCTATTTACAGAGCTGCTTTCTGATAGTGTCCTCCCAAATACTTTAACATTTCCATTCTCCTTTGGAGGCCCGAGCTGCAGCCTGAAGGCCACCTCAGTAAACAGGAGTCCAGTTTAACCGTGGGCCCCGATTACGTTATTGGCATTCAACCGGAATTGTATCCCTACTGTAAAAAAATTTCTGCTTAAGCAGGACCACGATTCAGGATGTACCAAACCAATTAGCATATCCCTTCCACCAACTTTAGGTACCAGTGAGCCCATTCTTTTCCATGCAGGAGACAGGCAAAACTACTCTGCTTTATGGGCACACATCTAGGGTGTTTTTTCTCTTTTTTAGTCAAGCGTCTTTTCAGGGGTGGTAAAGCTGTGGCTGGCACTGCACTCCCATTTGGGACCAACTCGGCGCCAAGGCTTTTCCTGCAGCATTCCGTCACAGATAGAGAAAAACACCATACAACTCCTCTCTGCATGAGGTCTGGGTGTCGCAGGGACAGGATGACAACACCCACAATGCATACTGGCACAGGAAGAGAGGAAGGGAAGCGAAGTGAGAGAAGGTAGGAAAGCAGCAGAAGAGAGACTAGATGTAGAAAAATGGAGTGAAGAGATAGAAAGGAAGCTTAGCAATGCAGCCCTCATTTGCCACGCCTAATTAGAATAACAATGGGTGCTTTCAAGTTGGAATAATAGAGGCCCATCACTCATCATAATGGCTAGAAGCATGGCCTGGCTGGGGATAAGCCCATACAGTCTGCCACGGGAACCAGGGGAGGCTCATATAGTAGTCAGTATGTGGATTGAAGGAGCAGCTAATAGAGGCATTGGTCTGGGCCAGTGGACTGAAGCCAGCGGCTACTGGACAGTTTAACAAGCTTAAAGAAACCAGTGTTACAAGGGAGCAGCATCAAATTCCACCACAGCACTCCGACTTCACGCAGACCAGTGTGAGCTTCAAGAAGAATATCAAAATGAAACATCTTTATATTTATTGTCTTTTATATTTTCCTTTTATGTAACATGACACAAGCTTGAAGCTTTGAAACCGTTTCCAAAAATATGTTGAGAAACATTTTTCATCCTCTTTTGAAAAATGGAAAAGATGAGCATAATTCCTTACAAAAAAAATATGACTATTCAAATTTCAAGTTCAGTTTAAACTGTTTCAGTGCTAAAACATGCTTTTTGTAAGAGCTTACTCTACTTAAACTGTCCAAAGACAATGAAGACTGCATGTATAGTATGCAAAGACCCTCGAGGTAAAATTGTATTTGACCCAAACGACACAAGAGTCTAGAAGAAATGGAGAGTGCTGAGAAAGTGAACAAAAGGCTCATTAAATAAAGTAGGTGAAATTATCCTTCCAGGGAAGACAACGGAAAAAGCTTGTTACTCAGTGCGTGAACTCCAGCCATATTTCTGGTGAGTGCACACAGTCATTTTCAAACGTGTGCTTGAATGTGTGCGCTACATAGGATTAATTCTTAAGGGGCAAAAGTTGAGTTGCACACAGTGACCTTTGAATGTAGTTCCTCTGAAAAGACTAAAAGGAACAAATCCCATATTCATGCCTGAGGAGTAAGCTTTAAGTCTGAGAGCGAAGAACAGGGGGAGGATGACTGTGCCTTCAATTTTCTTTTCATTCTCTTAATTTCATTAGTCTGTTTTTCCCCACTGCATTTACACTGAAAGAAAATAATCAAAAGGAAGAGCAGAATGAGGGAACAGGGCGAGGGAGTTAGAGAAAGGGATATTAATAAAGGTGGAGTGCAAACAGCAGGGCAGGAGTGAAAGGAGTGAAGAACCAGGGCAGTTTTTGTTAATTGTTGGAGGAAGTCAGGCAACACTTGCCGCCCCACTTCTTAAAGGATGTTGCGCTGGGAAGGGAGGGAGAGAGGCCACACACTCCCCTGCCCTCAGTCTAATTACTGCATACCTTGTGGTGAATAACAGCAATTCTGTAGAGACTCGTGCAAGAGAGGAGGACGATGTGATGCCAGACGGCTGCCTGGTCCCCTTCGTACCTCCCTGTGGTTCAAAAAGCAGCACAGCATGGCTCTGCTGCCCCGAGGCAATAAGGACTTGTGGGGAAAGCATGTATCTGTCTGCTCTACATTCTCCAGCCTCTTCATCTCTAGCTGCAAATGCACTCTTCCCTCTTCCCTGGCACAAAATGCAGAGATAGGAGTTCCTAAAATTCAGCAGAAATCTAGACTGAATGCAGATCTTGCAGTAGCCCTGAGCAGGATGAGCTTTGATTCAACAGCTGAGTCTAAGTTATGCTTTCTACTACAAAGACTGAGCACAGAATGTCAGACTCAACTGCACTGGGAGGGTAAAGTCAAAGAGGGCAAACTCTGGACAGCTCCTGAAGCATAAAATCAATGTTTAAAGAAACCAAGCGCAGGGGAGAAAATAACAGCCAAGAGCCATGGGTTATTTAGAACAGTGCTTGGCCACAGTATGGCCAACAGCTCAAAGATTCTTCTACATTATACTCTAACATCAAGACAACCAAGACAGCCATCTAAAACAAAAGATCGATTTTAACCTCCTTCAACTCTGTGCTAATTTTAAACAAAACCAAAAACAACTGGAGCATAAGGCTTTGTATTTAGAGACGTCCATCTTTACTTTTCAATACCACAAACTGTTGTTTATTTCTTACCATTAACTAATAGATAGTCAAATGTTAAAAATGTGTTAATTCCACTTTAAGGTGATTTATTCAAACTGCTTGTTTTCTCCAAAAAGTCCAAAAACCCAAACATAATGAAACAAATTCTCACCTGTGAGAAGCTGGAATGTTTTTTGAACTTTCGTCTGATGAATGACAAACAATTAATCAATAAATAAAAGTCAGAGTCAACCGACTAATCGTTTTAGTACTAGATCTGGCTTTGATTCACCTGAACTGACTTGGAAGTCTGAGATATCCAAACAGCCACACCTGTCCTCAAATGGAGCATGATCAAAGTGGCCAGATTGGTCGATCA
The DNA here is from genome assembly GCA_037833715.1 of Toxotes lorentzi. Taxonomy (NCBI): domain Eukaryota; kingdom Metazoa; phylum Chordata; class Actinopteri; family Toxotidae; genus Toxotes; species Toxotes lorentzi. Next base: position 4,313,608 of record JBBMJY010000015.1, on the reverse strand, counting down.
ATGGTCTAGAAAACTTATTCTCAATAAAACATACTACCTCACACCATCCTGTGTATTTATACCTTGACAATAACAAGAGGGATGATGATGATGACACTATTGATCCTGTAGCCTCTTGGGCGCAAATGCTGCCATTACAATCAAGACTGAGTCAGTGCCATTATACTTATTTTTTCATAGTCCTTCCTCCTTTTCCTCCATGCCTATTGACTTGGATTGTGAAAGCATGGCGATGAATAGTCCAGTAACACTGTATTAATCCTTCACACTGTCATCCTTGACGCAACAGCAATCTGTGACACTTCTGCAGTCGTAAATGTGTCATTTCAGCCGAGTCAAGAGCCGAGCAACTGGGTTTAGATTAGATTCAGAATAAAGGGTCTGACGACTGTAAGAGTGACACATTTGAAAGATTAGTCGTCCAACTGCTTGCCAAAGAATAAAAGACACACACACACAGTCTGTTCCAAGTCACAAAGCACTGTCATCTTTCCATAAAAAAAAAAGAAAAGAATCAATTAACAAACAGATCTGGTCTAATGCAAAGTATCTGCTAATACAGAAACACACAATACATAGGATTTAATTGCATCCTAAATCACTTACATGTTTTGTATGCTTAATGAAGGTCATGTGACCAATCTCTGAGAATTTCTGGAGGAGGTGGATATATACATATATATATATATATATATATATACCTTTAATTTTTAGGGAAATACAATGAGCTGAGGCACCAATTCACACATCAAATACCATATATTTGATGAACATAACAAGATGTAATGAAATGCGTCAGGGTCAGAGTGGCTTTAACACGTCTGCTCTACCAAACAATTTCCAGAGAAAAAGATTTTAAATATCAAGATATTTTTGACTCAATTCTAACAATGACAATATACAGGTGGCAATATACAGGTGTCTAATGTGGCTATAAGGGCCATCGGAGCCATTTATTCATTCCACACTATAACTTCTACCCGTTTCTCTTATTGTTGCTTTTGATAAACAGTTGCAAATTAAATTGGATTTCAGATCTGCATCATTAAAAAGGCAGTCATTACAGAAAAATTATGTAATTTACTTTGTTTATATATTTCTGATTCATTTGAGAATCAGTCAATTTGACACTGAATTAAAAGTTGTATCAAATTAAAAGTAATTTCTTCTCTTGTGAGATATTTAAGTGTTCTGGTTACTTATGGAACATAAAATCATTTGTTGTTATAATGGCACAGAGAAGCCGGAGTAAATGTGCTCAAAAACCATTTATAAAAATAACTTTTGGCTTCTTCACAACTTGTCTTGTTAAGAGACAATGAGACCGAGGTGACAACTTAATCTCATTTCAACTTCCTGTGGCGGGGAGAAAAAGCAAACAATTCAATTTTCTTTTTTTTTTTAGCATACAAAACTACGCCTCATTTGTCAAACAGATAATCTTATTAATGTATCCTCTGTCAATTTAGAAAAAAAAATTTTTACAACCACTTCCAGTGGAATAAAATCGAATTTTACTTTAAATAATGTACAACTGAAAAGAAAGAAAATATTAAACAAAAAAAATCTGTTGTAAGATCTTTTGTTTTAAAGGAAGGACTGAGAGATAACACAGAGAACAGCACAGAGAACAGCACTGCCAACTCTTTCCTTCCCTCTCTTCCTCCTTCCTTTCCCTGCATCTACTGAGCATCAGGTGTGTCTCTCTCTCTGTCATGGCCAGCCAGTCTTTCAGAAGGTCCCCTGCTCTCTCGCCGACGGTTAGGTAGGCATGAATAATGTCTGAGAGCGCAGGGACAGACAGGCCGAGCTGCGCAGCCAGCCCCTTCATCTCCCGAACCTATTGAAACGTGTCTCTCTCAGTTCCCATCAGAGAACGGGATGAAATGTGTGAGTGTGTGTGAATGGGAAGGACGGAGACGGGGGAAAAAGCAGAGGAAAGAAAAGCGAGAGACAGTGCTGCATATGTAAAAACCTCCCAGGAGTGTCGGTGTGAGTTGGCTTAAAGCAGCTGGAGGTGACCTCGCTGCAGGCAAAACTAACAGAGAGGGGTGGGTGGAGGTAGCTTGCTGAAGGGAAGCTAAAGGCTACTGTAGATTTGACAGGAATCCCAAAAAACATCCACAGACAATTACCGCTCTAAAGGACATACAAGTCCACGGTGTCTTACGGCCGAATATGAGACACATGTGGTCAGTTCCTGTTGCAACGCAGAGGCAGTGGAAGGTTTTACTGAATGGACATGCTAATAATGTGTCTCATCGTTCCTTGTAGGATCCATACTGCCGACGGTAAATCATTGTCTGGTTTACAGTATTATTGCAGACTCTTTATCTTGTCCGAAACTGCTGCTCTGTCAGTTCTGGACTGCAGTTCTTGCTTCGAACAGTATACGCACACTACAGCCACTCAATGTATCAGGCAGATATTGGGTATAGAGATATTCAGCTATTTACATAAGGTTGCCTTACTGTCATCACTGGCTTTTCTGGACAACTTAAAGGACTAGTTGAACAGCTTGGGGAATATGTTTACAGGCTTTCTTGCCAAAAATAAGACAAGAAAATCAACACTCTCATGTCTGTGCGCTTAAAGCAGGAGGCGAGTAGCTCAGCCTATCATAAACACTAGAACAGGGCACAGGCACTAATTAACATGTTACATCTTGTTTTATCTGTAAAACAGCAAAAACATAAAAAAGACAGTTTATGTTTTACAGGGAGCCACATGCTGCCATCACGGTCCCACCCTGATCCACTCAGTAACACACACACCGAGATGGACACAAATGCAACCACTCCCTTTCATACCCACACACACTCATCCATGTCGAATAAGAAGACAACACTATTTGATCCTTGCCAAGAGACGGGCAGGGAAGGACACACCAAGCGCCGCGGTTCACACAAAGGCTTTAATCGCTGTGTATTGATTGTTCTCTCCTTTGGAGAATCAGCAACAACTAGTGTGGGCTGAGGAGTTTGCTTAATATTCCCGTCTTTCTGTGGGCAGGCCAGACAATTTCACCCTCCCCAGTGCCTTTGCTCCAAAATATCCCATTTAGATCTCATTTATATTCATACCACCGGCAGTTTGAGGGTGTAGAAATATTAACTTTGCCCAAAATGAAATATGAAGTTGTACAATATCTCCCCCTACAAAATCTTATGGTATCCAGGGGTTGCACCTATAGAATTCTGCAGGTTGCACAACAGCAGCCCACAGCCACTTTGTGATTCATCATAACTTCATAACCACAATCCAGTGTTTACTTTTGGTTAATCGTGCGCCTACGGGGCTGCTGGGTTTACAGTATTCCTCTTTGTGACTTTGATTAGTTTTTGATAAAAAAAGAGGCCCCAAGGAGGCTGAAAACAAGACCGCTCCGCATGCAAGAAAAAAAAAAACTCGACTAAAGGTCACAGAGTTGATTTGTTGCAAAGATCAGAAGCATCACTTTATCTTTGGGACAAAAGAGGTGTCATCGAAACTTGACAACCAGCATCACGAGGAGACAGTTTATGACAAATGAGTTCCTGTAAAACACATAACACGTTGCTGGTGTCACTCAGAGTAAAACTATGTACATTTACACTGAGCGCTCTCTCCCACCACATCTGCACAGGTAAACGGACTTCTTTCTGCAGACAAAAGAATATGGAAGCTGTTCAGACAGAGTTTAGGTGTGTTTGTTGTACAAGTATTACGCATCCTTTTAAATGAGAATGAGAAGTTTAATCTTCCCTCTGTGAAATATGTTGAGCCATCTGGAGAGATCTGAAATATCTCAGCATGTATTGGATGGATTGACATGAAATTCAGCAAATATATTTATGTTGTCCTCGGGCTAAATTCTAATAACTGTGGTGAATCCTCTGACTTTTCAGCAAGCACCATCACGAAGTCAAACAACCAGCACTTTGTGTTTGGTGCTAGCATGCTAACACGCTAAACTAAGATAGTAAAATTACACCTGCTGAACATCAATATGTATGTCACTGTCACATTTAAATGCTGTGAGGGCAAGGAGTTCTTACAATACCACACAATTAATAACAATCAAGCGTGCGTAGAAAGTACGACAGATTACACACGCTGTGCTCGTGTATTACATGTATTACATGCTGTTTTAGGTCGATTCAGAAAAGCTGCACGAGCTTTTTGAAAAGAACCGAAACAGCTGACTAACAAAGCAGCTGCTTCTTTACCCACAGTAACAACCTGAATGACACAGTGCACGTTAACTTAGATAAACCTACGCAGACACACAAAGAACACAGACGTAAGAGAGGACTAGATTTAGCCACTTTGTGAGACAGAGAGCAACAGAAACAAGCACTGGAAGTACACACTGTCTCTCATTAATCTATAATTTATTATAATGAAAAGGTAAAGGGCTTCTCTCTATTCTTAGTTTCTTTATGCTCCCGACCCCATTCTTTTACAGACCTTAGATAACGGACAAGATTTATTCCACCTTCTTTCACCGTTCACAGGGAAAATAGAGCATTATTGCCCATAAAGACACTGATTCCCTGATAGATTCTGTTACTGTTAATTCAATGCCACAGAGGCACAAATACACACAAACACCAGCACAGTCTGGTATCCATGTTTGGACTTGCATGCCGCCACACATACACACTACACAATGTACAGTGCACACCCACACACACAAAAGTTTGCAGTCTCTCTGCTTCTCGGGCTTTGAAATACTTTCACTTGCCACAACAGATGGCTGATGTTGACAAGGAGAGGAAGGCAGTTATATGTATGAGTGAATGAGCTTATGTGTGTGCTTGTGTGTGTGTTTGTGTGCGTATGTGTGTGTGCCTTATCATTACCTGTCCCCAGAGGTGAGACTGGCAGTCAGACAGTGTAACAGAGGCAACGACAACAGGTTCTCTCCACCAAACCCCTGTCAAGCATGAGTGGACAGCATGTGGTAAGTGGTGCTAGGGCCCCAGGGATGCTCTCATTTACACGCACGCACTCACACACACGCACAAACACACACACACACATGCACAAAAACACTGAAGGATAGGTGTTCTTAATGTGTGTGTGTGTGTGTTGTATGTGTATCACACTTTCTGAGTTGCACTTGCTGGTGCAACTTAACACTCTCATTGGGACCCTGACAAGAAGACAGATGAGTCTGACTGCACTGAGAATCATTACCGCACTCCCACGCAACAGTGTGTGTCTGACTCAACACAACTTCTCAGGGATCGCCCCGTCCCATCTTTCAAACCCCCAACAGACTACTGACCAGTCCAAACTCATCATCACTCACATCAGTCATTCCATTATTTGGGCACGCGCCATTGACTTGATGGTGTCATAACATACTGCTTTTCCCTTGAGCTGTACTGAAGAGCATGTGTGGTGTTGTTTTATGAATTGTTTCTCTGTTGTGACGGTTTTTATGCTGCAGCTTCCTGTCTGCAAAATGATTTGATCTCCGGGTCCAATGTGGCTGAACTTCACCTTGGGTTTTTAGCTGACACCTGCTGATGGTGCATGAATTGCTTCATCCTACATATTTGCTCTAACACAGAGCTTCCAGGGACTCAGCATGCAGTTCACAAGACAGTGATTCAGCCATCGCATGAGCACTATTAGTACAGAATGCTCAAAGAGGACGTGAGACATCATTATACAAGGCATGGGGTCACCTAGAGTTCAGGTTTTTGTAAAAAGGAAACAGAAAAGAGACAAAAGGATGTGAAATGTTGAGATTCTAGAGTAATAAATCTTCTTTTAATCCAAATGGCCCTGCACATAAATCCTATTTAAATGGCAAAGACAGTTGGGTGCATATCTAAAAAAAAAAAAAAAAAAAAACCTGTTAGATTCAAAGATGAGAGTAATATAAACAAAACAGGATCACAGCTCTTCTATTAGATTCAGATATAGTTTTAGATTTTGGATTATGACCAAATCCAAATACTTGAGGAGGACCAGGTTCTGTTGAAATGTCAACAATAAAGCCTGTCTAAATCTTACAAGGGAGCTCTGATTCCAGTGTGCAGCAACCTCTCCATTCTTTGCAGAAATATCCACACCACTTAGCAAATGACTCACCAGAAGTGTTTTTTTAGTGAGCAAGAGGCAAGCAACTGTAGAGAATAACAAAGGCACATTCTGTACCAGGTAATCGTAACACACTGGGTTTGGATACGGCCATGAAAAACAAAAAAACAAGGTCAGTAAACAATCTGTCAACTTTCTGTTGAGCTCGTCAAAATGAGTTGAACATGCTTGGCATTGGTATAAAAGGGTGAAATTGCATTTATGTAACTGTAAGATTACTACAGTTCATTTGAAAATTAATTTGTTGATTACTGTGACTTTATACTAGATACTGATGCAGATGTGTGTCCTTCCAAAACACACTTTCTGTGCATTGGGAACAATTAATGTTTCTACCAATTTCACGGCGATTCATCCAATAAATGTTTGAGATTCTTCACTCTGGACCAAAGACAGGCCATCTCTAGAGCCACGCTGTGAAATAGAAACAACCTCTTGTAACTAGAGAAGTGCTGGCATGCTCGCTGCCATTTCTCGTGCTCAGGCTGCTGTAATGACTTTCCCCAACACCAGCCAACACTAAGTGGGCACCCGGCGAGCACACTGATTGCGTTCGGCTGACCTGGAAATGTCTGCTCTTACCTGCACCCAACACCACTCAGCGAAGCTCAATCAGCATGCGGTTCTCAGCCGCACAAGAGCACAGCTCCGGTAAGAGCTTCTCACCACAGTGGCAGTGAAAGATGCAGTGACAGCCTCCATAGCTGGCTGCATTAATCCTTCACTGGAGCTGAAATAGGAAACTGAACTGGGACATTACAGTGTGTGTGTGTGTGTGTGTGAGAGAGAGAGAGAGAGAGAGAGAGATGGAGGGAAAGGAGCAGGGAATATGATGAATATGATGTGAAGCAAATTTATTGGCAGCAATATTTATGAATTACAGAGAAAGAGAGCGTTTGAATTTTTACTCTTCACGCAGATTATCCAAGGTAACACTATGTGAAAAGAAAATGGATTTGTCACAGTTGTGATATACTTGCCTCAGCATTTTGCAGGTGGCTGTGATGTGAGTGGTATTGTTCACATACTATCCTGCGTGCTTTGTGTACACCTGGAGGAGTAAATAATATCCACTAAGTGGCAAATAACTGTTGAATCATCCCTGGCTGCCACCAGATTCTCTTTTGAGAACGTCTAATTTTGCCCAGCGTAAACATAATACAATGCATAGCAGACATATCACAAAATCGGACTGCTGTTGCTCATGGATTGGCGGGTGATTTAATCTTATTATTGACCTGTTTCCTGAGATCTGCTGCATTTTTATATGCCAGTCTGGTTTTGGAGAGACATAAGGGTGTCTCATTTCATGCAGTGCCCTATTCGTGCCTTAGGCCACATTCAGACCGATGGTAGTCCTGTCTGGAAAAAAAAACTCTGCCCGCTCAGTCATCTGAATGGAGCCAGTTTGTTTGATGCCGTGGGGCTGCAAACACAAGGAGCTCCACCAAAACAACGCAGGGTCGTCTGACAAAAATGCTGAACCTGACTCAGCATTTGTTGCAACCCAACACATCGTGGTCCAGCACTAAATCCTCAAAGATAAAGCACTGGACAGACAGACACCAGCAAAGCTCTGAAGAAACGCAGCACACCCCATCATGCAAAGGTGTATTTAAAAGCATTTATGTCAGCAGTGTAAGAGGGTTAAAAATGAATACTTTGACCTTTGCTGGAGTCAAATCTACAGGGGCCACAGTCACCACAGGAAGTAGTCTCAGTTCCATCCTTACGTTATCCATAATGTGTTGCTCTAATGAGAATTCACCGTGTCTCTTGGATTGTAATTGTGCCCTTTGTTCTCTTATATACCCAGTGTTTTGTGGAGATCCTAATTATGTCCTGCAGGGTAGGCATGATTGCTGGTGGCGATCTAATCTACTCCTCACCTCAGAGACCAATAAAAATCCTAATACTGCACACGTGCACGTGTGTGAGCATAATGGGGCAGTGCCCTGTGATTTCAGATGACATGAAAAATTAAAGTTATATTACAGTACATAGGAAATGATGTGCAGAAATGCATAAACACGATCCATGATCACTTCGGCAGGGAAAAAAAAAGTGTGAACTGTGATCTGGATTTTTAATTACTGAGAAAACCGTAATGAAAGTTGGCAAACCAAACAAGACATCCCGAGAGAAAGTGACAGCTCTTTTAGAGTTGTGACATTAGTGAAGCAGCAGACCACTGCAAAGGAGAATTTGATGTATTATTCAAAAAGGCCATGAACAACCTTTGGAGACTGACCATGCGCGTACACTGGTCAGTGAGCAGTGGCTAAAGGAGCGAAAACAAAGAAGAGTTTATGACCATTTAATTTTAGTGTAGCTGATCCACTGTCACTCAGTATCGGTGAAGAAGGTTTAAAATTGAATTGCTGGCTGTTTGTCTATCTGAAGTGGCACTCATTTGGAAAACATTACCAGAGCAGAGGTGAACACTTTTTTTTGTCTTCAATTCAAAACTCAAACCACGCAACAAGGTTTTCTGTTTACGGCCAAGTTTGACAAAAACCTTCAACTAATCTCAAGTACGCCGCTGACGTAGACAAACAGCTTGCAGAATTGAAAAGACAACTATGCCATCATTATTTCTAGACGCTATTCATTCTTGAACTATATTTGGATCTATAAATGTCACACGTTTTTCTACTGCACCCTGTACGCTAGGATGAGGAAATGCATTATTCTGCTTAAAGTTTGAACTGGACTCGGTCTCTCTTTCTTTCCGTTTGTCTGTCCTTCGATTTTCTCAAGAACCGCTCATCCAATCATCTTCACGTGTACTGTTGAGGACCCAAGGAAGTGCAGTGTTGACTATGAATGTTTTCTGATGATCGGTTCTTGAGAAATATAAAAAAGAGAAACATTGAATGATGGTCGATTAGGGCTGGGGCGACGCATCCACGTAACAGACGTCATCGTTTACGACAGTGGCTGGGCCTGGTCAAAGCACGGATTCCCTGGAAAACAAGCTGCAACTATCGCAACAGGATCATCTACAGTGTGGGACGAATTGAGACAGAGACACAAGCTCTGAAAATCGGAAACAACTCACAGCAGTACAACAGCAAGCAAACACTTGAAGCGAAAACTTTCCAGAGCCTTTTACCTAAGATGTAAGACTCGACTAAGACTGAGTGAGAAAACAACATTAAGCATAAACACAATCTGCTGATAATAATGAGTTCAAAGAGGAAGAAAAAAAATGTAATTAAAACTTAACACTGTCTGACAGTAAACGCTTTCCAATACTGTGTACAGCTTTTACTGGATGTATCACAGGAAGTCTTGAGTAATAGCCACGACAGCATCCAGCCATGAAATATTCTTCCAGCAAGTAGGAATTTTGGGTGTTTACATGTCTGCTAGTCACCCACAGCGTGTGATTTCTTTTTTGTCATGTGGACCATTACAGATCTTTTTGGTAGAGCTTCTCAGAAGCACTGTGGGGTTCCTCAAACTTCCTCATGAATAAATAACAACAAATAGCATAAATAACAATTTAGGTGTTCATTTTTTCTTTTTTATTAAGAGGCTTTAGTAAATTATAGCAGGGAAAGTGGATGTGCATCATCTCGCAGGCTTACCGTGATAATACTGGACTGTACTCTTTGACTCTTTCTCCTTTCAATAACAACAAGTCCTACAACCTAAACAACAACACGGGTTGTTTGTCCCTTCCCTCTGATGCGACCCACAGGAGTGTCTCCTGAAATAGCTCCCCAGCAGTGGCGGGCATACTGAGCCTTCATCGCCATGGTTACAATAGTAAACACAGGGTTGAGGTTACGGACAAAAGAAACAGTACTGTCCACTGATTTCAAATGGATAACAAACAGCGGTCTCCTATGTGCAAGTCTTGTGTTTTGTCCACCCTCATCTGACTTCCTCCTTCGCTCCCCTACGGCAATGTTTTTCATCAGACAGTCTCTTCAATAAGGAATATATAGAAAGAGATCACAGGATTTTACTGTGAAAAATGTTTTTCCTCCATAATATTTACTTAATATACACATCAATCATATCAAAGACAACCTGACACTATAAACAGCCAATCAAGCAAACACGAGCGGAGCAATGGGAGAATTTCAATCGCTTTGGAGGACATAAATGTTTCATGAAAAAAGTAACACATTAGTTTGATATCGGCTTGGCTGCCTTTTGAATAAATCCCTGGTGCGACACTGAATCGCAGACGCACACACACCGCCTCACACACATACAAACACACGGGCTAAGACTTTGATCCAAAGCCTCTTACTGATTTTTCACCCCAAAATGAGAGCCCCGCAGATCCTCCTCTCAGCTCAGAACGCGGGACACCCAGTGTCATTAGCTGCGAGGATCAAAGACACGGACGGCCAGACGAGTGTGTCCGTGACATGAGAGCTTCACATCCAGAGGAAAAAGTTGACAAGAGTTAGATGGAGTTTAGAGTCGGTGCTGTTTTTAAATGTAAGTGTCAACATGGGTGTTCTGGGCACTGCATGTGTAGCAATTCACACATCTCATTAAGTCTTTGGACACTACAATCCTGGCTTCATGTGCCTATAAAGAAACCAAAACACTCACTTAAGCAATCCACTGTACTCCCCCTCCCCTCCCTGTAATATTCCAGAGGGGACTTCTGCTGTGCCCGTGGCATTCAACAGTGACCTTATCATACTTTACAGTATTTTTCATTTCCCATGACACCACTATAATGCTGAAATAGGGACTCTGGGATTTGCTCTAATATTTATACAATATCCTTTCCAAATCCAATTTAATCCACTCAATGTAGCACAAATTGGATAATAAATATTGCATACTTAAACGCCTGCCTTACAAAAATATATATTATATATAAATATATATATTTTTATATCTTATTTGAGTCAAAGGTTAAACCGAAAATGTGGAGCAATTTTCCTCTTCCTCAAGAAAGAAAACAAACTTGTAACCTCAAGTACCTCCAAGGCTGCTTCACTTGGGCAGGCGCCACATTACATACACAACATACAGTATGACTGCAACTAACAATTATTTCACTGATTATTTTCTCAATTCATCACTGGGTCTATAAATAATCAGAAAACAGAAAATTGAACCACAGTTGACATATTCACAGCTCTGTGTTTTGGCTGACCAGCAGACCCAAACCCTGAAATACAGTTTTCAAAAGTTCAAAAGTAAGAAACTGAAATCAGATTAATTGGTTTCAGTGTAATTGCAATTGCAGATTGATTTTCTGTCAGTCAACTAATTGCTTCAACTCTACAACATTAAATTTGAAATATGTGAATGTAAAACATTTAAAATATGTGTCACTGATTCTTCATTTTGATTAATGCAGTGCATGTTTACTTGTAATATTGTTTTGTACTTGATTTTGTTTTTTTTGTTTTTTTTTTGTCTTGGGACTATAAAGTTTTCAACAAAGCACAATCTAATCTAATCTAATCTAATCTAATCTAATCTAATCCAGTATCTAATCCAATCCAGTGTTTATGTTGTGGTATTATGGGCAATTGGATATTGTGCAATCTTGACCTATGGTGGCTGCGTGGCATTTAGAAATATTACAGTGACTACAAGGCTGAAACTATTCAAACAATGTTTTAAATGAATGTGCGCTTTAATTGTGTGTGTAACGCTGGAATGTGTATTTTCTGACTGCCTCAAATGTAACACACCCCCTTCAAGACCAAACTACACTAGTACACACACACACACACACACACACACACAGAGCAACAGGATCCTACCAACACAACCAAAGCATGTCCATAACACCTTTTAACAACAACGACTGTGGAAATAATATTAATTTCTGACCGCTGAAGACTTACAACAACAATAAACACTAACAAAAAAGTTGAATTTCTTTACGGGGTTTGCTCAGAGCATCGAGCATGAGAGACAATGGCACTGCTGTCAAAAACACAAAAGCGTCTTAAAAAGCTAACGGTTTTCAGAAAATGTTCCGGAAAAAAAAAAGAAAAAAGATACGATATGCGGGAAAGTTGGTGCGAAAGCTCAGGAGCCTCACCTTGTTTGACACACTTGAGTCGGACGGGGTCTTTGCTGTGTTTGACCACAGCATGGACGTCCCTGGTGGTGAGTCCGGCCACCGGGGTATCATTGACTTCCAGCAGGAGTTCATCCGGGCAGAGTTTACCGCTGTGGCAGACCGCTCTGCCCGGGAGAAGCTCGCCGATAACCGGGAACTGTCCATTCTCAGCGCCGCCCTTCAACTCCAGCCCCAGCTCCCCCTCCTCATTCCTGCAAAGGACACTCTCATGGACTTTGTTAGTCCAGTGGTTCTTCCTCTTCTTCAGGCTCTTGGACATGGCTCAAACCAGGGAAAATCACATGAGTGCCCCCGTGGAAGAAGTTTTGTCGCTCGCTGAAGTCGCCCAGTGTCACCGTAACACTGCGATGTGTCCACTTTCAATAGTAAACGCCAGTTGTATCCATGTCAGCGCACACACTCACACGCACAGCAGCTGGATCATCAGTCTGCGATAACTGAGAGCTGCTCAACTTGAGATGCCTTCGAGTGTCGCCTCTACAATCGGAAATGACACGTTCCGATCGTACGAAAACGACCCAATGAAGTAGTGAGACCGCATTTAGGGGGGATTTACACGACACAGTGAGACTGGCTGGTTAGAGAAAGCGTAGATGCTATTTATCAACTATCACTACAATTTAAATAATAATAATAGTAATAAAAGAAGATGTTCAAATACATGTAGACTCTCACCTGACTTTGAATGTCGGTGATTTACTTACTTTTGTGAGTTGGTTTTTACAGCTCTACCACTTTAAAATGCTTTGTCTGATAGATAAATAAATAAATAAAATTGCCTTATACTTTATTTTTACCTTTATACTGCATCGCGTATTTGCTTTATGCAAATGATTTTCTCAAAAAAAAAATTGTGTGAAGTGCCATTTTAGTTTCAATGCTTCACGGAGATGTGGTTGCAACTCGCAGACTTCGCAGTGTACAACTTTACGAGTGGCGCTTGAAGGCAACATCGAGCTCCAGCCAACCCAACTGACCCGGATGTGAAGGCTGGAGGAGGAGGAGAGAGGCAAGGCTCTTCCCAAATCCAGCTTTCCATGGGAAAAAAAGAGAAAAGAAAAGAAAAGAGCAGAGTAACGGTATTTCCACCGTTCAGGGCAGCGCAGCAGCAATGATTAAGGGTTTTCATACCAGAAACACGCCTCTTCTTTTTGACATTTGCTTACAGACACTTCAGATCATGCAGTTTGTAAAAAGTAGTGAGAACTGTGAGCCAGTAAGTGTCAGACCATAACTTTGTATAACTTCTGTTAGGTGTAGACTTCAGAAGGTTAGATCAAATAACTGGACTAAAATTGCATTTTTCCAGCCGGGTTGTCTTTCCTCTCCCCTTGAAAGTGGGACTACATCAGTTACAGTCTATTTCTGGGTGGACAAAGACCTGCTAAGGTCACTTCATTCACACATAATACTTTGATGCTAGAGAAGTCTTTAAAACATATTGTCATTATTATTATTATTATTATTATTATTATTATTATTATTAATAATCCAGAGGTGAACTCGACAGAAAAAGATTTAATTCCTTCAACACCCTCAAGGTCTTTGGTGAATTAAACTGTTTGTATTTTATGAAATGCTTTTAAGGGCAGCGTTTCTCCTTATTAATGATATTGAGATTTCAAGGCATATTTTATTCCCTCTAAAAGCATTTGTGATACACACACACACTCAGTGAGTTAGCTGTAATAGTTTTGTCATGTGCCAAAACAAATGGCTCTAAAAGGAAAATCCCCTTGTGTTTATCTCAGTCTAGAGGAGAGGGACATAAAGCAAATGGAGAACTGAGCATAATCCATCTTCAAACAAATGTGTGTTGTGGGTTTTTCCTTCATTGCATTTGACATCTTTAAAACTTCCAATCCTCTTCAAGACGAAGCCTCTTCTAACATCTCCCCTCGCTCAGTCACTGAGCTTGTTTTCAGTAATGATAGTTTGCTGCTTTACTGCCATAATTGTATAGATATATAATGATGATAATAGCTGTTCCACGTAGCAGTAATCTGTCATAGGTAATCCCTTTTTTCTGCCTTAAAAATTGTGTTTTTCTCATAACAAATGAGAAGTCCCGGTAATGAGCTGAGATAAGTGCACTTGTTTCTCACACAAAGAGACGTGTCTTTGTGTCATTATCATTGGGTGACATTTATTCTGCCTTGTTCAAGGATGTGTCCCAAACTCAGTAAACAATACTGGAGCCAGGATTTTTGAACCACTGAGGTCAAGGGTCCATTTTCCTCCAATGCATCTCCACTCTCATTACTCAGCTGACTCTTCAGCTGTATTTTCTTTCACTTTTATTTCTCAACAAGAGAAAATGCTGTTTTCAAACCCTTGTTAAACATGCAAATTTGACTGCGAGAGCATTTGTGCAGTCAACAACAGTCTGACTGTGCACATGTAAACTGTAGGTGTTCCTAATTTAAATTAGAAAACTAAGTTAAGAGTACGTTTTATTTAGGCAGAGGTAGTTTGACATATCTTGTTACTTGAAAAAACAAAAAGATCTTAGAATAAGAGCTTCATATTCAGAAAAGTTAAGTATCATACAGGCACATGTATCACAAGTATTTTTAATGTTGTTTTTGTTGACAACACAAAAGAAGTCAAGCTTAAAGAAGCGGTCTGACATTTTGGGAAATAGTTTTAATTTCCCTGTTGCTGAGAGTTACGTGAGAACCCTAATACCACTTTCATGGCTGTACCATAAACATTTTCTTAAAAAATATGTTTATTACCACTTTTTAAGTATGTTTAGTGTAAAAAAAAAAAAACAAATACAAACAACCACCATGTACAGGTTTTTTCATAGTTTTTAATTGTTTTAATTGTAAAATTAAAAGTAAAACTTGTGGAACTTCCCCCATGTTTCTGAAATCCCCATATTCCCAGAAAAAATACCAAGTACATGACTTCAGTGCACTCAGTGGTAGATACAGGCCTGCATGTGAACAGATGCAACTGTCTCAGTCTGAAAGGAGTGAGACAGAAAGGACCGTCTCAAAAGAAAGGAAGAGAAATGCGAAATCAAGAAAACATACTTATAAGATGAGGAACAACTTCAGTGCTGTGTTGCAATCAATCTCTCCTCAAAACACTTTTGCTGTCCTTGAGTTATGGTGACAACAAAGCAACAGACAATGCATCCTTTTCTCCTCCGCAGGGTTTGGAGAAGTGCCTCTGCATTCCAGAGGTGGCAGCTCCGCGGAGGCAAAATTAAAAAAGAGAAAGAAAGCAAAAGAGAAACGGGAGTATTTTAACAAGGGCAGGAATTCTGGAGGCAGTGTTTGAACAAGGAGAGGAATGCTCTGCGCGTGGCAGAATGAGTGCCGGGGAGGAGAAGAGAACATCAACAGTTCAGGGAATGAAAGGACTGGAAAAACAGTGTGGGATTAAACTGTGTAAAATATGCTGGGTTGGCTCAGGCCTGGCACAATGAGCCCGTAAGCGTGGCTTGATGAGAATTCATTTTACGACTATTAAACATAATGTATATGTTTCAGGAACAACATTTTCCAAATTCCTGTTCATATAACTGTCATTTTTCTTGGAAATGTGACACGCAGAGCACACACAGCAGCTTCCATTCCTTTCTGCCGTTTTCATATTGCAGGAAATCACTCCGTTCTGCCATCAGTCACATCTACGCCACCAGATGGGAGTTCATTGGCTCAGCCACTGATGCTGCCCCTGGGATTGCCACACTGCTCTCCTACATGATGTAATGGTTATGACAGGCCTCATTGCAAGATAATTAAAGCCGGTCAGGAATAAAGCAAAATTGCCTGATGATGGCTTCCGCTGCCAATGAAAGAGGAAGTTATTATCCACTTTGTATGAGCGAACACTGCCATTCCAGCTCCAGCGGAGTCATTGTTGGCGATAAGGTTGCTTGTTTTACATTGTCACACTTGATACAGGGTTGAATGGCCGAACAGAGGCTGCTCTTCCCAAGCCGTCGGTGTGGTCAGTTTGTCTTATTCAGGCTGATTCCATCTGAGGCATCTGACCTGTTTATTTTGCTGCCATCTGCTCAACCTTGCAGCTCAGGAAAGGTCCTGTCCCTGACTCTTGTCTCCTCTATTGCTCGACCCCAGGGATGAAAGGGTGCCAGGAGATGTGCAACTCAACCTGACATCCTGCCAACATCATCTCTGGCTTTGCTGAAACTGGCAGAGAAAAGGAGAGAAGCTGGGAACACTGTACAGTGTGAGAAAATGTGGGGGCAGAAGTGAGTACGTGGCAAAGAATCCATCCGTTCATGGCCTCTCCATCCATTCATGGCTTCTTTATAGTATTTTGCTTCCCTAAACTGTTGCTACTTTGGGAAGCACCCCATGTACAAAGTCAGGTCCATTAAGAGACAGTTCTCTGAATTTGCTGTGGGAGACCTGGACTGGCCTGCACAGAGCGTTGACCTCAGACACCTTTTGGATGAATTGGAACACCAACTGCGAGCCAGGCCTCATCACCTGCATCAGTCTCCAACCTCACTGATGCTTTTGTGCCAAAAATGGAAGCAGCCAGAGTCCAAAATCTTGAGGGAGAAGCTTTAGCTGAAGCTGTTATAGCAGCACATTAATGCCTATAGTTTGGCAATATTCAACAATCTTTTCCCTTCTTTCTGCAAATATAGGACCACAGTGACTTGTTAATGTGTATGCTCTAAAAAGTAGGCTTTGGCACTGTCACAGAATCGTGCCTCAAAATAAAGTCAAAATTCTCTTTGAAGTTACAGGAAGAGCTGTGGCCTCCTGTGCAGCTACTCTGCAGGGCCCCCTGCTGCTTTCTGTCCAATGATGACTTTGTCTCTATGCCCCTAACAACACTGCCAGTGAATCTACCAGTCTACAAAGTTTGATTTGATTGCCCTCTGTAGGATTATTACGGTGTTTTACCTTCAGCTGTGACCGCTGTTGATGATTGTCTCCTCTACTGTGCCTTCTGCCTCTCTTGGTTTTCACACAGTATGATTCAGACAGGAGTCACTTCACAAGTCCTGGTCCCTCCACCAACATCCAACATCCCCACCTCGTCCTCGTTCCTCCCGTCCTATCAGCACTGACAGATAAGTATGTTTTCCCGCAGCGTGGGCTTTTAACTGCTTCAAAGAGACCCAGTGCTCGCTCCTGCAAAAAACAGCTCTGGTTTCCTCTCACTGGGGGAAAGTTACATTCACACTATCACAGTCAGTCATCTGTCTTCACCAGTTTGTCTTCACAGCGTCCATCATCCGTCAGAAGGGGAGCAATGACACTATTGCCATGCAATCAACAGCATGACAGCTTGATAAGCCGCCTCTCATATCCCATCACAAAGCAGATCTGACAAACCAGCAGAGGCAGGTCATCAAACCAGAAGATAGCAGCTTTCAGTCTGTGAGCGCTTATGTCTGATATTTTCAGGAATAAAATTAGTTAGATCTTTGTCTGCATTTTGTTATCTCATAAAATTGGTGAATTTGTTAAATAACATTTATTTGATTTATTTGTCTGCATGTTGTGTTTCGGGTTGGTGGGGGAATGGGGGAATTAACCAGATGGTAAGTTTGAAGAAGACAGGAATATGCTGTATCTCACTCTTTATGACTCAAGGTTTTTGGTTTTAAGGCTCAATAAAAACACACACATACTCCCCTGCATATTTACAAAGAGGCTGTTATTTCTGTGGATTTTACAATAACAATACTGGCAATAAATCACTGGACATTTTAAGTCTTTGTCTTAGAGGTGATTTAGATTATATATGTGCCTTATAAATGATTTTATATGTGTATAAATTGATCAACAAGTGCTTTATTTCAGACCACAGGCCCATTAAAAACGGTTACATTTTCAAAATCCCATAGTTTCCTATGATACGATATGATCAGTAAAAGCTTTCTAATTGAAAACCACACCACTCATTCTCTAAACGCACTTTTTTTCCCTGCAGCTGGATCACCACATCTTTGAAGTACAACATGTGCAGCTTCTGGTTGGATCCACTAAAGCTACTTACTAGTTACTCTGCTCTCTACCTTATCCAATCCACAAATACATTTATACTGTACAGAAGGTTCCTTATCACAGTCTGACATGCAGGCACATTTATGCTGTCAGATGTATGACTAGCATTATAAAACCTTGGCACACACAATAACATCCTCATGGCATCTATAAGTTACTGTTAGTGACAGCGTTCTACTCTTTGTACCTGCACCCTATGAGCAACATATAGGAGGCATTAGTTCAAATGAAAGCTTCAATAAAATCTTCAAGGATAACTAAGCTGAAATGAATCCCTGTGTGAGCTGAACACACTAATTTCTCCCAGTCGAATTAACTGCAGTCTTTGGAATAGTACCATCAGATGTGAATGTATCTGACCCTCAAATAAAAAGCTGCACCACTTGAAAGTGAAGTGGAAGTTAAAGATCACGGTACTGCGAAAACAGACAGCATAATCTGCAGGTTCAGTTAATACACTTACAGATTTTTGGCATATTTTGGGAAATGTGGCGCCAAAAAAGTGAATAGAATTCACTATCACTCTTATTGCTCCTCTGACTGGCTTCTTCTGCCTTTCTATTTCCTGTCTGATTTCTCATAAACTAAGTTGAGATCATTTAAATCATTTAAATCTATATGATATGAGGATATCTTTAAAAGGAAAAATTCAACTGGGAATAAAGAAAAACACTCCAGCGGCTTCTCCCATTGAATAACTTTATATTAGTATTTAACAATGATAAATTTCACCAGCTGTCCAGAAAGGACTACATTTTTCCTTATCTCAGCTTCATGGAGCCAGCCTGGGATCACATGAAAAAACAGAAGACAGTGTACAAAGGAGAATAGGTGTTTTTAAAAAGTGATTTGTGTAGTGCTTCAAACGTTTTCACAGTAGTGTATATATAACTCTTCTTTAACAGATCTGCTTCACTGTGGGCGTTTCATCTCAGTCTTGCATAATCCCAAATTCAAGTCAAGCAACCAGCAGAATTCTTTAATCCACCATGCAAACACCAGAGCACCGTGATTTAAGACTTAAAATACCCATACAACTGCTGAGACAGCGTGGGGCATCCAAAGTTCCTGCGGGGAGCTGTGAGGTCAGGTATCGCCTGCAGCCAGCGGCACCGACAACACCGACTGGCACCTCTGCGAAGGAAAGAGGATTAAGAGAGCAAAGTTGATCTTCATGTTTAGAAAATACCAACAGAGCAGGGTTGAAGAGGTGAGCAGGGCCTTCAGTATCCTTCAAATTAATATTCAGACCTTGCGACTATACAAGCTAGTGGCCCTTTGCACTGCCTAGACCCTGTTTGTCCAGTGTGAAGGAGTTTGTGTGTTTAAAGACAGATCTCCCCGCCTCCAGCTAATGGACTCTCTGAGCCTCGGTCTGCTGCTGAAAGACTGGGCGACCCCAGGCGAGCTTTTCCCAGGGGCCTTTTCGGTATTCTGTTCACAAAGCTCCGTCTGAAGACCCCCATTGATCAGCAGCTCCTTAAGATCCTCTCTTCTCGTTCAGTGAGGAGAAACTGTTACATCACTGTCACAGAAAATGGATAAATGATCATCTGATTTATGAGGGACTGGCTGGGTCACAGAGGCAGTGTCTTCCTCATCTTCCAAATGCTTTTCTTTACATATTATATTTTAAGTCTAGTTGCAATATCAAAAAAGGGTTTGCAGCAATGATTTGTATTTCATTGCTGTGACTAAGAGCAGTTGTGAAGGAACATTTAAAATTTTCAGCTACGTACCCGCAGTATAGAAACCATCATGTACTCCAATTTACCTGGTTATCAATAAGTAAATGATCATTTTTTTGTCTTTGTATTGTCATTAATTGAGCTTCAGGTTCATTACTAACCTTGGAAGCAGAAACAAAGTCCACTTACTGGAAAATTTCTGGAGTTTTCAAACACATCTTATGGCCTGCATCGGTGAAAGGAAAAATACGGTTACAAACTACTTGACAGGTGCAAAAAAGATGATAAAAGCATCTGAGTAAATGAAAACAGCACAGCCAGCATCACTGACGAGTGAGTTCAGGTGTGCTCTGTTGCACCCGTGACCACACCCAACAGTGATGTCACAGGGTCCTGGAGTACACCTGTAGATCACTGCAGCCTTGTTAAACAACTGGAGGTCAGCAAAAACAAGATTTTCATGCAGTGTTAAGTTACACATTGGAGTAGATGACCGGTTTCAAGTTCTGGAATATTTCCAAAATATTGGACCTGGTGTCTGAAAAAAAATTGGCATTGCATCTGGAACCAGTGAAGTCATCTCACATATTCATCTTTTTCTTTGGTTTAAAGAAAACACCTTTTCACAGCAGACATTTTGACTTGTCAGAGTCAGAAAAGCACAGGTGGTGATAACATTTCCGGTAGCTTAGTATGTCTCAGGAAACCACAAACAGAGTGACGGTGAGCCCACATGCACAATACCACAACCCTGAAACTGAAGCAGCTAAATCCAATTCTGCCTTCATTCATATTTTAATCTATACTACACCTGTGCTGTTCCCTCTGTGACATGTTAAAATGTCTTTTAATCTACAGAGATTTTGAAGCATTCACACCCTTGCCTTGTTATTTTATGTGGAGTGAATTAGTCAAATGCTAAATTTTCCAGCACAAAATGCCAAAGCACTGGGCACTGTGCATTCTGAGGACCTCATCTGCCTCGTGAACTCACCTGAAGGTTATGTTCACAACAGAGAACATGAGAGTTTCCACCTCTGACGTCAGCTAAAGCCCTCACATCCACTTCTGACTAAAGACCATGGCCTACAAAACTCTGCATTCTCTCCAAATCTGCCACATTAATCAAATGCCTTATTTTTATTCATCACTCTGCTCCCATTCTCCCTCAAGCCTTTTTGACAAGGTGGCACCTAGATCAGTGCATTGCACTCCATTGTATGCACCTCCTCTGTTACGCTGACAGAGGAGGTGCATCCCACAACTTAATTATTCATCCCCAATCTATCCATTAACAGCAGCCTACACTGCAAGTCACTCACCCCCAGTCAATAAATATTCTCTTTGCTAAGATTAGAAGATTTTGCATGACCTAGATATTAAATCAAGTTATTGTTCCAGCTCTGTCATGCTAATTTTTTTCTGACAGTGAAGGGAAAGAGAGAGTGAGAGAGAGAGAGAGAGAGAGAGAGAGGGTGAGGCAGATGGATGCTGACTTAAACAAATCATTCAGTTCAACAGTGACCCCTGCTGTAGAGCGCAGACTGGTATTCCTTCCCTCAGGGCAGACAGTTTGGAGGGCGAGCTTAGTTTGCCTTCAAAGCAGCTACTTCTTCATGCTCAAATACTCAGAGAGGTTTGTAAAAGCACAAACTGCATCTCCCACCATGTGTGATGGCTCACATGCAAGTGTCCACATTTATCCTATGGAGTCCTCAGAGTGCCACTGGAGCTGTTACAGGATGTTTGAATGTCTCATTTGCTCAGTACATAAACTGATAAAGATAACAAGAGGAGGGAATATCTTAGCTGCACAATAAAGCAGTTCCAAATAATCACATGCACATTTTATTTACATTTATAAACATAAAAAATTATATTTGTGATTCACACTGACACATAAAGTGCCAAGCTAAAAAAAAGTTAAATAAGGTTCTTTCTCTTTATCTATCTTTTCTCCTGACTTTGAGTTTTTAAATGAACAATGTCAGGATAGTTTCATCTTAGTAAATAATTACAATTGAACACTGAAACTATGTTTGGCTGGCACACTATAGACTCCACAGACCTGCCATTATACACTGGATTATTCAGTGTATGTCTGTGTGGTCACCTCCAGAGTATGTCAGTAATGTTGTGTGCCCCAAAACACACTCAACCAGGACACACAATCCAGCCCAATCCTCACCTTGACCATTTGTTTGAGTAACAGGTGTAATCATTGTCCAAGGCTGGTAGACTGCTACTTTTGGAAGGTGGAGCTCTGGGGTTATCGCAGCTGTCCGTGCCATGCGAGTGAGGCCAGTTCCCCTGGATTCTCACCTAAGTCCAAGTCAATGCAGCTGCAGCCTTCTAAAAGCTAGCAGCATGCTTTATGCTTCTGTGTTGCAGGGGAGAGTGATCACTGCAGCAGCAGTGAAGATTTAGCAGTCCTCTTACCTTCAGCCCCAAACCGTCAGTCACTCAGAATAGAGCAGCTGCCTGGAGGCTGCCAGTGGAAGTATACATCATACACCTGCTCCTGCTGCTAACCACTATTACGTCTTATGAATCAATGTCTCAGAGGGAAATATTCAGAAAAGGCAATTAAAATAGCAAGGAGACCCATCGACCATAAACACAGGAGTTGACAAGATTACCATCTTGATGAATATTCATCACAAAGAACGGCAAAATCAAAAGGTTTTTCACTGCTAAAGCACAGGTACACCTGCTCTCACAGCGCTGTGTAAATGCTAAAAAAAACCAACAAAAAACAACATACTGCTGTTTGCTCAGTGATGAATTTGTTAAATGATAAGGATGTTGGTTTAAACAGATACCAGGGGGGTTGTGGGTAGACATGGCTGCAGGTGGAGGAAGGGTTGAAGTGTTCAAGCGAGATTTGACTAACTCCTGCGGGCTCCGATATATTTAGGAATAAAGCCCTGAAGCTTAAGATTTTCTAAAGGCTATGTCTGACAGATAAAACAGAGCAAAACGTGTTTAAAGTACTTTACTCCAAGTCCCCAAAACTGCTCATATGAAGATGATTTAAGGATCACTAAAAAAATGCTTGTAGTTCAGTAATCATTAAATACATTTTGCATAAGCTCCAACACCTCAGACTCAGGGTGTAGATTTGTGACACAGTGAAGTTAAAAAGTTGAAACTATGCAAATTGCTGTTTCTTGTACAATTCTCTTAAAATTGGTTATCATGCTTCCAAAACATAGAAATTCTGTGTTCTGTCTTTACTTGAAATTTTATTTTGTTTCATTTGAAGATAATGTTGAATTTGTGTCTTTATTCAAAAACTCACCGACCTTTATTTCCTTGTCTTCGACTGATGCTGAAATCCAACATCTTTTCAAGAGAAGATTAGCTGTAATTAACTCAGTTTTTAACTCAGTAGTTTTAGTCAAATTTAATTGAGCTGATATAATACCGCAAGGCATAAATGCCCTGTTTTTTTGTTCATGCTGGAACTTGTTTGCCTTATGGTGACAACCTTTTGAACCACCACTGCTACATCACCAGTTGTATTTGAAACAACCATAGTACGTTAAACGCGTTTAGGAACTGGAACAGACAGGAAATGGAGTGCGTCAAATGTCAGACTCTTACAAAGTCCATTAAAAGTATCATTAAATTTGCATATGACCCGGGACGGAAAGCTGTTAAAGATTAGCTGATAATTTGAACATTCGATAGAGTTGAAGCCCAGTGTTTTCATTCAAGGCTAAACTCTGCCATCAGCATTCAGACAGGATGAGTTATAGCCTTGTCTTGCCCGAGCCTTGAGTGTCAGAATTAAAATTCTGCTCAGAGTGGAGGATGCATAACAGGAGAAACTTTTCTTGCAAGGTAGGAAGGAGGGAAAACTTAAAAAACAAAGATGCTGGAACTGGGGAACTGTTAGAGGCAAACAATACAGGCCCTTGCAGTAGGATTTGGATGATTTTTTGTCACGCTAGTGGGAAATAGCATCAGGGATCAGGGGTGAGGCTTTGGAGGTGATGCACTGGGCGAAGAAGATGGTATAAAGTTGGGTGAAGTGAGGACAGAGCCAATAAGGTTCCTACAAGGGCCCTCATTACTTCAGTGCCATCACACTCCTAAAACGGGCTCCTGTGCTGACTGTCTGGCTCCTCTCCTATCCAGTCAAGCTGATATGTGAGAGAGAGAGAGAGAGAGAGCAGATAGCCTCCCGTGCTCTCCATCTGGCTGCCGACACACACTTTATGTTTACCAATGAGCTCGCCGAGGAGATGGCGTCACTCAGGGCGACAGGTAAGGGTGATTTGCACCTGAGAGCCTGCCAGTTTGTGTCTGTTTTTCCATTTTCACCTCCGTGAACTGAGAGGAGGAGAATTGGGATGGTGCAGAGAAGTTCTCCTTAAAGTGGTTACGAACAGTGACTGCTCCTGTTGTACCTGACCTGTCTTGTTAGTGTGGCCTCATGAGCAGCTTTTGTGACGCCCCCACATCTGGATCAGTGATGATGATGATGAATGACATGGCTCCTTTTGCTTCTTTACAGATGCTGTTCTTCTATCTAATGTGAGTTGTTCATTATACGGTGACTGTTCCTTTGTTTCTGTTGTCAGTTAATGCAGGCTAAAGGAATTCAGACCCTGAATTGTTTAAAGACTCATTCACTGACTTTTGTTTTCTGAAAACAGCAACCTGCTGCTGATGGCAGTGGTATGGATGTGACTGAGCCTTTCACTGAATGTTGACTGGTCGACCACAGCAGTGAGCTACAGAGGCTGTAAAGCTGTGGAGCTGCAGAGTTGGGTAATTCTCTGTGGGTTCGTCAGTACGAATAACCCCTTTCAGAACATACGCTTAAATGTTTAATTGAATATCAGTTATTCTTAAAAGTACATCCGCCTTGATGTTTTAAAACAGCACAGGAACAAGAATTGTTTCTGTTCATTTTGCATTCAGGCTCAGTTCACCTGAGCTGGCCCGACAGCCAGCGGCTCATATCCTTGGCTGAGCCGGGTGCCGCAGCGCTGATTACACTCTGATCCAGCTCAGAACCAAACAGCCTAATTCCAGGAACTCAGATATGACACCTTAGGGTGTCTTTGTGTCTTATCTCAAAGTGAGGTCCAACCATTTGGTGACACAGAACCAAATTGTTCTGCGGAATAAAGAGAAGAATTACGGGCTAAATGGCGGCGATCCAGCGAACAACAGTGCCTCTTATCAGAGTGACGCAGGGCACTGGAGGTTTTACCTCAGCTGAGGGTGAAATACAATTGGGAAAGGAACCAACACAGATGTTGGGTTGTCTGTTATGTCAAAATTCATTTCAGCGGAAAAGGCGAATAGAAATTGAAATCCATTATATTGATCCAGGCATTGTTCTGATGAAATATGTAAAACGCTTCCTTTTTAAATGTGTTTATATCTGCTTCACAGAGATACAAATACCCTCTCTGTCAGCCTTTCTTTCTATGTCTCTCTCTCTCCTCCCCCTTATTTGCTGTGAGTCTATACAAGAACACCAACTGTACAGCGGTCTCAGTTATGAGGGAAATGTCCTCTCCTAACACCATGCTGACAGATTGCTTTCCGCACCAGCAGTGATGGTTTCTCAAAGCTCCATTGCTAATTCTGTCAGACGTCACACACTTGTGGAGACACTAACCCCCCTCCATCCCCCCAGCCTCATCAGAAAGACATGAAAAGCCTCATAGTCTGACAGTCGAGCTGAAACTGATGCCTGTCAGCGTGGTAGGCAGCAAAAGCCAAACAAAGAAATGCACAGGAACACATACACACATGGTCAGTGACCAGTGAGAGCTGTGTGTGACACCCACAGCAGTGCATCCAATGTGATGAGCACACTCCTCGTCACACCATGGAGCATGAGAGTCTGGTTGGATGTCGACGCATCATATCACACGGCACACTCCCCACTGAAGTCGGATGACTTAATTCAGTTAAACATGTGGCTATGTTGAGCCACAGAAACTATAAACAGAGAGAAAAAAAAAAGTCCAACACCAGAACAGCCAAAGCTGTACTGTCACCTCACTGTCAGCTTTAAACTTTTTCATTCCAGTGAATTTGACAGAAAATCTGAAAACTTTTCAACTTTAGGCGTTTGTGTCATCTGCATGAGTCTTATGAAATTACAAAACTTCTTATTATTGTTCTGCGTGCTTATAAACGATCTCAATAACTTGTAAGGAAATTTCAGTTTTGATGAAAAACATTCAGCAAAGGTTGCTCCAAACCGCCCAGTGGAATGGCTAGCTTAAGCATTATTACTCGAATGAAAACAGTTAGAAAGATATGGGTGTATTTCATCCATCCCTTTTCTGCACCTGCACACAATATAGGGTTCATTTATGCTTCTGAAATACACCTGAACTGCAAACACAATGGCGGGGGTATCATTTGACCTTTAGAATAAAGATGTGATGACACTTCATTCTTGTGAAGGGACAAATGATACCATTGTGGAAAAGGCCTGTGGTGCATTCATTTTTAAGTGTTTACAATCAAATGCCCACATGAAAACCTAAAAATAATCTGTCTGTAACTGTATTATTATATATAATTGGGACCCCAGAGTTAATTGTGTAGCTACACAGAGTACAGAAAAGTAATTTAGTGCAGACTAAGTAGAGGGTGCACGTTCTTTCCAATGGCACTCAATGCAGGAAACAGATGAGAGGGATTTTGGATGGATTATGAGCATCAGCCCCCCACCACCTCCCACCTTGGCACATCTCATTATTAGCTGGCTGAATATATCATTATGAAAATGTCTTTGTCTGACTGTGTGCTGCGCAGAATTGCATCTTTTATCAAATAACAACTAGAATTACGACAATATGGATCCACAGAGAGCCGAGAAGGATGGAGGCTGACAACTCTCGGGGGGTTTTGGCGCATCACTAGCTCGGAAACAGAGTTACAGTAACAGGTATAAACACATACGCATGCACGAATGCGTCCTCTTGCCACTCTTGCTGTCGTTTCGTCATTTAAGGGGGAGAAGCGTGGCAAGCCACAATGAAACTGCACTTCTCTCATTGCAGCCTTATTTTTTTGAAGTGACCTACTTGCAGAGAAAAAGCTGTCAGGAGATGGAAAAATGCAATGCATGAATGACATCTCGTGTGAAGATGGGAGATGGAATAGAAGCAGCGAGATCAAATTTTCCTCTCTCATCCCTCGGAGTGTATATAGCATACTGACTCATGTTCTGTGTATATGTTCAGTGTGATTTTATACTTTTCTTATCCAGCTGCTCCCCACAGCCTCCTACCTATTCCTGCTATCTTTCTTTTAGTCTCTCCCTCCCTCTTTGCCCATAGGGCCAACTCCGGCGTATAAAATCTGCTTTAGTGATCTAATTTTTGTGAGTGCTGCTCCTGTCATTGACAGATGAAACTCTGGGAGATATTACAACTCGCAATACACCTCTCTCTGAACCACACCAAACCCAGATAGATGACGGCTACTAGTTCTTGTTTCTCGGAGTTGGTTGGAGTTTAATTTGCGTCAACATGATGAATAATTGAATTGGGTCTGGACACGCAGCTCATGATTAAAAACAGACTGTGGCAACATTAAGAGCTCGACAAACACGAATCGGCAGTCGTGGTGGAAAAAACGCATGACACAGACAGGAAATTGGTGGGGTCCGACAATCGCGCCCTGGGGGACAACTCACCTGTCCGAACTGATTTCAAACGGAATAAAAAATAGATGAAGGAATTGTAGCTGTAGCTGATAGAGATGAACTCCTTTGCTGTTTGTCGTGAGTTCTGTGGGACAGAGTTTGGCTCTCTGTGGCAATGGCTTTTACATTTTACTTCAGACTGCAGAGCAGGAATACCAATGAGAAATTCATAACTAGGACCGCAGCCAAAACAAGCTCTCAAAACCTCCTTTCTAGATGGGCCCTGATGTCCCTGCTCAGTGTGGTAATAAGAAACTGAGAGAGAGGAGTTTGTAGAACAGGAACGCCTCTTTACATTTCTCACTCCGCCTGCAGGTTCGGGGTTAAGTGGGTATCTTAGGCAAAGATCAAAGAAATGATTATGATGTGCTGCGAAGCTGCACTTGAGTCTAAAAATGCTCCTTGGCAATGTGTCATTACTGTAAACGGGTATTACTGCTGCACAGGGTGAGGCCGACTTGATCTGGATGTTTTAAACAGCCCAATAAAAAGTGTTACACCTTTAACACCTGGATCTCACTTTCTTTCACATCTGAATCAGAAAGTCTTTATTTGTATGAAAAGTGTAGCAGTGATGCCGAAGTGCTAATGGAATCAAGAATTAATATGAGATATTAATTTAAAAATGCAATAACAAGCATTAACTGGAGCAATATCATTCAGTTTATTCTATTACACAACTTTTCCAGACCAAGGTTTTAGCTGTGACAAACTCTGTTTCCTGTCCAAAGATTTGTAGAAGTTCTGTTTTGGGTTTAATTAAATTTCCTCGGGACAGATATGAGTGTGTTTAGGTATTTCTTTACATATTTGATTGCATTTATTTCTTTTGGGATTTTGTTTGATAAATCACCAGCCAGTTTACAGTTTAACTTGTAGAGCCTTGGGATGGTAAAAAGGTTTGTCAGAATGTTTTCAAGCCAAAATCCCCTCAAGCTTTAAACCTATATTTAAAGGAACCCAAAAAAATGGTGTTGACAAAGTTCTTCAGTGAACTGTAGTGTGTTATGGGGGGGGGGGGGGGGGGGGAGGGGGGGGGGGGGGGGGGGGGGGGGGGGGGGGGGGGGGGGGGGGGGGGGGGGGGG
>JBBMJY010000015.1:4211716-4277439 GCA_037833715.1 Toxotes lorentzi | reverse complement strand
ACACACGCACACACGCACGCACACACACACACACACACACACACACACACACACACACACACACACACACACACACATACACAGTGGGCCTGAAGTTGCAGCTGAGTAACTGTCATATCGATTCAGAAGCTTCTCCTCTCCTGTAGGTAGTTTCTCCTGTTGATCACTGTCCTCACTGCAGTGGCAGCACTGATCGACCTATCAGCCACCTGACTGGAGATACATCTTACAGCTCGTCCACTGCTTAATACACTTATTCTTTCCTAATTACTGGAGTGTGTGAGAAAACGGAACACAGCATAATTTCATTCTTATGTTCTCAGATAATAACACAGGCTACACACCATCACCACCAGCCCTCCGCTGCTATCGCCCGTGGGCAGCCCCGTGATGTGACTTCCAATGAGTTCCTCTTTCTCAGAAGAGCCACGGACGATCGTTCAGAGCGGGAGGCAGTTTGGATAGATATGCCACGGCGGACATGATCCTCCCTGTTGGGCAAACAATGGGGTGTTGTTTTGAGGCAGGATCACATCACAGGGATGGGGATGGGGGGGGGGGGGGGTACACCCCATGGGACAAATCGATCACTGACGGGGAGATGGACAGACAGGAAGTCAGGGACAAACTCTGCTTTACACTTTCACTTATTCAATCAGTCCCTTCACTGTCTCTCATACAAATCCATTTTCCTTCCTGTGGGACACACACACACACACACACACACACACACACACACACACACACACACCACGCAGACGCACGCTGAGATGAAAGCCACAGATAACATATTGATTTCTGAATACTGACTTACTGTTTCAGTTTCATGGGATAAAACTGCCTTTCATCGCTTCTCACTGCTCGGCCGGAGCCCAGCTGCTTAGTTTAGACACAGGGAATCCTCCATTAAACTTTATCCAAACCGCCGACTCACTGAGGGGGGTCTGGAAAACAGGAAGTGAACGGTGGAACGTCCAAAACAATGCTGTACTTAAAGGGGACATCTGTTCATTTTCTCTGAAAATCCTCGAGAAAAAGACACGATTGGCCGGGACCTGTTTTTTTTTTTTTTTTTTTATTGCTGTGATGAAATGATATGGTGGTGAAGCAGGTGGGGTGTGATCGAGGACACACACAAATAAAGGACACACAGAGGCGAATCATCTGATGGATGCAAACCACGCGTGTCCTTGGTTGATGTGCTGTTTCCACAGCAACACGGGGTCTTTATCGTCATCACATGGAGCGCTGGGTTATGCCAGTGCAGGAGTTCTTTAAATAGCCATCAGCAGTTCACAACACATGATTAGGCCAACCTTTACGAACTCTCAAACTGCCTGTGTGGTCACCGCCATAATAATAATAATAATAATAATAATCATCATCATCATCCCTTATTCATAGACCACTTTTCAAAACAAAGCCAAAAAACCAAAACTGACTGAATGACAGGAGAAGAGAAGTGGTGAGGAAGAGTGGTGCTTCAAAAAAATTAATGGAAAATGTGAAAATAAATGAATAGTTTCAGGTGCAGCGATGCAAGAAATGGAATAAATAAAAGACAAGGCAACTGAAATATAGATGAGGATTGAGACACAGATCTGTGAGGCTGTACTTTGACACCGCACGATGAAGCTAAGAATGTTTACCATGTTTATGGCCTTAACTTAGTGTCTTAGCATGCTCAAATGTGCTAATTAGCATTAAACACTAGGATACACATGAGCCTAATGGGAACATCATTAGCTTTGCAGGTATCTAGTTGTAAATCAAAGTATGGAGAAACAAATATTTTGACCTGATCACTGTGCTAAAGGGAAAGTTAAGAGTGATCACAAAAGTTATTACAGTTCAGTTTACTTAAAATTACACAAGAAAAGTCAGCAAAGGAAACAGGTTTCATCATCTAACTGTAAGGCAGTCCATTAATCGTTACTGAGATAGATTCAGTCTCTGGACTCGACTAAAAATGCCAAAACACACATATGTACACATACAATGTCTTTTCATAGCAGCTGAACTTTATACTGGTCATTAGCGTAGTGGAAAAAATGGAGATGATCCTTTCCTGATCTGATCCTTTCTCTCTGTTATAAACAATTCACTGCTGCCTGTGATTTTGCAGATTTATTGTAGAATTGTGACAGTTTGTATGACAAATAAACCCAGTGACAGATGTACACAGCTTCACAGATTTACCAGGAAAGCTGCTGAACATGCTTTACTTTCAATCCTGATTTTTTTTTTAGCACATAAATGTGAGTTTATGAGAGACAAAGCAGCATCACCACTGCAGGTTAATTGTCTGCTGCAGTGCCCATGGGGAGTGTGTGTTTTGAAGCCACCGTCGCTCCTTTATTCTTTTTCTGTTTTGCGTGGCAGATGTTTAAGGGTCACTTTAACTCGAGTGCATTTTGGACAGATAAAAATGTTCTATGAATAATTTGTCTCCTCTTCAAATACAATAAAACAACAAAAAAGAAATTATTCAAGGCAAGGTGCAGGTGCCAGCCAGGTTTAATGACATTTTATGGCTCCTGCAGTCAAATAACAGGACACACACCATCAACTCAGACTATTTATACCAACATAATTTGCAGTTTGATTAGATATCCTTCAAATGGCTTATTGTGAATTCAAACCCATGACACTTGACACTTTTCTTTTTATTGGTTGCTTTATTGTTACCTTGTTTTTCGCCTCTGTTTTGACCCTGCTTAGTGTTTGATTACTGAGTATCTCTTCATTGTGTACCGGTTTGAATTTTAAATGTGATCCATGCCCTTTTGTGCATATAAAACCATGTAGGCGGCCACAGCGATTTTCAGTCCAGCCAGTAAAATGTGATGAATGTGTTGTAAAGCCTCGACAATGTCAGACTTTAGAGAATAATGAACCGTTAATGAAGATGGACTAATTAATGAACCCCCACCCCCCACCCCCCCCAGTTTAGGCAGAGAATTGAAGTTATTCAGCTACATGCAGTGTGCAAAACATCAGAATGTCAGAATCATGCAAAGTGTTTATGTAAAAGTTATCTGACATAATTTAACATATGTCAACTGCTCAAAACTCACACAGTATTAGGACATTAGGAGATTAAGATACAGTATTATTAGACCATATTAGGAAAAAGTGATCTTTTAATGCTTATTTTAACTGTCATACCTTATTTACCTTATATTTGTTTTTGTTTTACTATACTTGTAATATTTACTTCATTGTTAACTGTACAGTTTTTTGTACTCAAGCATTATTTTTTTTTACTATGATTAGTATTATATGCTATTATATAATAAAATAAATACATATTTCTAATTCATGTTAATTGCATCTGTAAATAAATCTTTTAGCTAGTCTAATATTTATATTTCCACATTCACCTCTAATACTAGGACGTGCTGCATGGCACACACACACACACACACACACACACACACACACACACACACACACACACACACACACACACAGATATAGACCCCCCATGGCCATGCATCATCTCTTCCACACTGCTTAGTCACAGATGAGATTATCAGCGAGCTGTTGGTGGGGGCTGACTCATGTGGGAAACATCAATCGGAGCTGTGTCAACATTAAGGTGTAGTGACATCAGCTGCATCTACCAGCAACTGGAAATGTAGGAAGTGACAACAGTCTAATCCAATAGGATCTAAACGCCTCTGCGATGCTGCCACAGTTGTGATATTACAGCTCAGGAAATTTGCACTAATTGGGAGCCACAGTGTGAGCTCATACTGAAGTCAGATGCAGTGTTGGAGAAATTTCTCTAGAGGGTGCTATGAGTACAGAAGCCAGGGCTGACTGTGCTCCATGCAGGAAGGGAATGGTGTACTGTAAATGTGACACAGCTTCTAATATAAACGTATTTTAACACCTTTAATCAGTAACAACAAGTGATTCTCTGTTGAACGAGGCAGAAAAGAGATCAATTGATTCGTTTCAAATGAAACAAATAATTGACCAAAGTAAATAAAAAAAACGGTATTTCCACATTGGAAAGAAGTAAAATAGCTTCACGTCGCTGCAACCCTTTGGCCCTTTTAAGAAAAGTGAGATTAGAAAAGTCGATTAAACGATCGGTTCAATTGGATAATGTTGCAGTGCGGCGGCCTGCTAATGTGCAACCACACCACATAAAGCCATTAAGTGGACGCTGGCCGTGATGTAGCCACTCTGACACTGTTTACTGTTGACAGTCAGCTCCACCTCCTCCTTTCTCCCTGTTAGATCACAGACTGCTCCGGCTCAGCCACCCTGACAGCAATTTCCGCAGACAAAGATGAGGCGGGCATTTGTGCGTGCATGTGTGTGTGTGTCTGTGGGGTGATGGGTGTGTGGACGTGCTGGTGAGCAATCACAGAGTGATAAATAATTTAAGCCAGTCTTGTGGCATAAAACATGTGGGAACAGAAATGACTTCAAAGGACACAGACGGAGAGAGGCTGATAATTACGGCTCCTATTGATTATGTGCTTTGCCTCAGAGATATTTTTTTCTTTTGTAATTAGCATCGGATTCCACTGGAAGAGCCTCTAAATGACCATTTACAGGATTAAATATAGATGAGTGCTATATCTCTTTATGCTTCACTTCACCAGCTGATGAATACAGACGACAACATGCATTCAGCTGAAAGCGGATCCATTAGCATATTTACTATACGTAGAAATAGTTGTGCTTTTGAGTGGATGAATCTGAAAACACCCTTCTTCTTCCTCCACCGACTCAGAGCAGGTGGTCAGGTCAGGTAATGCTGTGAGAGGACGCTCCTACACCCGAGTGACATGGACAAATGGGAGCGCACTGGCTTTAACTGCGAAAAGAGGGACAAAGCAATGATTTGGTGCCATGATCTTATGAATAAGGAGTGATTCACTCACAGCGAGAGCAGCAGAAGGCTGCTGCCCACAGACAGGCTGACTTAGCGGAGGAGGGAGGGGGGTCCACTTCAAAAGTCAAGAGCCAAAAGAAAACTTATAATAACCTCCCACTTTTCTAATCCCCACCTCCTCTCCCTATGGTTCTTAAATATTAAGTTTGCTGCGTTTAAAGTTGATATTATTCTCATCTTTTAAGCCACTATAAAGAAGAGGCCAGAATAATGGAAAGACTGAATATCTGCAGCTCTGAGGAAACATTATCTGCTCACATGGTCTGTTTGATGTGGTCAAAAGCTACACAACAAACAAGTAAGTCGACCTTGAGTGTAAATAGTTTCATCATCTGCTGTGTACATAGCTGAATGAGCTGTCTGGATAGATATAGAACTTGTTTGGTTAATATTTCAGTACACCTCCAAAACCGGGCACAGCATCCTCTCTCAGCTTCACAAATCAGGGAAACCAGAGGACAGCTATCATTTTTATTCATTGGACAAAAATAAGCAACTCATCAAGGCACTATGTGTCCACGTGAACATAACAGTGTTTGTTTTTTACCAAGCCTGAAACACATTCAGCCTCTGTTCAACATGAGATGTGATTGAAACTGCTGATAATTCCTGGATAATTCAAATTCAGAGCCTGATATATCCTGAGCATGACCACAGCAACAAGTTATTTTTGGACTGCTAACATGATATTGGAATTTGTGTGGGGAAAGTTACGCCACTTTAACACGTTGGTGGGTGTCGTTCACAATTGTGGTTAAAAAGCTCATGTGACTGGTGCCGGACCATTGCTGCTCCTCAGCACTGGGCACACAGGAATGTTAAGAGGGTGAAAACGCACTGTTTAATCCCAAACATCCTCATCAAAGGCTGCAGGGCTGTTCTCACTGCACTATTGTTCAGACGAAGGGGGAGAGGAAGGGGGAGAGGGAGGGAGCACAGAGCAGACCTGCTTTGAAAATCAGCGTGCCCTTTACTCGTTATTAATCATTGATTATGTGCAGACAGACTTTTTTATAGACAGACACATGTAAAATGTGGAAACAGACAGTGCACACACAGAAGTATGGACCGGTGGCTCTGAACCTTTTCTCCTTTATGACCCCTTAAAATGAAATACTACCTGTGACCCCTCCTCTCAGGTTGAACATGCTAATGAGTTGTGATTTTTCCCTCTGTGATTGCTTCATTTGCATAATTTTTTAAGGACAAAAAAGGTAAAATGATCCAGCATGACAATCACAGAAATAACTTAGAGCCGTGACTATGTAAAATTTGAGAGAAGAAATAACACATTTTTCTTTTTACAAATTAAAAAAAATTGACTTCATAGGAAATAAAATGCACAATTGCACCTTTCAGTACACTCAGGGGTTTTGGTGCTAGAGCCTTGGTTGGTCTGGTATGACCAGTAGCTTTCTCCACCTGCACCACTGTTGCAAGAGCTAAGTAGTTTAGCTAAATGCTAAACAGTGGTTTGGCTAAACCATAGTTTACCAGTTAGCTACAGTGGCTGGAGTTCACGTGTGTCTAAAGCATAACAACAATCTTTTAAGTTGCTTGGAGCTCATCCATACTTGCTGGCAGTAGTGGTTGTACAGTAAGTGGTTGGACTCCGGCTCAAATAAATGACAACCCCGTTCACAATCCTGCAAAGCTCTGACTGGCACAACTGATTTCACAAACAGGAAACAGCTGTCAATGAGCACAACGGCAAAGCTCTTTAACTGTAGTATTTCAGTACATTTCATTAAAAAAAAAGCAAAAATGTGAGAAAAGTCAGAGAAAAAAATGAATATTATTATTATAAGTAGCAGAACAGTTTTTTTTTGTCTCTTTTACCTTGTTAGTCATTTCTCAAACCCTCGGCTGTATCTCCTGACTCATTGAAGGGTCCACACCCCAGGCTGGAAACCACTGGTATAGACAATAAGATGCACATTCACATATCAACTGACTACAGCGTGGAAAGCAACACTTTAAGAAAGACTCCACATCACATCCAACAAAGGAACTGGCAGGATCAGAGAAACCAGGGACGAGGCAGAACAAATCAGAGAGCCGGAGGGAATTAAAACTAATCACATGGATACAGAAAAGGAAATTATTGAGGACGGGACAAAAATAAGAAAGTTATTAAATGACCATGTCCATGTCAGCTGTGAGCCATTTTTAGCAGTGCTGCTTTCTGCCTCCTGCTCAAACCACCACACTGATGAAGCCTTCAAATAACATGCCTTTTCTTTTTTTCTGGTAAAAAGTTTCTGCTAAGGGCCTCGGACGACCCACGTCACTCTGAGTGGTCTGAAATTACCACTTGACAATGACACAATGTTCTCGTTGAAGCACCTCAGCCCTGTCTCTGCCCCCCACTCCGCCCAGGCACCAGAGACCCACCCAACCCTGTCGTCGGACACCTAGGAACATCAGGAGCTATTTCTAACAACTTCATCCTCTCACGATGAAGGAATATCTCTCCATTTTCCTTCTCTCTTCCCTCTCGCTTCCTCGCTCACTGTTGCCATGGAGCACGGAATCAGTGACATCACGGGGGAAGAGTGTGTGTATGCTTGCATGTGTGTGTGTGTGTGTGGAGATGAAAGCTGGAATCTGTGGACTGAATGAACACGGCCAGGCAAATATCAGGTGACAAGCAGAAGCACAGGCAGCAGGCATCCAGCTGGAGTGCACACACACAGCATTCTGCACACAGATGCACACAAAAAAACACACACAGACACACACACACACCCTGAACGTGGCACACGGGTGTAAACACATCAAACCCTTCCACCCACCCACTCACCAACCCACGCACACACACAGCCAATCTGTCACGCACTCTCACACACAGTCACACAAATGCATGAAGAGAAAAAGCTAATTGGGTTAATGATGATGACTTTTTTTTAATGCGTCTGTTATGTCATGACATAACATCCGTACACAACTTCAAACAGACCTGTGATTGGTAATTAAACAGAGCACATACGCTGATTCTTTTTTTTTTTTTTCTCTTAATGCCTCTCACATTTTCAGGTCTTCGTTCAGCTGTGGTAATTTTCACAACACAACACTTCCCTGATGAAAGAGGAAATTACACAAAACGCTTAAATGTGTCTTAGGTCAATTCACGTAAATGACAAAAAAAAAAATATTTTTACAATTAATAAAAAATGCTGAATACACTTCAGGTGCTCAGTTTACAATGACAAAACAGAGAAAAGAAGAGAATGTTAGTTTTTTTTCCTTGAATTGGCATTTTAACATTACTAAGTTAACCCTCGTGGTGTCAAGCTGTGCATTATATTTTGGTTTTGTATGCAGAGCTTCTGAGATATGTGTGACTGAGATTTCTGCTGTCACCTCAGTAATGGTGGAGGTCAGCTGAATTTGGTTTGTAGTGCAGAAAAGCATCATACGACTAAAATGTAAAAACCCCACAGCAGCTCGTCTTTCTGGAAACGTTGTCCTGGTTGCCTGAGGACACTTTCAAGAACTACTTTCTGCCAAAGACATTATCTCAAGAAAACTGTTAAAAGTGAAATTGGTGGATCATCCTGAGGTATTTTATCCTCCTCAATTTATTTTCCTTGGATGGTGGCAGATGTTTCAGAGGCAGATATCTAAAACCCTAGCACGTACAGCCTAAACTCTCTGTTAAGTCTTGTGATCTCTAAGATCATAAAGTTACTAGGTTGAGTGGGAGACTGGTTGATGATGCTCATTTTAAACTTCATTCATATCTGAGTAGGGGGGTGTGTGGGAAAATGTGTTTAATTTTAGTGAACTGACCCTTTAAATATCTCTGGCAGGCCTACTGTAAACAACAGTGGCCTCTCACTTGGAAGATAGAAGAGTTATGTGATAAAAGAGTCAACTATAAATAATCTACATGCGTGTCAGCTCCAGAGACAGACTGCAGACACATGATGTCTGCTGTTCTAAGAAACCTCCGCTGAGCGGAAGAATGTGCAGCGCAGACTGAAAGTGCGCCTAGTTTTGACGTTACAACGCGTCCTGTACGACACAGCTGCAGAGCTGATAAGCCTGTCTTATCTCTGCTGCCAAGCGCTGCCCCCAGAGAAAGTGACCGAGGAGAGAGCTGACAGTAAACACAGCAGTGGAACAACAGTGAAATAATGCCTCCATTGTTCCACCTATTTACACCCTCCTCCTCCTCTCTCTCACACTCTCTCTCTCTCACACACACACACACACTTCAAACATTTCCCACTCTGTTTATTGCTGAGAGAAACCTCAACAGTGTCACCCATGTTGCTTTTACACTGATACATCATGGCCGTCCCCTTGTTCACTCTTCTTCTTCTTCCTCTCTCATCTTTAAAGGTGCTAAAATACAGCATATGCACCTCCCCTCCCCATCCAACATCCCCATCCCACCCACCCACATACACACACTTCAACTTCTTCAACCAGCACCACCCATGGGAGCCAAAGCCCAGCATCACATAAACCCAGCGCAGCGCTCCTTTCTCTCATTTATCTCCCTCAGACTTGTTCCACCTTTCTGTCACACTGCAAATGAAGCTCAAACATGGGGATGCCAGGTTTGACACTCCAGCACACACTAAATCCCACACATGCAAAGTACCTGTGGCACCAAATCGCTTTGAAAAGGGCATCCCTCGTGTCAAGACAGGCAAATGAAGTATTAGAATCTTCTTCTTCTTCCAAATAAAAATTGATAACACACCCTGTTAGTCAACACTGAGGGGTGGGCAAAACACCCACATGCAGTGCCTCCTAACAGGGTCACAGAAACAGCAGGTGTCTGGCCTTGTGCACAATAAGATATAAGAGGCGACTCAGCAGGGACAAAGAGTGCAAATGGCTCGCCTGTGACGCCTGTGATTATTTCACTTTGGTCCAATTTAGTCAGCTCTGTTTCAGAGAAAGCACCGAATGGTCTGTGTGTCACCACTGATGTTCTGATGTCTGTGGCTTTATCTGACCGAGGGACCAGGGTCTGTGGGGACACCATTCATCTGGGGAAATACACGTATGTCACTGAGGCTTAACTTCACGCTCAGCAGGCTGCTTCAAGTCGTACTGTCTGAAGGGGAACACAGCGCAGGTCAGGGCGCAGTTTTGAGGAATGGTATTCACAGGTCGTCACTGCACATTTGCAATGCAAATTGTGTCAGGGTGACACATGTCAAAGATACACATCAGTCAGACTGTGGAGACAGCCTTATTAGTCATGAGAAAATAGAAAAATAAGATTAAGGTGGTTTCAGTATCAGAACACACAAGACCACATTTTTTGCCGTGGAATGATCAGTTTCCATCTGAACAAGCCTCTGCACTGAGCCCTAGTGCAGGTAACACAACTGCAAAGGCCACACAGGAATATAAATGTGATGGAGGTTATGTGAACTGACAACATTGTCTCTAATTGGCTCTGCAGGACTCCCAGTTTTGGAGATAACAGGGTATCTCGGTTCATAAGAAATGCACATGGTTCGTGTAACAGTACCTGCTCTGCGTGGGAAGCTCGCCATTCATGAGGACGTGAAGTGGCCAGTGAGAGGCACACAGTCTGACCGCGCCGACACAAAAGCATCAAAGCAGGAGCGCATGACCCATCACTGATAAAAGCACCTTCTAATAAAGTACGGTTGTTATGGCTTTGAATTTGAGATGCACGATAGAAGGAAACAACTTATCTTTAAGTATATTTAAGAGGAAACAAATGTCAAGTAAGAGACAGTCAGTTACAGTCAGATGCATTTATGCATTAGGAGAGCATGGGATAGCAGCGTGACATTTAAAGGGAACATTCAAGAGACTGACAGTGGGAACAGGATGAAATATGTCTCATGCTTCGTGCTTTAGCAGCTATTTAATTTAGCTTTCACTGGTACTGACACGTGGATAAGGATAAAGCAACTCCATATGGTTTGTAAATGTTTTTTTTATTAGCAAAATAAGGGAGATGAGTCTACAAAGATTCTCCTTCTGTGGAGAACATACACATACATTGACAGTTGTGGCAGTTTCTTTATATGAACAGATTCAGGACCGTATTTATCATCACTCCTCTTGGCAAAGTAGTACTGATCTAGAATCACAGACCAGGCTTCCCTTGACCGTCTTTGTTTCCATCACCTGAATGAAAGTCTTCACAGATCCAAGGATGGCGTCTGAACCTTGAAATATTTCAGACCTCATCCTTAACAACACTCTTTTCTGTGGTTCAGTTTTTACCCTCCTTAACACCAAAAGCTCCATAAACTCCTCCAAATACATTAAAATATACAGTAAAATGTGCCGACTCTGGTCCTCGTACTTTCAACACTTGAGCGTATTATATGCTCAGTGCTTTGACTAACCATTTTCTGAATGGCTGGGAAGAATGGATATTTTATACACTGTTTAAAAACCCCAACCCCACATTTGTGGGGCAAATGTAACAATATACATCTCAGTATTGTACTGTGTGATCGGCCAGCAAGGCCTTCCATTGTCATGGTGGGTAGGGGCGATGGGGGTAGGGGACTGTGGAGGCTACATGTTGGTCACCATGGACACCCATGTACCTTTAGACCAGAGGGAAATCTTCCTCCTCCCGATAGCTCAGTGGTGTGCACAGAAGATAGCAGGGACACTAACGTATGAAAACAGTTTACCTCTTTATGTTCAGAACAATTCAGCAGGCAACAGAACAAGCATTAGGACTACGACCGCAGTAAAAGGCATGCGAAGGCACAAGTACCAACAAACTGGACTCAAAGTTGTACCTCTTTTCTTCCCTTGTGGTTGTAGGGGAGGAAGAAAAGAAGCATTTCCACCAATAGCAAAGTTTCCTTTTCCAGAGACAGCGGCAGAAGGAACAGCAAAAACACGATCTCCTCCTTCTCCTCAAATATTAAAAACAAAACAAGAAAAAAAAAAAGAGGAAATAAAAGAAAATGTGCGAAAACTTGCTGTGACGCTTTTACAATGATACAAACATCCTACACAAATGTCGTAACGCCAAGACAAAAACATAAATAAAGCTGTTAAAAGTGGCATATAGTACAGCACTGGTCTGTGACTGATCCTCCTGATTCTTCTCATTTTCCCCATCAAAGATGCACAATAAGATGGCTCCACTGCCTAAGGAAAGAAGAGGAGAAAGAAACATGAAGAAAGGGGGGAAAAGGAGGGACGGGTCGTTTTAAAGAGAGGTTCTGCAGCGCTCAGACTCGCCGCTATCATTTCACAAACATCTAAATGGAGCAGAAAATGCATTTAAGCCTCTAATAAAAGAGGGCACTGATTTCAGCGATTCAGTGATTAAAATATGGATTTCATTATGATGGATTACGCTGCTTCTTTGTGGTCCACTCCAGCTTTGCTCCTCCGTGATTATGAATGCTTAAGCTCTGGAAACAAACCATTTGATGCCAATTTGTTAAACACATTTGCAAGAGAAAAGCTAGATTGCAGGCAGACGATGTAAACCAGGCTCCCACGGTTTCCTCAGCAACTCCCACTGCATCCTGATGCTACGGTGAACACACATTCAGTCATAATGGTGACGTGTGTCCTCGTCCATGAAGCAGAGCCACACGTGTGCAACCACATATGTTCACGACATGTGAGCCAGTTAAAATGCTGTGGGGGACTTAGCCGGGCTCTGGTTGTTGGAAAGATTAAGGAGGGGTGATGATGAAAGTTCCTTACCAAGAAAAAAGAGCTGTCTTTGTCGTCGTCATTGTCCTCAGAAGAGACCACAGTCTTTCAGGTTGTTCTTGATGATGACGTCGGTGACGGCATCAAAGACAAACTGCACATTCTTGGTGTCTGTGGCGCAGGTGAAGTGGGTGTAAATCTCCTTGGTGTCCTTCCTCTTGTTCAGGTCCTCGAACTGACACTGGATGTAGGCAGCTGCTTCCTCATACGTGTTGGAGCCTGGAAAAGACGAGGAGCAGGAAGAAAGGAGTGAAGGAGTCAGGGAGTCACAACATAGGAAAAGGCACTGAAATTGTACATTTGTATTATTTGAGGGCTGAGTGATATGGCTGAGCTTCATCCTGCTCGCTGGGCATTGTGCTCCGGGATGCATAAATGTTAATGTTACCATGCTTAAAGGAATAGTTTGAGATTTAACCACTCCCCTGTCTGTGTGATAGCTACAGCCAGCAGCCGGTTAGCTTAGCATAAACTCTGGAAACAACTAACCTTCCTCTTCCAAGGGTAATACAATCTGCTCAGCAGCACCTATAACGCTGACAAATTAAACTCTTTTTGTTTAATATGAACAAAAACTGAAGTGTTCCAGGCCATTTCATTGCCTGGAGCAGTGACTTCCTGAAATTTCTGCTGGTTCCCGGCAACCTCGCGGTCACTGTTCACACATGGTAACTAAACACATCTGCTTTTTCAAATAGCACATTATTATATTAGTCATTTCTAATCCACAGCTATGGCAGAATGCACACATGAAACTTTATGAGCAGCTTTTGAAAACATCATTATTCTACTTGAACATTTTCAGCCACATGCTGCCAGTCTCACCAGCATATTCTGGGTAGCAGATGGTAAGAGGACTCTTCTTGATCTTCTCCTCAAACAGGTCTTTCTTGTTGAGGAAAAGGATGATGGAGGTGTCTGTGAACCACTTGTTGTTGCAGATGCTGTCGAACAGCTTCATACTCTCATGCATTCGGTTCTGAGGGAAGAAGGAGGATGACGTCAGTCACTGTGCTTCACACTGAGAAGACGAGCCGTGTGATCACTGATCCATAAACATGGAAAACATCTTGAACGGAACCTATCCTTTATTGCCACTTCGCTGACCCATCACGATTCTAGTAAACAAAGACGAAAGTTCCCGCTGTGTGTGAACACGGACTGCCTGCTATTATCTTTCCTCCATGAGTCAGTGGCCGAATCACTCACCATCTCCTCGTCCTCAGCCAGCACCAGGTCATAGTCACTGAGGGCCACGCAGAAGATGATGGCGGTCACGCCCTCGAAGCAGTGAATCCACTTCTTTCTCTCAGATCGCTGACCGCCAACGTCAAACATTCTGAGGTGGGGGAGGGAGAAAGAGCTAGACATGTAAGCATGTTCCTCAGCGTACATACAAACATTTGATACATTAGAACAGAAGAATGAATTGAAGAGTCGCTTTGACTGCTCTGGTCTTGCTGCAGTGTTAAGTCATAACAGAAAGTGGAAAGAAAACAGAACTTCTTTGTCTATTGTTACACAAAAATAATTTTGATTAAATGCTAGTGATGCAAAAAATATTCATCTGTCTGACAAATGTCTGTGCAGAACTGTGCACTCAGTGACTGTGTAAGGAAAGAAGGGAAAAAAACATTCTGAAGAGGAACAGACTTTTAGTTTTTGAACGGTATTTCCCCTTTGCTGAGCCAAGAGGCATGAATGTGGGTTATTTTATTGCCTGGTTTGAAATGTTTAATGTCGGGCCATTCTGATCTGCCATATTCAGGACATTTTCACAAACTAGCACATTCACACAGCAAGAGCATTTTCAAAAGCGACACTGTATCAAATAACCATAAAAAAAAATGCATGAAAGTGTGGCATTTTACAAGACCCAACAAAAGCCTCATTTAGCTCCTGTAAAGGCTCCTATCAGTTTATTTAGAAAGAAAAAGGAAATAATA
Organism: Toxotes lorentzi; assembly: GCA_037833715.1. NCBI lineage: Eukaryota > Metazoa > Chordata > Actinopteri > Toxotidae > Toxotes > Toxotes lorentzi. Next base: position 4,262,880 of record JBBMJY010000015.1, on the reverse strand, counting down.
AATATATAATTGACATTTAAAAGCCCTTCAAACAGTGCGAATAAGTAATAATGGTGCCTGAAAGTGCCTTGAAAAAAAACCCATAAAACATTGAGAGAGGCTTTGCATTTGTTTGTGTTTATGAAAAAAAAAAACAAAGAACATGGGATTTCTCTCTGCTTTGTGGTCAACAGCATGAATTTCAACTTCTGGTATCATGACATCATCAAGCCCACTGCCCTCACTTCCTGTCTGTGCTTTTTAAGAGAGGGTCATAACTGAGTCATCACTGATGCGAGCAACACCTTCACAGACTGCGTCACAACGTACAGCTGTGCATGTACAAAGGGAATTTCTTTAGGAGCTAATGAGTCAGTAAGAGGGAGGAAAACTAATCAAGCCATCATGTAAAACACATCCGAGTTTGAGGCTACAGTGAGGAAATTCTCACTTGAAGTGCAGGTCCTTGAATGTGAAGTGCGTCTCCACTATGCCTGTGGTTTTGACTCGAGTCCTCAGGACATCCTGCTGAGTTGGGATGTAGGTGCCCTGGGATATCCTGTCCAGATCATTCAAGTAGCTGAGGGGATGGACACAAAGAAAAGAGATGTAAGGAGGGAAAACAAAAACAGCGGAGAAAAGAAGGAAGGTGCGGGAGGGGAAATAAGTGGGAGAAACTGTGTCAGAAGTATCAAGGTCAAGTGTGTAACTGCCAGATGAACAAACAACTCCCAAAACCTTCTCAAAGAAAAATCAGGCTGGATTCCACATTTCAAACTGAAAACAAAGTTGTCTCAAACACTGTGTCTCAAACACTGTAGCACAATATTTTACTGGAAAATTAATTTAGCACAAATTAAACAACCAAACATGTTGTGAAATTAAATGAAGGTATAAAAATAATGTCTTGATATTTTCAGTTGCAGAATTAGATAAAAATCTGGACACGCAGATAAAATACTAAACTTGCCTGTGCTAAGTCTAGAAAAGATGGAAGAGTAGCTTTGTGGTCAGAGCTGTTGCCTTGCAGCAAACACATCCTGGGTTTAAGTCTGAGCCCTGGTCTTTTCAGTAGGGAGTGTGCATTGTTTTCCCTCTGTTTGGTAAGATTCCCTCTGGGTTCCTCCCTGTGTCTAAGGATATGCAGCTAAACTGGAAACCTCCTACATGAAAGTGTGAATGTGTTTGTCAAGTCTCTGTGCTAGTGCTGTGATGGACAAGCCATCTGTCCAGGGTGCTGATCCACATTTCGCCAAATACCTGCTGGGTCAGACTCTAGTGTTCTAATACAGAGGTATAGAGAATATTCTTTTTATTATATCATTTTTAGCATGTTTTTCCCCCCCCCATTCTTCTTCCTCTTACTGAAACCACCACGTAAATGAAAACCATGAATGTAGAGACTGAACTTCCTAAAATCAATTTTGAAGAGAAGCTGAATCATTTCTTGCCTGTTCTGGTGTATCTGCTTAAGATGTATTTAATATTTGTAGTTACTGTATGAGGGCATCTGCTGTGCCTGTACAGTTAATCATACACACTTAACCTACACACTCTGTGTGTATTCTGACACACACTAATACCTCAAGGTTACTGCTGATATATTACAAGCGAGAGAGATTAGAGGCCTCTAGTTTCTAGCAGACAAACACAAGTAAGCTCTGCTTCGCGCAAACAAGCCTTTTGTTTGTCTTCCAAGGTATTAAGTAAAAAATACAAGGTTTAACAGCTGTGTTTCCTATTCATGAAAAGCCCCTGGACAGCAGGATTAGGGGAACCAATTAGAAAATGGCCAACAACGGCAGTTCCCTTGGCCTGTGCTGTCACAGCTAATGTTTGTTCTTCAGCAGAAAAACAAGGCAAATGGCTTCTCTCCCAACAAAGCTCCGGAGCTGCCCTGTGATGATATCATTTGTTTCAATGGCAAGGGCTTCTTGCACAATATATACGATATTCAGGCTGGTTCAGAAAAATAATGGAACAGTTTAGCTCTGTGATTTTCTTTTCACTTTTCGAGCAAGTGGCAAATGTTCCTGTGCTGGTGAAAGATTAAATAGTCTTTCCAGCCACTGCTCTTCAGGGTTGGTAGAGGAGGGCAAATATTGACAGTCTAAAAGTCCAGACAGATGCACGGTACTGTAGCTTTCTGCTCTCTGAGCGTGGCAGAAGGCTGGGACAACATGTGTTTGGCTAGTTATGGCATCAGGTTTCCGCATGTTTGCAGTGGAATGGCAGTAATTTGGGCTTCTGGTCATTTCACGTGAAAGACTTTGTCATTAAATGTTGTTGACATAAGTTAGTGTGTGTGTAGGACCATTGAGTCTTTTCAGTGGGTGACTCACATCTTTAGGCAAACCCTGGGACTGCTACCTCGGTTGTTTATGTGTGTGTGTCTGTGTGACTCACTATGCTGCCGAGTCGTTGAGCTGATATTCGCGGGAGCGGCTGAAGCAGGCTTGAACACCTCCGTCCCTCCAGAGCCGCTTAATGACACCAGCCAGCTCTGCCGTCATGAAGCCTTCCTCTGCTGAGCCCGCCAGCACAAACAGCTGCCGTGCATCATCCTGGGAGGCGAGTTGGGGCGGTGTCAATATCATAAATCAACCATCAAAGTCATTACACCACAATTACAATCAACATTAATCTGCTACCAAGCTGAAATACCAGTCAGAGGGTTATAAGGACATTATAGAAACAGCTGCTGATCAGACCGAAATTATTTGTTCTCCTATTTCACTGTCCTGTCTAATGAGTGTGTGAGTGCAAGTGGGGACATTTCTCCCAAAGGAAGTAAAAAACAAACATCCCCTAACTTTATATTTTAAATGACTAACAGATAGTCTGAAATCACCTCTGAAATCACGACTACATTCAAACCTAACACTACTTTCCCAAGAACATTTGCTGAGTATTTAATGTTAGTACCCGGTTGTTTTCCCACACCACAGATTCACTTCAGGTTTCTACTTTAAACCGACCAAATTACATCCCTCTCTCCACGTCACTTACAGCTCTTGCGGAATCGCCAAAGTCGATCTTGAGGCGTCCCATGGCTCTGATGATGGCGATGATGGACTGGATGGTGTTGCTGTAGACCACGGCCTTGTACTGCTTGCATTCCTCTTCTGAGTAGCCTGCCTCATGGATGATCCTGCAGAAAGTGGAAAAACCTGGTCAGCGGTCGAGCCATTTTCCTGCGCCGAAAAAATTTGCCGCTTACAGCAAAAAAAAAAAAAAAAGAAAAGAAAGAAAGACATCGACCAAATTGTTCCAAATGCTACCATCATAGAGAGAAAAGTAATCTTTTCACAACAAACTCTCCCCACTGAATGATGCCTCCTGCTCAATATCTCTTTTAATACTTTGACCATACGTGCTCATTGTAACATCTGCAGAAATACTGTCAGGCCCTGATCTCCGTGCTCCTCATTTCTAGTTACTTAAATTATGGTCATCCAGGCTACAGTTGCACTCAGTGTTAGTTACTCCAGGTGGAGGCATCAGGCAACATTTCTACAGGAGCAAGCTTCAGCACAAAAACTGAATTCATATGCAGCACACCCCCACAGTATGTATTTATGTATGTATAAGCAGAATCTATACTAATGGATTCTGCTAGGTTGTCTTCATGATCCATTACGGATGGGTACCTGTTTGTACTGTGATTCACAGAGCGTAATATTACAGAGAGACACTGTAAAAGCATGGCTGGTGTTTGACACTGTTTGTGTAGTGGAAAATGAATACTCTCTGAAAACAATATCTAGTGTGGTGACATTATGCATATCTGATGAGAGAAGTCATTGTTGATAAAAAGTTGTTTTTGATTGTTCAGTGTGTAGAATGAAAAGATGCAACAGCAGCAAAATGAACTCACTTCATCTGCTTGACAATTGTACTTTTCCCTGATTCACCAGCACCTAGAAAAGACAAAGAAGAAAAAGAGGTTCATGAGAGTGTGAATATTTCAAGAGGGAGTTGTGTCACAAGCAACGTACTTTAACCATTATGTCAACAAACCCACTTCCTTTATCTTTAAATTTCAAAAAGAAAAAAAAACTTTTTAAACAAAGATCTAATGTGGCTGTATGACCAAGGAACCATGAAAATGAAACCTTAGGAAAACCACCTCAACCAAAGGAGAACTGAGAAACAAGAGTGTGTGTATGTATGTGTTTAAGTTAAAAGGAGTCTTTAACACTCTGGTTTGGCTCCAGGCAATCCCTGTCTAATATACTGAGCAGTCAATACTGGTGAGCTCAGTCAGATGATTTTGTGATCAAGCTTGCTCTAGTTTAGTGTAACTGAATCTGACAGTGTATAAGCAAATTTGTGTGTTTGGAGTTTTATCGGCAAAGACTTCACATCATGCTGTCTCAGTGTGAGGGCTCTCTGCCTTAATGTGGTGCAAGACTAACGATAAAGTAGATTATTATTGACAGTGCTGTGAAGTGCCGAAAAACAGGGTGTCACTTCAGGATGGGAAGGCACTCGGGTCCCGCGGCTGATTAGATTGACTGCCGTGTAGTTGACTGATGAGACAATACTATGACGGAAAGAGCAGAGGGGGAGATAGGGAGAGCATAAAGGGAACCAGACTGTCGGTGCGGCTTTCGCTTTGCGGATCTTTCAAATGTCACAGTGCCATGGCAACTGTTTCTCGTTATATCCCGGACATCTCTAGTGTGAAGCCGCAGTCACCTGAGGAGGCTTTGTGGTTGTGAGCGCGCGTGTCTGACATGTTGGCTTCCACAGAGACCATTATGTATTATGCATCTGCTGCTCTTTTTCCTCTACTGTACTTGAATGACCTTTTATTAACATTTTTCTTTTTCCAAACAAAGCCATAGGAGATGTTCTTCTAAACCACATTTATTAGGACTCTTGTGGTCTAATGGGCATTACCATAAACTGCATTAGATCAACTAATCTGCACTCAGTGTCCTCATATTACAGCAGTGGAGACTATAGAGAGGCAGTTGGCTGGCTGTCACTGACGTAATGCTCCTGTGCCACTAGGGAAGATTTTCCAAATCACTTGAGAGCGGCTACTCCCAGAGTAAACACCCTAAGCTCTAGAAGCAGAATAAGGGGAAGTGGAATCATATCATGAAACCTACCACTATCTGTTACCTCGTGATGCTGTCAGCAGAGACAAGATGGTTTGCTCTTGCATAATAAATCATCCGCATAATCTAGTTCCACTTTCCTTGATGTTGCAAAAACAAAAAAAAATATGACAACACTGCATTTTTGACACATGCCACTTGTTGTTGAGCCTGCCTCACGCTGTAAGTAACAGCTTTTCCTGAGCATTATTTACAAAAAATTTAACACGACATGAATAAATAAATATATATGCATCCCACTGCAGTGCAGCGTGCACACTATCTGTCTGAATTCCTGCAAACTTTCCCTCAGCAATAACTGCATGCTGACAGTACAGCTCTGGCACTTCACCTTCAGTATAATTGGATGAGATTCACCTGAGGACACACTATTTTAATTACGTGTCACCACTCAGGTGCTGGAGTGCCCTGGAGGTGGAGGTGGGGGGTGATGGTGACGGTGGCAGCTCCCTGTGCTCTGAGGCCAAACACTCGGCAGTGTGAATCCCTGTGGGACACGCACACAGACGGCAGATATCCTGCTCGAATGGGCACGGCCGGTCGGTGAGCTGGCACAGTTGCACCCCTCGGTCTGCCCAAGAGCCATTTTCACAATGCCACACACACTTCACATTCCGACGCAGAGCCTCTCAATGTGGGACGCGTGAAAATCCACTTAGGGCAGGCTATGAGCTCATGCTGAAGTCAAAGCAACCTCATTATACAGGAAACTTTTAGCTAACTGCTACTAATGTGACTTCTCAGTGGTTTCTGAGGGTTTTCTACTACTTTTATTGCTAAAACCGAACATGTACTTTTTAAATCGGGACCTCTGAACAGAAAACACACTCGAAAGAAAATTAATCGCCAACTAATTTGATAATCAAGTCCTTTTTTTCCATTGCTAGTCATTTATCTAGCAGAAAATGCCTTTTCATTTTCTGTGTGGTGTTTTCTCTATTTCAAATCATTGTATCCTGAATAAATTTGGGTATTTTACCTTCAGTTGAACAGAAGATATCTGAAGATGACACCTCCGTCAAACTGTTATTATGAAAATAATAACTGCAGCCCTATTCACATCAATCAGTAAATAGCTATTTTACCTTTTAAATAGTTATTTCCCAAGCCAACAAAAATGCTGTCTAATTTCCAAATCTTTGTCATAAGAACTGAACTGGAGAAGAAAATACCTCTTCTAAAAAAAAAAAAAAATCAGATGATTAAGGCTTTTGTATGAATTGCTAAGAAAAACTTGCGATCACTTTGTATCATGAAACCAAAATAAAAGGTGATGTGCGATGAATCATGACATTACCTTACTGTAATTATGAAAATGTAGAACCAAATCGCGTCAGAGATGTTTTTTTTTTGCCATGACAGTTCACAGCTCACAGCTTTCACAGAAAGACCGAACCGGTTTATGGAAATGAAACCCCAGCACCAAAGCTGCCGTGGTAATGGGCCTGCCTACTAATCCTACACATTCCAATGGTTAAAACTGGACATATATCATAAATGCAGTAGCTAACTCTTCCTTATAATCAATGAGATGTGAGCTATGTGTTTATGTAAGCACCTTGGCTCTGGCCTCTTAACACCAGTGATATCATTAGGGTGTGGCTCTTCTCAAAGTCTCTAGGCCTGAGGAATACAAAACACGGAGTCGTCCTGATTTTCTAACACACACAGACACACACACACAGACCTTTAAGGGTTACATGGAACCACAGGCCTGACCTATTGCTCTTCATGCAGAGTCATGTTACACACCCACGGCTTTGATACGCCCACCCAAAAACAGCTACACAGTCAAAACCACTGGAGCAGCTGGTTTCTGTTTCTAGTGGTTCAAACTATTTTAAGAAAATCCAAGCAAACCATTGCAGTGAACTATGGGATTTTTTTTCTTCCTTCTCCACAGAGAACAGAGCCGTTTCTATCTACCAACCGCAAACACATCATTCCTCTCAGAGCTCCCTCTGGTTGATCTTCCCCTAAGTACGAAGGCAGTGAGGACGAGGAAGGTTTTATAACAATGGCAGCATCGAGAGACATGTGATTAAAATGGCTTCCAATGCGGGGCCCTCTCCATTTATAGATTAACCATATGTCGCTGCTAATTCTCTTGGAGAATCTGTAATGTGTCCTAGCATACCAAAGAAAATTGAAGCTGGTAAAAACTCTCTTTTTTGAGGCTTCTCATTCAGTGTAGCTCCTGCTGGCTTTGGGGTCAAATCAATGGCATGAAGATAAATTTGTGCGGGTCAGGAGGTTTGTGGTGGCCATGCTGCTGGCCAAACAAGTCCAAATTTAGGTGAGCAGTCCAAGGACTAAAGGAGGGTTTATGAAGTTTTGGCACAATGTGCTAAACACATTAGTGATGCTACATTAGCAGCATGAGGCCAACACCATTCACCCCGTCACATTCTCCCTGTTTCTCTCAGTCAGTCATATACATCTCTTTTCCCCTTATGTATTCTCTCCTACAGTAATTTTTCCTTTATGATTTATTGTTCCTCTCACTCACTATCCAATTCCTCTTTTTTTCCCTTTTCCTCTCCCTGTAGGGGGATTCAAGTATGAGTCACTCATGAAGGATTCCAGGATCCTCTGGGTGGTGCTTCCCACTGGGGCAAATGACCATGCTAAATCACAGGGATCGATCTGCCAACAAGCAGATCGATAGCTAAAAGATTGCCTCCCACACACAATGGCACAGACTCAACTTTTCACGGAGATGTCTAATGATGCTTGGAATGAGAACAATTTAACTACGTTGATTGCCCGTATTTATTGTGAGGGGGTCTCCCGTCTCCAAGATGAGTAACGCAGTCATGCTGGTTACATAATTTTTAAAAAACAGGAAGAGTGGACAATGACACAAGTTACACAAAGGCTTAATATTAATAAAATCTTCCCACAGTTGCATGACAGCTATAGAAAGACTAATTAGGCTGAGGAGATTGTAATCTATTTTAGCATGTAGATATGAATAGTCGGATAATTGGGTCCAAGAGATGATGGAAATAAAATGAGTGCCAAATAAAGACTAAGAGCTAAATGAGAAATGTGTTCAGTTTTTCACAAAAAAAAGATCACATTCCCTTTCTACAAAAGACACCTGAGCCTGCCAGCAGGTCTGGTCCTGACTGTGCACACGCGTGCACACACACACACACACACACACACAAAGATTCAAATCATTTTTCATGCAAATATTTTTCCAGGTTGTCACCACAGGAACTTGCCACTCACCAAATCACCACATCACCAGGTTTTTTGTATACACAAATATCTACACACTTGGCAAGGGTCACCTCCACGTGATACACAAAAGACTTTGTTTCTTCTAGTAGCATATAACATCTATACAGCCCTGCCAGTCGATTACTTTCAAGCCACATGTTTTGTTGACTTTTTATCTTTGTTGACACGGTGTGTTTAGAGGAAAGTATACTCCCAAAATGCTTGTGAATCAACAACTCAGAAACAGTATCTTTTCAGTGACTGTTTATCTTCAGGGTAAACAGCTCAAACTCCTAACTAAGGCCCCCTGCTTCTCTGCAGTGGAGCTTTTTCATTTTTAATGCCTCAGTCATTAGCAGTGTTCTCATCTTACGGGCCCTTTTTTCCTTTCCCCTGGCATCTCCCCCTGTCTGTGTGTCACTTCAGGCAGTAACCCGAAGAGGCAGTGTGTGTTACCTGGCTACCACCCTGAATGGATCAAACACACAGGGCAGGTAGTCGTGCCAAAGCTGCCACGCGTGGGGCCACTCAACCTGGCACACAGCTATTACCACAGAAAGAGCTTTTCTGCCAAAAGAGGAGAATGGATAAGCTAATACTACATGGTCTGTGTCAGAACGATGGCTGATGAAAACTCATATTCTACCCTACAGCAGCATAGCAGAAACTTGACCCAACTTGCTTGCTTTCAATCAGCAAGCCCCATCTGGCCTCCAAGCACCTGAGGAATGCATTCCACCTTTAACAAGGAAATATGTACATTCTTGTTCAAACAAAGCAATACTAACATCTCACTAAATGTTATTTTTGTCGCAAGAAACTGAAAGATTGCGTAATTTGGATGAAAACCAACAAGAATGGTGGCAAATGTGCAGCTAAGTTGTGCAAAAAATATGAAATCTTGTTTTTCTTGCTCTGGCATGTCTGGAAATCTGTCCACAAAAGCCACAAACAGCTCTTATTCTGTGCCTTCTGTCAGGTGTTTGCCTGCTATTGATATTGGCTTCAGACTTTGTGTCCTGGTAACCCACATACCATGTGTGTGCATGTCAACATTTCCCAAAGCTAACCACCTAAGGGGCCCATGGAAAAGTTTTTCACCTACGGTCTCTATTTACAAGGATAACAGTGTTTCTCCACATGTAAGTAATGTCATTAATTTACACAGGATTGGCTTCTAAAGGCAAGAAATTCACATAATTGTGCATACGGGGTCTAGACCTCACTTTTTAACCACTTCATTGTAATTTCTCGAGAAAGTCACTTGCCCTTTTCAGACAATGTTTTGTCTGAAACACGTATGGTTTTGCTGAACTTGAGATGATAAACAGATAAGTCAACAAGAGAAACAGAACAGAAAACTGTACGCACGTAACTCACGTAACACTACAAGAAGGAAAAAATCCCTTCAGTCAGCTTTTAAATATCCTAAAATGACTGGACTCAACAAAGTCTTCAGTCAGGCCTGGGCCCCTAATGAGCCATAGGCCTATTTTCACTGCATTGCACAGGACCAGACGAGAGGAAATGTGCCATTGTTGAAAGGATTTAGTCAATACAAATGGTCCAATGTATCTAATGCCAACAGCAAGGGGGGGTGGGGGGAGAAAAAAAACTTGCCATGTATGTAATTCTCACGACATTTGAATAAAATGTGTTAAACCCCCCAAGTTAAACACTTGTCTTGTTGATATTTTGGCTAGTAACGTTTATTTAACGTCTTTTCCTTCCTGCTCTGTGGCGTGTAGTGACAGATTTCGGTTCACTGAAGCTAGCAAGGAAGGGAGTGTGCTAGCGATGCGGAATTGAAACTGTTGTAACACTTCGCAACTACCACCACCTGACAATGACCATTAACCGAATAAATTAACCAACACTAATGGGGTTTTCATGGCAGGGTGCCCCTCTAAGCTAACACAGCTGTGGGCGAACACACAGCGAAGTTGGTCCACCGACCGAGCCCCCACCCCTCCATCTTCTCCCTCTTCCTTACCGAGCAGCAGCAGCTTGACCTCCCTGGCTGCCTTCTCCCCGTCGTCCCGCAGATTCCTGTCGATCATTTTACTGCGCTCCACCGCCGCCTTGTCCTCTGTGCTCAGTGTGCATCCCATCCTCGACTGTGTCCTTCAGACCCAGATGGTGTAGAAAATTCTTAAAATACCATATATACCCTCATTAAATGGTTAAAACTGCCTTCACCCAGCACACACGCCCTTTTTTTTTTAAATGACAGGCAATCGATCTCGTCAGGAGGAAAAGGGGAAGCGATTCGACTTTTCGCAAAAAAAGTGTGGCGTTTCTTCAACCCGCTGATTTCTATCTGAGGGTTTTAAAAAATATCCTCGTTACATCCGAGGTAGAGCTATTTTGATAGCGAAGCAATTCCTCGGTGATGTCTCTCCCACCCGTTCGCCTCCATTCGTTGCGGCGACGACTGCTAACAGTGCACGAGCGGCAACGACTGAGAGAGCTGCGCCGTGTTCCGCGAGCGGCAACAACAATCACACTTCCGGCCACACTCTTCACAGTAAAGGTGTCGCTTCCAAAAACCTAAAAAAAATTACCAAAAACAGACTATTGTCTGCAATATTTTCTGTGGTAATAACTTTTTTACGCTTTACAATTCTGTAAGTAATTTCGTTTTAAACTGAGAAAATGTTTGGGCGACACTGTGCAGCACACTGTAGCAAAAGTTTTAGGCACTGTTTGTGAAAAAATGATGAAAATGATGGAAAGTGGCTTTCAAAAAAAAAAAATGATGTGAATAGTTTGTACAACTAAAAAAAAACTAAATAAATTCATCATTTGGTGTGACCGCCCCCTGCCTTTAAACAGTACCTATTCTCCAAGGTACACATGGACAATTTTTCTGGGTGCTTAGCCCTGAGGTTGTTTCAAGCATTTAGGGAACTCCCCACTGTTTTTCTGTGGATATAGGGTGTGTCAGTTGCTTCTGTCTCCCCATGCATGATTATGTTGGGATCAGGGCTCTGTGGGTGCCATACCATCTGGTGCAGGTCCATTAAAAACCAAATCTCTCAACTTCTTTTTTTGATATCTTTATTTTGAAGGTAGACGCCCTAACCGGAAACGTCTTGCCAGTGGAACGCATTTCAAAACTGCAACCCATAACTTTATTCATTGCTACCCAAATAACAGCTCGTATAGTTTTATTCCGTTATAGACAGCATCATGTGACTTTTATTTTGATATGAAATAAAGATTTCAGATTTATTTACCTTGTGAGTATCAGTAACTGGATTTTAAATAAAATGATTAATCAGATATTTTAAAATACATGATATACATTCACAGTATTATGCAAATACTTCTCTGATCATATTAACTACATTACCTGTGTGGTCTATACTGTAATTGTGTACCCTACATTTCTGTGCATGTATTGTTCCCATGTAAACTAAACCTCTAACCGTGGCAGTGTTCGTCGTCGTCACCTGCCCATTCAGCTGTACATGACCATTGTTTGTGGTTTAAATAATTTAGCCGTCGGGCAAAGTCAAGTGTGAGTGTTCAAAGTCAACAGTCAGCCTAAAGGTTGGTGGTGTTTTCCTCAAAAAAATTTCCACACATATCCCTGTGGTGTAAACATTATCTCCCTGCCTTTCCACGCAATTTTCATTTCAAATGTTTGTGGTGCTCACTTTTCCATTCTAATCCTGTGCTGGCTGGAGGTTTCCTTCTTTGTCATCCAGGCCCTCTCAAGGTTTGAGATAACAAGAAACAGAGGGTGTATCCCATAGGCAAAAAGGTTATGTCGTTTTGTCAGACACTGACAATACTACATACATGGAATGGATTTATTTTCTTAGAAAGGGACCATGTTCCTCATTATAAATGATTTCTGTTTACCTCTGTTCATATTTATCAGTAAAAATGTTTTCAGTGCTTAAATCCTACTTTAAACACTTTTTGTGATAGCATGTGTGTGCATTTGTGTACATTCTGCAAGAGTGACAGTTAGCCAGTGCCTATGCTATTTTAGTATAGTTTAATTCAGGAAAAGGTATTAATAAATAAACAATACTGTCTTTAATGTAGATGGTGATTATTTCAGATGATTTTGAAAAAAACACTTTTAAATCTTTATAGTTAGTCTTTGGAAATTCAAAATGATTAATTGTGTTTCCAAACATGCTGTTACTTTTACTTCTCAGCAATTGTGGGGTGCCTCTCTGTTAGGTGTCAATGAGTGACCTGTTGTTGCTGCACAGGGAAGACAGAGACACCCAGAAGGATTCTCCTGGAGTTTGAGAATACTTTCATTGCTCTGTTTTCAAATGTTGCTCCCTGAATTGCTGAACTCTCTACAAGAAGGTCATTATCACACTCACAGATCCTTATATCCTCCAAGCCAACTAAGTAAGCTTTATGTGACAAGACCCTGGTCAAAGGTGCTGTTAGTTTTAGATGGTTGTAAAAATGAATCACAAAAGATGTTTTAAACACACACATTTTTTTTTGTTATTTATGTGTTTTCAAGTATATGTTATATGTTAAAGCAGCTGGTGGCAAAACAGGCCTTGTGTTTGCGCACACACACTGAAAGCCATTCCAGATGTTGAAGCCGCAAGATAAACAATAAAGTCATCCAGGTGAGATTTGTGCTGTTTGATATATATGCTTGTTTAAACAGACAGAGACAGGTCTTTGGCAGAGGGACTCAGTGGGACGAGCTATATTGTATCAGCAATCTTTCTGAACTGAACATGCAGTGAAACGTGAGGGAATGGTGGTGCTGCCACCAAGTGGTCATTATATGTAACTGCAGGGCAGTGTATATATGGGCTGAAACATCCTTACAGCGCTGTGACTTTAGAATATTGTATAGGGACGTATACATATATTAGAGGAGCTTCTTGAAGTAAGAGAAAATCACCCTGGCCATGTCATAGTGATATCAGGGTTATTGTGGTGTGAGGTTGAGATTTCACATTTATGACAGAAAGCCTGCGTTACAAACTGGGGAGGTGGATATTGAAAGATGTGTATTTTTCCGGGGAGGGAGGATCTAAGGAAAGGCACTATTCTGTTGCATTATGGGAAGTGTAGGATCTAGCCCTGAAGTCCTTGATCCCTATCAGGGAGTAAACGTCAGGATATGTTCTGCACAGATTTGACCACTGTTTATTAAATCTGTCTCTCATGTCTCATAATGTTATGGAAGTGCTGGAGTACCTCTTTAACCCTTTTCAAGCCACTGTGATAGACAGAACGACCCTTTACAGTATCTGTCTAGCCTTGGCTTATACACCAGCTAAGCCAAACTTTAGCGACTTTAATGTAGCATTGTGTGACTTACCAGATTATGCAATTTCTGTGAAGGGATGGAAAGTAGATAAAACAGTGCTGATAAAAAACGAAAATCCACCTGGTCTGTGACACAACATTATATTGTTGCTGACTTCAAAAACCTGTGTACATGGAAATCACTCTGTCATAACCGAGAATCAAGATAAGCATGTGAAAATATCTTTAAGAGTGATAAAAAGCAATTCATTTTAATATCCCCCATTAAACTACACAACCACAAATACCGATAAGCCCCCTTCGTCTCTCAGCTGAACCTTAAACCTTCTTTTTCATTATATAACTTCATTTATAAGAGGTCCGTGTGTCCCTGACAGAAGCGTCTGTACCTTTACCTGGCCTCTCCTGCTCCGTCAACTCCTCTGATGGTACAGCCTGCCTGTGCTGCTGCTACTGCACAGACACAGATAAGCTGCACATACTAGCACACAGCAGAAATACAGAGACAGAAGGAGAACAGGCTGCCAGGCAGACAGACAGACGCACAGTCGGACGGAGGGAAACACACATCACCATGGGCTGCTGTAACAGAAGGTGCGGGCTGATAGCCGGAGCTGTGTTTGGGGCGGTGGTAGCCATCCTGGGAGGTGTCCTTATCCCAGTGGGGAACATCATCATTGAGGGGACAGTGAAGAAGGTATGGTGCTCAGTTTCACTCTGGGTTAGAGGATAGGGAGTGATAGAGAGTATGAATGTGTATGCAGAGATCAAGGTGAATCAGGAGAAATGAGAGGCAAGACGTGTGCGCTTTTCAAAGCTGCTTCAACTGATAAACAAGAAGCTGTGCAGAAAGCCAAGTGTCGTTTTCATCCTTCAAAAGATCAGAATCTGTGATTTTTTAAAAAGAAACTGTACAGAAGATTTTCAGTCATTTAGACCTTTTTCCACCTTATTCATGTATCAGTGGGGCAGCTGGCCTGCTGGCAGTCTTGGGGCATGTTAAAAATAGACTGTCTGTGTGTCTACGGGGTTTAGGAAGCCGTCATTGAGCCTGGAACAACAGCTTATGACAACTGGGTGTCTACAGGGGCATATGTGTACAGGCAGTTCTGGTTCTTTGACGTGAAGAACCCCCAGGAGGTTTTGCAGTATGGCGCACGTCCAGTTGTACTGGAAAAAGGACCTTACACATACAGGTAAGGTCGATTTGTTTGCCTCTTTTATGTTTGTATTAACAGAGTATACCTGAAATTTTAACCATTTGATTCTTAAATAAGCACTCCATCACACTTATCTGATGACATGTAATGTACAAGAATCCACTGTCTCCCTGTATAATTTAACGGATAAGTAATAGCCTCTCCTCCACCTCCAGGACAAGATATCTTCCTAAGGAGAACATCACGTTCAACTCTAATCAAACCGTCTCCTTCCTGCTGCCTATGGGCGCCATCTTTGAGCCATCCATGTCAGTGGGACCAGAGGAAGACAATGTCACCTCCCTCAACCTGGCTGTGGCTGTAAGTGAGCGTCACCCCACTGTGCGGCGTTTCCTGACTTGACGTAGCTCCACTGTCAAGTGTGTATCTCTGTTCCAAGGCCAAGACAAGCTATAGAATATCAAGCTGTGCTGCCTTGTGGTGGGTTTGCTCGGAATCAGCAACGAGTTCTTTTAGTGGTGGTTCGCAAACGTTTTGGCTTTTGACCCCCAGCTTGTTTGTTAGCTCATGGATGTTTAATCAAAGGACGATTCCTCTCACAGGATTGTTACATTAACAACCCTGTGGGAGAAAATTAACCCTGTGAGAGAGGAAATTATAAATGGCTTGGAAACCATAAATTTGCAACAGCAGTCTTTGTTTCTGGACAAAGTGTACTTTCCCGTTAAACTTTGATAAAGCTGAATTGATGAGTGTAAGCGATAGAGGAGCCTCTACTTGTACATAATTATGTAGCGTCTGAATCATAAAAGTGCACAGCAGTTTTTCGTGTTTTGCATGGGCATCATTCTGGAACCATAGTGTTGCCTTTTCTAGCTGCAACCATCAAAAAAGTTTTGCTGGATTTTTCTTTTTCAGGCAGCTTATTCACTGGTTCCAAAAGTGCTTCATTCTGTGCTCGAGACCCTGATAAAGACAACCAACTCCTCCTTGTTCCAGTACCGTACAGTCAAGGAAATGCTGTGGGGTTATACTGACCCCATGCTGAAAGGGCAAGTGGGCCTACTTTCACCTGTAAGTAAGCCTTACTATTACATTTAGAGAAAAGACCTGCACGGTGACACCTCTTAAGTTACATAATTTAATCAAGTGAAATGTATTTTCCTTAGTACAATGGCACCTATGATGGCTACTACACTGTCTTCGATGGAAAAGAGGACATCTCAAAAGTGGGAATAATTAACAGGTGGCGGGGAGAGAAGTGAGTCCATTTGTGAATAAAGTGAAGCAGATATTGAGTCTGGATTTGAAGCCGGAATTTTTAAATCAGATTGTACAGATTTTGACAACTGAGGATCCAGTTTTTTTTTATTGTGATATTTTAGGCTTTTAAATCAAATCAGGTTAATCTGTTTGTACAGATTTTGACAAGAATCTTGTTTTTTTGGACAACTGTAACACGTAATTTGGCTGTACGTCTGACTGATTTAATTTTGCTCAACAGGAAATTAAATTTCTGGGACGATTCGTACTGTGACATGATCAACGGGACAGGTATAGCTCATGCAGCGATGTGTTTTGTAAAAAAACGTACAACATACAACACACTTCTACAGCTCTAAATGCAGACGAGTCACCTTTCTGACCTAATTTCTTCTCCTTTTTTTCTCAGATGCTTCCTCCTTCCCTCCCTTTGTGGACAAGAAGAAGCCTCTCTATTTCTTCTCATCAGACATCTGCAGGTGATAAAGGCTTTAAGTTTGCGGGAGCTAGTCTGACTTTGATTAGCTAATTTTAGCGGGACCGTGAGTGTCAGCGACGGGAGATTCAACATCTTAATTTGAGACCTGCAACCATTCTTTCCTCAGTAGCCACTAGAGGTCAGAGCTTTCCAATGCCAAAACCACTGTAATGTACTTCAGTCTGTCAGAAATAAGGTGCTCAACAGAGCTAAAGGTTACTGGGTAGATGAGGTCAGCTGCTTGAACATTCTTGAAATCAACTGTTTTGTCTTCAGGTCTGTGTCAGCCAGCTTTGCGGAGAGCCTGGATCTGAAAGGGATTGAGGTGTACCGCTTCACCCTCCAGTCAGCCACTCTAGCCTCCCCTACAATGAACCCAGACAACAGGTGTTTCTGCAGAGACTTAAAGACCACCCGGAACTGCACCCTTGCTGGAGTACTGGATATCAGCTCCTGTCAAGACGGTCAGTTTGCATTTGGTTTGAAGCATTGGGGTTTTATCCCGTTATCCAGAATCATCATCCCAGAATGTTCCTCTACTATTTTATCATTATGCATATAAGCTTGGCATTTTGAATTGTCATTGTTTCCTTGCCATTTGAACAGGAAGACCTATCTACATCTCTATGCCCCACTTCCTTTATGGAAGTCCAGAAATGCAAGAGTTCGTATTTGGTCTTAACCCCAATGAGCAGGAACATATGACCTTCCTAGATGTGGAGCCTGTAAGTTCCTTCATGATTTTCATGATTTTTGACTTTAAGGAGCACCAGTTCTGATGCTTTTTTTGTATTCTTCCATCAGACAACTGGGTTTACCCTGAGGTTTGCTAAGAGAATTCAAGTGAATATGATGTATGGACCATCAAACGTCATCACGTAGGTTCTGTTTACCCTTTTTAAAGGAAAACATTTTGGCAAAATATGCTTAGCTTTGTTTTCTTGTCAAGAGTTAGATGAGAAGATGAGACAACTCTCATTTCTGTAGCTGGTAATCTGACTACCAGCTATATTTCAAAATTAACATTTTTTTTTGTTGTACAGATACGAGAATGGCAATTATCTTCTCATCTAACTTCCAGCAAGGAAGCAAATAAATGTTTTTCCCAAGATGTCAAACTATTACTTTAAACAAGTTAATAAACTCTCTCCCCGCAGGGTGCTTAAGAAAGTCAAGGATTACACCATATTCCCTATTGTTTGGCTGAATGAGGTAAGATAAAAATGGAGCCCTACAGTCATGAAGGGTATTGTCTGTTAGCTTGGGATGCATGTTAATCAGTCACTCTCTCTCTTTCTCCGTCTCCTCTGTGTAACCAGACGGCTATGTTGGATGACGAAACAGCAGACATGTTTAAGAAGGAGCTCATCTCCCGTGTCCAGATGCTGGAGATAATACAGCAGGTGCTGCTTGGCACAGGCGCCGCCATCTTTGTTCTGTGTTTCATCTCCTACTGTGTGGTGAGGAGGAAAAATAACCAAAGCAAGCTTGCGTGAATGAATCATTCACAAGTGTCTGTTGTGTGTAGGTTGTGGCGCACAGTGCTTTTAAGCTGCTATGGGACATCAAACCTTTTGATATAGACTTGCACTTTTTTGTAATTTTAGTGTTATTTATAATGTCATACTTACTTTGATACCGGGGGGGAATACTGTGATTTTGTAAAGCTCAAGAGCTTGATTCCTTTGCTGAGTATTATTTGAAGTGCAAACACTGTAATGTTAACTCAATCAGGGATTTCTGGAGGGAGAGCAGGTGGAGACTCCTCTTAACTGTCAGGTTAATCATCCACACAGAGGAGAGATGGGTTTGTCCGACATCCTATGAAAGAAATGTACATGAATCTATTATTGCGCAAATGCTCATATCCTTTGCTGAACTAGTGTCTTCAAAATGAATAAAAGCTGAAAAAGTGAGCTTTTCACTGGGTGTCCTATTCCTAGTATTGGATTGTTCTTATCCGGCAAAAGGCTATCAAAGCTGGTCTACATCCCCCCGTGGCCCAAAATACAGCTGAGACTGTCCCCCTGCTGAAACAAACCTCTGCATTGTGCACGCTGAAGCAAAATTATTCGGTTTCCTCTTTACCTTGAGTGGCCCATAAATCAAAAAGAGTAATAGGAATGGGCTGGGGGATGATTAAACTGTGGTTATGAATGGTACTTGGGTTTGTTTGGTGAGAAAACAGTATTTCTGCCCAGCAGGAGACCTCTTTTTGGTTTTATGGCTTTTAAATGATCCTCAGCAGCCTCCTGGGTGTCTTTGATTCTACTGCTTGGTCTCAATCTTACACATATAAGGGAGTGTTTCACTGAAATTAAAACAGACGTCTTACTCCTCTTTCTGTGAATGTGCATTCTGTAACTTTGGGGTATCCCGGGTACTGTGCATTGATCTTTGAAATTTAAGATGCTAGTTTCTGTTTAAAAGCCTGAACCCTGTTGAACTATCACATATTATTAAACCCACACATTTTCAAAAATATATGGGTACAAATCCCCTACACAAACCTCAGTAAAACCACAGACTGATGTTTTCACACTTTGTTCCTTTGTACGGATTAAACTATTAAGGTATTACATGTTAATGAAGCAAATTTTGTTACTTTAGGGCAGAACCAGGCTGTTTTCCCTTGTTTCCAATCTTTTTTTCGCCAAGCTAAGCAAAACAGCTGCTGGCTGTAGCTTCACAGTTACTGTACAGACATGAGAGTGGGATCAGTGTTTTCATCTAACTTGCGCCAAGAGAGTGAAGAGTACATTTCCCATAAACTATTCCTTTAAAGCAATATGATAAGATGGTTATGATGTACATAGCATAATATGCTACACTGTGTTATCTATAATGCAGACAGAGGGATGATATAGTGGCTAGTAACAGAAAGAGAAAGTTCACATTTTGAGAATTTATGCTAATAAAATGTAGTTTCACAATAAAATGTATGGTCTTTCTTTAAAACTGAGATTGATCTGAACAGATTTATTCAGGCTATCATGACATTAATAAATAGAAATACATGTTTCATAACACTGAAATTACACATAGTTGAAGTTGACATGATGCTGGTCACAGGGTTTTATTATACATGGATCAGAGATCTGTATGTGGGAAGGTACAACTAGAAAGTCTTTTCTCAAAATGAAAATAGTGCTGTCTATCTCTGCAATTTGCAGATACAGTCTGAGTTAGTAGGTGAAGTATGTTGAACTTTTACACACAATGAAAACACATTTTCACAAACTCGACACATTAAATTAAAAAGGATGAAACAAACAAAAAACACTGTACACAACCAACAAATAATCTCTATCTACATTAACTACGCTTCTGAAAAGAAAAGTCTATTCACAAATGTCAAATGGTCTATCTCACAGACTATCACTGACAATTTCTACTTTTGAATTAAAAGTATGTCCACTTTGCTGTGCAGACTGTAGAAAATGAATGAAGGAAATTGTCATTTCAACCATACATTATTTACCAGAAGGCAAAAACTAAAATGTGCATACCTGCTAGTTTGGTTGCTCAAATCTAACCCAGTCAAGGATTAAAGGAATAATTTGACATTTCGTGAAATATACCTGGCCCTATTTGCTTTCTTGCTGAAAAGATCGATAGCACTCTCATATGTCTACTGTAAATATGAAACTACAGCCAGCAGCTGGTTAGCTTAGTTTAGCATAAAAACCTGAATGGGTGTAAACAGCTAGCCTGGCTCTGTCCGAAGGTAACAAAATTTGGCACAAAACGCGACATGTTGTGGTTTTATGGGGGTTATATGGCAGGCTATTTTTTTTGGGCGGAAGAATCTCAGCATTGATGGTCACACTTTATGGGAGGTTACTGTGCTCAGCCATTAAATGATACCCAGCTAACCAGCTGCTGGTCCAGGTTTATATTTACTCTACAGAGTGAGTGAAAGTGGTCTCAATCTTCTCATCTAACTCTCTGCAAGAAAACAAAAAGCTTATTTTCCAGAATGTTTAACTATTCCTTTGAAAGATTTCTACATTACTGATGAATTTCTATAAACATGCGTCTGTGCTGGAGAAAGAGAAGTATGGTATATGCAGCTGAACTACAGTGAGGCACATTCTTGCACATGTATGTCAGATTAATAGGAATAAATACAGGACAGATCATGTAAGGTGTGTGCAACAACTCACACTGTATTTCATATTCTACTCTGTATCTTACTACTGTTTCTGTTTGGATAACATCAGTACGGGATGTAAAGTTTGGTCTTTGAACTAATAAATTTTTTAACTTGGAGCACTGTAATATAACACTATTTATTCTGACCCCTTTCCATCTGAGCTTGGTATGAACAGTGCTACTGTATTTTTTATTACTCTTTATGTGCCCACAGAGCCCTGTAGTTTTCACTCAATGGAGAGAATTTTGTTAGTTATAGTAAAAGTTCAAATGTGAGTAGAATCTAGTAAAATACTACTACAACGCTTAGCATAAAGGGAGAGAACACTCACGGTCAAACATGCATCTGTATCCCTTTTGTCCCTTTTCAATCTTCTCTGTTTATTATCATGATGTCAAATGACCTCCCCCCTATTTTTCAACAATGAACAAATCCACTGTGAGCTAATATCCAGCCGATCCAATTTCCCCTCTGATATTTAAAATATGATACAAGCATTGACCATAGCTGCGTCTCAGGGTGTGTTATCATAAGCGACATCAGCCGATTAGAGACCACAGTTTATTGTTGGCACTCGTAACGAGGCCACTTCAGTTTGTGTTGCGACTGCGACAACAAATGATTGGCTTGTGGTTGCCTGTGCGTGTGTTTTAGTGTATGTCACAGTCACCTGGTCACAGTACCTCATGCAAGAAAAAGAGATATTGCCGAATAAGAACTCCCAACGCCCACCTCCTTGTCTTACTGTACATCCACAGTGCAGCTCTGCAGTTTGAGATGAGGGCTGAAAAATGAGGATTTGTAACGGCCTGGTAGGCTACAGGATTAGAGGAAGGTGTGCATGTCAGTTTCTGTAGCTGCCAGCTCCCTGTGTCAGACCTCTGGGAGGTGATTGCGCCGGTTGCGGCTCTTCCTCCGGTCCAGCAGGGGCTTGAGTTTGGCCAGGTCCCCCCTGAGAGGTCCAGGTGGCTGAGGCTGATGCTGCTGCTGCCTCTGCTGGAGGTTCTGGAACTCCCTCCTCTCTTTGCAGTATTGTTGTACGGCCAGGGTCTCTGCAGGACTGAAGGCTTCGAAAAGGACCTTAGGGTGCAAAGAGCTGGCCCACCCCCACGGCGACTGCTGTTTGTCTGTCAGCATGCTCACCATGGCCTCGCTCAGCACACGCAGGCGGATCTTGGCAACGGTGCGTTTGAAGCCATTTTCGGTGGTCAGGCAGTAGTAAAGACCCTGGTCAGACAGCTGGACGGAGCGGATCAAGAGGCCGTGCTCCGTGGACAGGACCCGGTCACTCAGCTTCACCTGCATTTGGCACAGTTAGGTTGTGTCATAAGAATTAGCATTCTTTAATTTTAGTATTATTGTAATACGAGTTGTAAATGTACACCCTTTATTCTTTGATTTGTACTAATTTGTGGTGTCTTACAAAGCCCAGGCAGGTTGGTTATTTTTGTATGCATGACAGAATAAATAAAAAGCCTTAAGCGTCATTGTTCATTCATATATCACACTGATTACTCCATTTCTACTTTAAAATCAACTGGGCCTTGGTTTGGAAAATACTCTAATGATTACACACTGTAAAACTAAAGTGATTTACTTTAACTCCTATTCTCATGAGGAAATGGCTATTAAACGGCCATTACTCTGAGCCTGCTCCATGGACGTAAGAGCTAAATCTATAAAAGATGTGTCTTTATCATGCAGGTGCTCTCTTGCCCAGCTGTATTCAATCTTTCACAGCCTTTCAAAGTTCTCTCACCGTTTAAGGGGTGTCAGATATTTGGAAAATGCTTCCCCACTGAGATCACCGCTCATCATGATGCCCCGCTGCCAATAAATGTTCACTGTGTCATTCCTCAGGCGACGCAAGTCCTGATCAAGCGCGCAAGCTCGTTTGATTGGTATGACATGTTTAATGTTTTGATGTAATATTCAACAATGTGAGCTGCACCCCACAGATCAGAGAGGACATTTAATCAGTTATATCTTGAGGGATTTCCATTGTACCCTTGGCTCCACTTTAGCTTGTTACATATGGCAGAAGCAGACTGTGATGTTGTTCTAGGACCTCTCTAAATGTCAAACTGACCTCTTTCCTCCTGTCATTGTCCCTCTGAATAAGCCAGCGAATAGAAGCCTGGGGAGACTTGGGAAGACACTCCAGGAAGGTGGTGTTGTTTTTCACGCCGTACTGAGTCATCTCCACTGCGTTTCTGTAAGCTATAACACACACACACACACACACACACACACACACACACACACACACACACACACACACACAAAGACACACTCAGAGTCACGGGAGGCACATCAGACGTCACTTGCTGACAGACACAAAGCCCCACAGATGGACTCAAATCTGTCTCAAGTCCCAACAGTGAGAGTGAAATGTTGACACAAAGCTTAGTCCGACACCTGCAGCACAACCATTCTCCACCCAGACTTCCTCGGTTTTTACAGACAAACTAAATAACATTCAGTGCACTGGACCACCTCGGTTTCATCTCATTTACCGTGTCGTTTTCACTGGTGCTAAATGGCTCATCACTCAGCTGGATGTATGACAGAGTTGTGACTAATTAGTGGTAATAGCCATATGGTTGGTTCCCCAAGCTCGTGTTAATTTAGAGATGTAAACTGTTCGTGGAAGTGGAACACTCTGGGGAGCAAATCCTCTCCTCTCATTAAACTACACACTGCCAATCCACTGGGTGACTTTTGAAGGATGCTGTTCACTACCTGGACTAACAAACAATCACAAACATCCCAGAACACAGTGCAGTTAGAGACTGTTTTCATTTATAAACAGTTACAGCTACTTTGTTTTAGCTCTGGTTTAGTCTCCACTAACTCCTGAGAAAAATATATGGCTTTATAGGTGCTTGCTGATTTTCATCACCAGCTACTTGCTAGCCAGTCTGGTGCTGGGCAGGTCACCCATAGTGGGCTTATTAGAGCTTTTTTCACTGAAAACAGCTAATTTGCGGGGCATAAAATAGAAATAATAATCTAAAAAGGGCTAAAAAACAGCAGAGAGGTGGGAGAAATGACAAATTCTCTGTGGGCTTGTCACTAAGAGCGACACCTTTCACATGAAACACAGTCATTTGACCCATTGTTACTATAAAAAATAGCTTTGCGCAGCTTTAATTACCTTTTAGATTGAATCCTCTGCACTGAGTGAGTGGATTTCCATGCATAATGTCCTGCCTTCTGCTTCTCCTAAAAAAAAAGAAAAAACAAAAAACAACAACAAATGAGTACAAATACACTATGGCTAAATACAGAAAAATACACAAGCATAACAACCTTCCTCCTCTCATATTCAAACTGTGGAAGGAGCAGTCGCTGCCAAAACAATATGAGGAAAATCTGACTGTCTCTCTGACTCTGTGGTGCACACTCACATATAACAGCTTGAGGAAAAGAGCATGTAAACAGCTGACACATTTCAGACACATTTTCCACAGGAAAACAGGGGCTGTGCTTTTGTTCTGTGACCAAACTAAACTTGACCTGCGTTTGACTGGAATGTTAAGAGACACGCAGCTGGTCCTTAAAGAGACCAGAGAGGTATTGGTTTAGAGCCGAGGTGTCGCTCATACATCCTTGTCTGTGTTATGTCTAGACGGAGGGAAGGCAACAACAAAAGCAGAATTAGTGACATGGCTTACACTGAAGCGCATAATGAAGGATTCCAGTCACATTTGGCCTCACAAGTTGTGAGCTGCTTTTTTCTACTCTTGTTTAACATGTTGTTGTACATCAGCTGTTGCCCACAATCAGTATGACTGGGTGTGGTACATTGATTGATTCCATATTTGTTGTATATCTGATGAACACTGAATGCGAGTGAGCAGAATTACTGCCATGTATCTGAAAATCTGCATTGTGCTAATGTTTATTTAACACTTGCAGTTTTGAATTGCTGTCTCCATGAATGGGCTCCCCAGTCAACACCTGTAGTACATATTAACCATGAAAAATTTGCTCTAGGGCTTAAAAGCTCTTGCATAGTTTTCCTACACTGCCAAGAAAGAAATCCTTGGTTGACACTAAATACCTCTTTGCATTAAATTTAGAGATACTGAGTACTAGAGAAAAAAAAGTTGGAGTTATGAGCCCTAAAACTGTAAACCTTTGTGTACCTTTTGCCGGTGGGATAAAAGCGGGAGCAGCTTAGTCCGTCCCAGGCGCAGTAGGGATCTCTGGCGAGGCAGCAGTCAGCGCAAGCCGAGCCGTAAGCGTGACAACGGTGAAGGGAGACCTGCGAGACCCCGAACTCCGAGCTGACGTACAGCTGTTGCTGTAAAGTAAACAGTTCAAATGTCAGCCGCCCTGTTTGTCTTAATAAGTGGCCGGCTGACAGGAAAATGAGGCAGAGCACCGAAACAATTATGGCTTATTATTTCCTTGCCTTTGGGAGGCTAATCATGCACAGAGGATTTCTGTTTCTGTTTTTACATAGTAGCCACAGACACTGAATAACATATTAAAACAATAAAACTGCACATGATGTGTAAGGAAACCAAAGCAGAGGGATTCTTACTTTTTTTGAGGATATTCTCAAGTTTGTAACAGGAGCTTGGTTCTGCAAAATAGCACATACAGGGACCAAATTCAAAGCTTTTAGAAACTGTTGACAATAAAATTCAAAGGAACAGTGGGAAATACATGTATTAGGTTTCTTGGCAAGAATTATATGAGAACATTAATACTTTTATACTGGCCAGTCTAAGCTAGGTTAACCTGTAGCTATTGACTGTAATGATGAGAGGGATACTGATGGTCTCTTCTGACTCTTCTGGAAAGAATGATTCCCACAAATTTTTCTTTAAAAAAAAAAACTTTTTTCATTGCAGAGAGCAGCTTTTAATAATATAAGAAATTGTAATATCAGAGATGGTCGCCATCTAGGATCAGCTTCTCGCCAGATGTCTTTAACTTCAAGCAGCTCCTTTCCAGGTGCAGTGGAAGATCAAAAGATTTGTGGCCTTTCCATCTGATCACGAGTTGATCACAACTTTAGTGATTTCAGCTATGATAAAACAGCATGCACAAGGGTTCGCTCAGGGCAACTACCAGACTCTTGCAGTATGTTAGCATGTTTTCCATCACTCCATACTGCACTACACTGCAGAACATCTATCTCCTGAATGCCACCCTGACTCTGTCTGTCTGGCCCTGGCCTTTGTGTTGTGGCCAAGCGCGCCCTCCTCCTCCCTGCCTTTGATTTTGGGAAAGAAAAGGGATGAAAGTAGAAGAGAAGGAAAAAAAAGAGAAGGGAGAAAGACAGACAGCAGACCTTAAACACTTCCAGCTCCTCCAGGATTAGATCTTCATGCAGGGAATGATTGCTTGGCAGGACAATCACCTTCTGTATTGTGCCTTTGTCTGTGGGCAGAATGCAGACATGTCATGAGATGTACGCATCGGCTGTGGGAAACAGATATGGCTACACACACTCGACAAAGAACGCACAGATACATGTGCTGTCAGTGAAACTAGAGTACAACTGCTGGTGATCAAAATAAACTCAGAGTCTGTTTTCCTTTGCCTGTGTTTGCTTTTGAATCAGGCACGATAGCCATGACCAGGTTCCATAGCAAAATCAGCTGCGGCAGGAGTGGGAATGAAAGCTCCTGAGCCGGCACAGGAGAGGACGAGGGCCAAGAAAAGGGCAAAATGCAACACCACCATCATCAATAGGGCTGTTTTGTCCTGGGAGTTGGAGCAGCAGAGCGGGGAGAAGGAGTTACAGTAACAGCTCCTGGAAATGCCCGATAAGAGCATCTCCCTCATCCTTCAGACAAAGCACTGTTTTGGGCCCAGATATGGTTAGACAGCACTGGCTTCTCTTCAAGAATCCGGGGCGGGAGAGGCAGAATGGAGAGGCTGCTTGATAAACACAAGCAGCTGTGCGAGAGAGTCCCAGAGCGGCTCGCTGAATGCAAACATGTGCACACGTGGACATGCACAAGCACAAATGCATGTATAATAATGTACACACACACATATTCAGCTTAACCACAGCTGTATGAGCACAGACATAACAGACAGGTAAATATTCTGCGCTATTGTTTCTTGTGCTGGTCTCTGGTGCAACATTTAATCAGTCTTCAAAAACATTCTGTCTTTGAGGTGAGGTAATGATTTTTCCAAAAACCCACTTTAACCTGATTTATTAAAATAAGACCATGAGACTTAAAGTCCTCTTTCAAAGAACCTTGTCTTTGACCCACTTGCGATGCTGTTATGGCTCTGTTTTCAATTTAGCTGCTACACTAACCGTGTACTATTGCCTCCGTTATCTGTATACCTGATAACCAGCTGTGGCTGTGGCGCTCCGCTCAGCAATCATTCACTTATGAAACACCACAGTGTCGACTCATGAGAGACAAGGATTGCGGTTTATGCTGGTTTTTTTTTTTAAATTAAATTTATTATAATTTGCTGATGCCCAACCTGCCTTTTTACAGGATTGATTGACTCTGGTGGTACCACAGCCTTTATAAGGTATATTTCTGTTTTAGTGGGCTGATGCCATAATTCATATTTATCAGATAAGAATCAATTCTGGCATCAATTTCTTGTTTTTATTACAAGAATCAACAAAAGTCTAAAGTCTATGTGTGGAGTGAGACTTGACTTGTTTTCTAATTGTTATCTATTATTATGTATTTCATAAATCTGATAACTGAAAATATCTTTATACTAATGGAGTGATCTGCCTTGTTTTTTTTGTATTGACTTTTTTTCTTGGTTTGGTTGGTATTTTGCTTTGTAGTAACTGTAACACACTTTCATTCATTCATACCTGTGCCCAGGAAGAGAACTTGATAATTGCCGTCAGCAGCCATAACCTGGTCCACAGCCACTGATGTGTATTTATAGTCAGCGTTGGTACGAACCACCAGAGGTCTCCTCCCCACTGGGTAGATGGGGTTGAACATGACCGGATGGTTTCGTACGAAGTTCACCACGTCGTCTGGGAACTCCTTTGTTGTCAGAATGTCAGGTGTAAAGGCTCCACCCGGGCACTGGAGAAACAACAGGAGTGGACTCATGCAGTGAAATAACTAATAAATGAATGAATAAATGAATGAATGACCTAAAACTGAACTCACAGTTCCGGGCCTTGGGTAAGGGATACGCCCCTGGAATGCCACCCACTGAAAATTGGGCCCCTCTCTGTGAGCGAAGGGCCCGTTGAAGACGGTGAGGATGTCTGCCATGTTGTACACACACACTGCGGAGCCTTTAAACACGGAGCTGAGGAAATGAGATGCATGCTTTCAATGAAACACAACAGTGGGAGCCTACGCTCACAGCCACCCAGCTAAAATATTCGGCAGTTGTTTATTAAGATCACTGTTTCTGAGGATGTGTAAGTTATACAGGCTGGGTGGAACCACTGCTCCACTCCAGTGGGGATAGCTCACCTATTTCCCCCCTCCATGATCTGATGTGGTTTGACCCAGTCATTTTAAAACCTACTGCTTAACACATAAAGAGGCTTTGTTGAAAAGGAGAACACAAGCATATTGTGTGAGGTGGAGATGGAGGAAGAAACACAGTGTGGAAGCAGAAATAACACTGAGCTCAGAGAAATCAGAGATCTCACTGTTTGGTTTGGCTGTGCTCTCTGAGCAAGGACACACTACTGTAGCCGCTCTATGATCCAGATGTGACATGTGCTTCAAGGCCTGTGGCTGTGTCACCCCGGGTTAACCAGACGAATTCAATTAGTGATCAGAACAGAAGGCTTAAGTAACCAAGTTCCTCTAAACCTCCAAATGTGCCAGTGACTTTCTGTTGAATGAGAATAGTTTAATCGGTTTATTCAATGTGGTTTTCATCAGTTACCACAGAGGTTTATATGTGGTATGTGGTGAACGTTTCTCTCCATAATTTGAAATGTCAAAGATGACTATGTTTAAAGGATCATGAGTTTGACAGCAGAAATTCTACAAAGTGCTCAAATTTAGATGCTCTGGGATGAATTTAAATCTGACTTAAATCTCCATATATGTTTATCAAACTGCTCGTCTGTCTGTGCATATTCTTCAACAATTTGCACTGTAAAGGTATCTCTTGCACACGGTCAGCAAAATGGTGCACCGTTGCATGATCATAAGGGAAGAACATCACAACCAAGACCATATGGTGAAGCCACCAGGACGCTGAAAGTGATAGTTCATCACCTGAATAAGCTGCTCTGCAACATGACACATGACGTCTCTATGTAACAGGCCCTTTGACAAGCACACGCCCTCCCGCTGATATCCAGTCAGTGATTAACATAACCACTGAGGCCTGCAGGAATGTTACAGTTGGCTTCATCACCGCCGGTCTTACCTTGTGGATGTGAAGACTCCAAACACCAACAGACTCTTGGGCTGATCGGTTTCCAGCAAAAACACACTTTCTGTAAGGGAAAACACATATGTGCACACGTAGACAAATGCACATATGTGGAGAGAAGTGTGTAAAACTTTCAACAAATTCCCCATTGCCCTTATCACCTAATCCCTGCAGGTAAGATTGTCAACAAGTGATGAATGCATGAATTAATAACAACACATGCCGACGGATGGAGTCTGACGACCTGAATGGAAAAGCAGGCCTTAAATTCTGTGAGCTGATGTTTGTAGTTTTCAAAGTTGAGGCTAAGAAAGGACTGGAATAATACGCTCATAGACGAATGCGAGGTAACCAAAAGCAACATAGCGGTTGTTATGAAAATTGATAAAGGGCTACAGTCCTAATCCAGACCAAACAGAGGAAGCTTCATGGACTGTTTGTGGAGAAAGCGAACGCTGGGAACCAAGGAACATAAATAGTGAGATTTCTGGAATTAGGATAGTCTCTGGTTCTTATCCCCATATTATTATTATCATTATTATTATTTTTAAACTACACAGTTTGTTTTAAACGCGTTTCATGGACCATGAAAATAAAACGTTGCTTGGAAGTCCTACAACAAATAGAGGAAACACATAAAATATAAATGTGGTGCTTCTCTCACCAAGTTCATCAAAGTGCGTTTCAGTGCCGTCCTCCTCCAGGACGGAACACACCATCCTGGCTTTAAGGAAGGTGGTCCATTTGTTCACCAGGCTCCGCTGTCCTCCGATGTCATTCTGCAGACAAAAGCTGCACTTAGCAACTCGAAACCACAAAACTAACAGTGCTGATTAATTTAAGCCCAGACAAAAGCACTTACAGGACACACTCTGGCCACCATCGTGTGGATATTTTTAGTATTTCCATTATTATCTGTCAGCCTCTCGCGGAAGAAAAAATACAGTTTGGCGTCATTGGGGTCTGTTCCATCTGCTATCAGGTGGGCGTCAATAAAGATTGGCTCTGAATGAAAGACAGCAAACTGAGATTTGTACAACTGGCCTCAATAAATGAAAAAAAAAACCCATCTTATTTGTGTAAATGAATCAGTATGCAGCATATACACTCAGGATCTTCAGAGACTGTGTGTGCTCACCACTAAGCCATTTAGAATTGTGCTGGTCTGTCCGCACTGCATTTCGCTTGGTCAGGCTCCTGAAGATGGCAGCATCTGTCCCCATAAAGTCAATGTACATGCCTGAGAACAGCTCCTGGTCTGGAGGAATGCACACACACACACACACACACACACACACACACACACACACACACACACACACACACACACACACACACACACAGTCAACAATATTCTCACACACTTTCCACACCCCAGGAAAAAAAAGACAGCAATCTACCATATATCTTGAAACCAAGAGTAAACTGATGCAGCTTCATAGACAATTTAGATAATAACGATAAAATGCAGTACTATATTTCAGGACTGATAAATAATGTTAAAATTGTTCAATGCTTGCAGAATTAACACCAGATTTACAGTCTGTGTGTGTCCTGGTGCTAATAATGTACTCAGACGCACTACAGAGGGACATATGGAGGGGGAGATGAGGTTCAGATTGTGTTCAGCCTCTACACTGCCTCCGATGGTCCCTCTGCGGTGTGGAGTGCTGCATCACTGCTTCCACAGCGCCAACTTTGACCTCGGCTCTATTTGGCAGAGTGCCTTATTTCCTCCCCCTTTAGGTTAATCCATCCTACCCCTCCATCCCCCTCCCGGGCACCTCTGAAGCTGCTCGCTAGCTGGCAAAGCTGCTGCTGACATGGCAATGCTCAGGTGTCAGAAAGCAGAGCAGAGGGTGCAGCTTGTCACCTTTAGCTGTGTAAACAGCAAACCAACACTCCTCAACCAATCAGAGATCAAAAGGAACGAGAACTGAGGAGGGGCGTGGGCTGAGCCTGAACTGAAGGAAATATCAGCCTGTGTGAGTGGAGTGAAATTTGAATTCTCCTCACTTTTTTTGTCAGGAAATGTATACTGTAATTATACTACGCTCCTCTGTGAATATCTGTCTGTTTTTCACAAGAGGAGAAAACTGTTTTTGGACATATTTGTGGAAACAGCATCTACAAGCTTCAACCCTCCAGAGGGGCCTTCTTGTCACGATAATTTCTTTGGAATTATCATAATTATGGGTTTCTGGATTGAAAATGGTGGTGAAGTCAACGTCCAGGTTGTAATTATGACTGGAAAAGGTTTCGATAAATCCAACTCGGCGCTTAATAATATGGAAGTCCCTGAAAACCTTACGTCTTTTGCCACCCAGAGTCTGTCATTCAATGTAATACAACCCAAACAGATAATAGATCACACCACCAACTCTGAAATCACACAACTGTATGGAAATGTTGCTAGTAGTTAACACGACAATCATTCCCATTGCTAACTCCAGTCCCATACAGCATGAGCAGCTGGTGAACTGTCTGAACTCTGTTTCAGCGTGCGTTTGGTGCTGCCACTGCAGAAGAACGAATAAAAGTTACATTTCTACATTTTAAGTTTTTATGGGTGTTGAAGAGGCAGAAATCATGAGGAGGTAGGAGGCACCTACTGAGCATGACGGAGACTGTATTCACTTGGGGACTGAAGGAGCACCTCCCTTTTCCAGATTCCGTCCTCGAGTCGATGTGAAATACTTGTTCCTGTCACAGAGAAAAGCGGAAGTAGGAGATTTTGAAGACAGTTTTATATGATAAGTTATTCCCTCAGTGGCCTCTACTAAAGTAAAACTGTGCACCAAATGTCCCATAAGGTAGCCCCGCTCACGTTTCCATCCCCTTAAGGTTTTAAGGGAGCACAATTCTGGTCCTGGCCTGGTCTACCATAACTGGCCCATATGGGGCAGTAAAAAAGAACATTCCATTTGGGAGGTGAGGAGGAATTTCCCCGCTAATGTGTTGGATAGCCATTCCTCCATCTCAGGTGGAGAGTCTGCCAAGTTTCAACCCCCCTCCTGGTGGAGGACTGGACGGTCCAAGTACCTCTTAGAACAACCTGGTTAAATTATAAAGCTTCCTGACCCATCTCGATTTAGGTCTGGGGCTTAGAGTTTGTGAGTAGTTTATGGAACTTTTTTGTGGAAAAACCATTATTCAAATCAGAGCAATTTTATATGTCTTAGAACATGTCTGGAAAGGATCTTTAAAATAATACTTTTCTTTCAACAAGTGTATCTGTTCATACTGATAAATCTTTCTGGGGGAATTTCTGACACAAGCGAAGCTTCTCTGAAAACAAGTGGAGCCATTACAACCTACAAAAATTTAAAGATCAAATAAAAAGCTTATTGAGTTTCACTCATTTCAGTTTCACTATGCGTCTGAGCAACACAATGTCATGACACAAAAACTCTGACACATGCAAATAACCTGTCTGTTGCAGTTCTATCAAATTTCAGAATAACATAATAGTCTGGGGCGCGTTCTCAGGGCAAAGGTCAACACTGTGTGCTCGGCGTCAACTTCCCACTACAGCAGATTGCTACACTTAACAGATCTCTTCTCTTCAGACTCTGACATGTTTGAGCTCAGAAATTGCAAACAGAGCAGTCTGGCTTTCAAACAAAAAACCCAAATGACAAAAGGCACCGCAGTGCGGAAGGAGCCTGGTTGGGAGCTCTCTCACTCTGCTTATTAGTGTTTGGCAGCAGTCGGCTGTCTGTGGCTAAATGCTGTTCACTCAGTGAGCACTTTTCTCCTGGAGGGCTTCCCCACACTCACTTCCAGAGCTGTGTGGCCGGAGATGAGAGCGCAGCGCCCAGAAATCTGACCTCCATCCCTGGCACTAGAGCTCCATTTTATCCCTTTTATCCTGAGTATGTCCTCTCATGTGGCATTAAGCTGATTACATGGTAACCTTTACTCATGTAAAGTTATGAAGTGTTTCACTTTTTCTTGTCCTTGTCCCATTGTGACACTTCTAAATTCCTAACCAGACCAGTACACAAACATACTATTTTTTTTTTTTTTTTTTTTTTTAGAGACAATCACTATCTGATGGTGCATATGAATTTAAGATAAGACGTGCCGATGTTATGGCAATTTCATGTTCACTGGTTGTCATGCAGTTCATACATTTCCAGTACTTTTTGACACACCACTCTCTGGTGGTTATTACTGTATATTTAGTTTTGAAATAATTAAATAAAATCTGATTTCCCAGAGCACAGTTCTCATGCACGTCCCTTGAGGCATTTTTATGATTACCTTATTATTTTTAGCTTCACAAAGTCTCTCATCACCAAATGGTGTTCTTATATTTTCACCTTGAGATCATGCTAGTGGTGTAGTGACATTCTCCTGTATTTTAAGGGATGACAAGGACAGATAATCTACTGAGCACATTGACATTTTTAAGTAACAGTGTGCTGTACTGTGAAGCGCTGTAACAGTACAGCTGTGCTCTTCCCAATCAAACCAACACCTCCAAATCCTGATTCATTCCCTCATGAGTGTTCAGTTTCTTTAGTGATCATGTGCCCACCTCTGGTCTTCGGCCCCTATTGATGTAAACGCAGACGGGACTGTACGCTCCGCTACCACACATGAACAGATGAGTTCTGTTGTAAGGCTGCACCACCCGGATGAAGTTCCCGCAGCCGTGCTGGAAAATACAGATAAACAAAGAGACACTTTTAAATTATTGATTGATTATTGATTACTATGACTGTTCTTCGCTTGTGGCACTGGTACAATAGCTTAGCATTTTAGCCAGCATTAGCTCAGAATTTTCACTTGCAGTCACTTTAATGTTATTTAACCCCGTCCCTCTCTCCCCCATGTTTCCTGTCTGCCTCTCCACTGCTGATTGTCAAATAAAGGCATAAAATGCTAAAAATAATCTATAAAAAACAAAAATAAAATAACAATAATAGTATGAATAGCAGATGCTCCAATCTCTTCTGCTGAAGTCATTGTAGCACTATGAAAATAATTTGTTTTATTTTTTAAACTCAGCTATGACACAATGCACTGAAAAAGACATAACAGAGGATGAAGTGTATTTCCTGGTATGCAGCCAATGCACCAAACACCAAATCCAAAACCTCTTTATCTCTCCTGAAGTATCTTATTCCATATGAGGGATTAATTCAATCTTATCTCACTTGTTATGACGGTTATACAGCCACATGCTGCACAATCAAATGATCCCAGAGCTCACTGGTCTGGTATTAAGGCCAGTGGAAAAAGAGCGTCAGCGGTGTATGTGATATATCTAGGTAAGACAGATTACTGATCCCCATACATCTCTGCTTCCACTTCCCAAAGCAGCAGGAGTGCTGGACTTTGTGGCTAATTAAGCCTGAGCTTGCTGAAAACTACTGGAGAAAGGAAGAGAGAGGGGCGAAGAAGTGGGGAGGAGAGGAAGTCGTATCCAGGGAGCCGTCAGGAACTTGGCCACGGCTGCAGGAATGGCAGCTGCAGCTGCAGCAGCTCACGGTCGGTGCACAGTTCCACTGAGAGCCATCGATGAAAATATAACTTTTTCACCGTCACACACCCATCTCAGTTATTTGTCTTCCTCCTCTTTATCTCTCTCCATCTGTCTTGATGTCTTCTCACTTTTATCACTGATTCATCTCATCACACCCTCCCTCAGCCCTCACACACCCACAGGGTCTGGGGCCTGCACCCGTATCTGATGTCAGTCTCACAGAGCCCCATATATATGCGTAGTCGTGTCCTGTTTTATTTTCCTCTCATGTTTCCTAGTCATACACACGCAACCTTCATGACGGCGCCAGATAAACAGCATCCAGCCTCATGGCCTCAAGTTCAAGTGGTGATCACGCCGAGTTTAAAGTGGAGGCTTTTGAGTGAGCAGCAAACAGACTTAATCAACCTGGTTGGTCTATATTTCTCCTTAACTGCCACCCTCCGGCACAAACAATATGCGGTCACGCTGCGGAGCTCTGCTTGACCACTGATTCTATCGGAGAAGAGGAACTTAATATATACAGATGGAGAGGGGAACCATAACAGAAGGATGGGGGCTCTGATTCAAATGAAGAAACTCATGAGAAGGGATGAGAGGCATTAGGGATGAGAGAAAAAGAAATACACTGTGGTAAAAAAGAAACTGAGAGAGCTCAAAAGAGTTGGAAAAAGTGACCAAGAAAAGTGGAAAAAAAAATAAAGACAGAAAAAGAAATTTTTAGAAGCCAGTCTGGCAGGGCTGCATGCAAGAAAGGGGATGACAGAAGGGAGAGGGGGCCATTGAGTGGCTCCACACAGAGATGGCTCACCCAAATATTTGTGGGAGCCTGTCTGAAGCAGGCCGGCTGTGACTCAGAACAGCACAAATCCCTCATTGACTGGAAACAGCTTCTTCTCTATGTCTGCGACCGCATGTTGTACAAAACCCTGGCTCTATTACCCCAGCTGCTGTCGGAGAACGCAGGGATGGTGGAAAATGTAGGGCGCTGGTCATAGGGCGATGCTTTTTATGGAAACACGTACTGTTAGATTAAAAATTATGTATGTAAAAACTTTCTTATGAAGGTTTCTTTTTTTAAAAAAACCAAACCCTCATTTCCTTCTTCTTTTCCCCTGTACTCTGCATTGCAGTGTCTATAAGCAACTGTGCGCGTACTTGTTTCAGAACAACCCAATTAGAGGAAAACAGAGGCAAAGGGGAAATGAGTCTTCTGAGTCTCACTGTATGGCTTCATTAAATCTTGTGGCAGCTAACAAGTGCTGTTCAGAATCAGGCCGGGTTATGAAATCTCTGCGTCAATGAGCTGTGTCCCATTTGCAAGCTTTGATTCTGGTTTATTTTTTCTACAGTGCTCTGTGGCCCTCAATCCTCCCACTCTTCACTCTCTTGTCCTAACAAACTGCGCTGATGCCAGGAGGACTCCGAGCCAGTCGGTGACCCTATAGACATCTGCTGCCTGCTACACATGTGGTTGGACCTGACATAAGCTCACAGATGGGAGAGGGAAATCCCAGGAGGCAAACGCACTATTCTGCTGTGGACCCACATGGAGGAAGGGATGTGGGAACAGCCGGCAAAACCTTCAATCTGGACCATTAAGGCAAAACAGCATTGGGGCTAATTTTCTAACCAGTCGGACTGTTATGAATTCAATTTTTCATTACAAAACATTACAGTGGAAGGTGGCTTATGATACAGATTTATGTTGAATCCAGTCTTAATGGTGAAACATAAGTAATCAGTTGAACTTGAAAATGTTCAAATTTAAAAGTATTTGCATTTCGCAAAAAATACTCAGCAGCTATTGTTACTCATATTAGTAAAATTGTTTTATTGTTTAAATTCTAAAAAGTGATCTAAGAGGAGGGTTTTGGAATGTTTACTTACTGTAGGGTCCTTGCCTGCCATTTGGCATTCCTCTATCTTGCTGGTAGACGCAGGCCAAAACACCTGGTGGTGAAAACAAACAACACAAAAACAAAAAATACAGTATTTAAACCGACAATGGGGAAATACGCCCAGGAAACCAGTAACAGATTGAGGGAGACATAAAACGAATATGAACAAGTTGAGGTTTGATCATATGCTGTTTACACAGACAGAAATCACAGGGAAAATTTATGGAAAACGAACAAAACAAAATGTTCAGAAAGTTTCTGTTTCAATTCAAGTTTCAGTGTCAGTGATTAAATCAGCTACCGGCTGTGGAAAATGTGTGTGTTTTGAAACCCAGGAGAGGTGCTTAAAGGTCTAGCTCGATGAATACATCAAGCAATTTACTTGGTAAAAATGGATGCGGTGCAGCACTCCCTGGGGGAACCTAAATGCTTTTCCATCTGTTTATGCATTTCATGCCTGTCAATTACACTGAAGATAACTCCTTCCCTGCATACAGAATCAGTTATCAGAGAGCTCAAGCATTTTTATGGCTTTTTTGAACAACCCTAAAATTGTTGTGATCATGGCAAATTTATGGTAATTTGCATATTATAGCACACATTAGAATAATATCTGCTGCAGCCGTTTTGTGATGTACCTTGTGGTGATCAGAGAACAGAGATGCAGGATGCCAAGCATTGCATCAGAATATGATATTAAGCATCTGCTGACCTTTAGTGTGCCATGGGTGATGTTGTTGATGTCCACGGAGAGGACGTGGTCCTTACAGCCCACATACATCCTGTCCTGGTCCTCGTCCATGTGCAGGATCCTGTAGTCCATGGCTGCATCTGATATACTGTAGTGTTCAAAGGACTTGGAGGTCTGCAGGTCTGAGAGACACAGAGGAAGAGAGGTCGAGGCAAAAATACAAATGAGCTTGTATCCACATTGACAAGAGAGCCATTTTCCTCCTGTTTCTGTTAAATTAAACCCAAGAGAAACAACTTAATATGAGCCCACATTAATCTCACTCTGATCAGAATAGGAGATCTCCATGTTATGTCCATGCTTGAGCCCAAGAGATCTAAAAAGAAATCTAAGTATGACTGTATTATGACTTTAAGGATTAGGGTGCCAATTATTAAACAAACCTCAGTTCTCGCAGGGGAAGACCACTGCACAATATATATCAGTGGTGCGGGCAGTTATTATTTAATGTAATAAGATAAAGGTTTATGTTTCTTTGGAAACATAAATGAGGTCTTTATAAAATTTGAATAAAAGTTGCGTTATCTGCTAATCTGTACCTTTTGTTTATGTTAACTTACTTGGACAAAAGATGTAATGTAAACAGATGTAATGTAAAACTGTGCTTATAAACCTGAGAAATGTATGATAAGCACAATCGGTGGCTGAGACAGAGTCAAGAGAGTGTCACAACACCCAACAGACTGAGACGAGTTTGAGATAATAGGAAAACTGTCTCCAGACTGGACTTGAGTTGTCTAGCTCGGGAAATAGACGAAACATTTCCTCTGTGAATTCCTCATTGAACCTAGAAGTGCTTCAGGGAGGTAAAATTAAGATGATTCTCTCTTTCTATCAAGATAAAAGCAGCCTGCTCTGAACATCATAGAGTGAGACTTAATGAACACAGAATAAATGGCTCCTGAAATTGATCTCGCATTGATTTAATGGTAACGACGCTTCTTGCTTCACCCAAGTTTCATCCAAGAAGCTGTGACTACTGAGGACATGTTGGGAGAGATACAGTGCACACTGTATGGAAAAAGCCTTCCTGCAGAGTCTCTTCTACTCATTAAAAGCTCACATTGTTCACACATACAAAGTAAACATTCTCCAACAGTTATTTTCAGCCTATTTGCTCCAGAGATAGAGAACTCTCAACCATACCATCAAAGGCCTTCGCTGTCGAAGCCAAACTCATGCATATTTATCACTTTTTCAATCTGCACTGAGAGCAGGGGGTGTGTGTGGGGGTGCAATGTAGATCTACACCCTCCATTTCCTCCCCTCCATTGATCCTCTCTGAGCTTTCTTTGTATTCCCTCCTCTAATCAACAAACAGGTTGCCTGTGCTTTGCTTCAGTGCCTTGGGCTAAAGTCACATTTTCATTATTGTGTGACATATGCTTTTGAGGCTGAGGCTTTTTATCTCGGAGGAAAGTGGCTTTTCTGTGGCACCCCTCACCCTGATCACAGGCCGTTGTTTGGCACAGTCGTCATGTAAAGCCTGGAGTGTTTAACATTAAATAAAGACATGTTAACCACTTCAGTCACAGACGAGTTTCCCACGACTCTTCACTGTCTACATTCCCCATGTTTAGGTAAATTGCCTTATATGGTTAATGTCTTGAATTGAGAGCAGGGTATTTTGGAAAACTGTGCCATCAGAGCCGAGAGCATCATCTGGTGCCTAATGAAGAACACGCACACAAATATGCCTCTGTTTTTACCTGACGAGCCAGAAACAATGAAAAGTGAAGGTGTCCTGTCAAGCAGATGTGTGTTTAATGAGAGAGAGAGATCGCACCGACTTTATGCTTCAAAGCTGAGAAGATAGCATCACAGATAGAGAGTGTGCTGTGCAAAGGCCATGTTATCCTTATTCTGAAAAGGCTAAAGACGTTACACGCCTTGCTCTGCCAGACTGCGAGCCACCAAGGGTGAAACACTCACTAACAGCTAATTAAAAACATGCAAGGCTCCAAATTCTGCCAAAGAAAACTATTTTATACATCTTCCTTGGAGGAAAGTCAGGAAACCCTTTTAGACCACAATACTGTACCTTACTTTTGCACTTTGAGGTAAATCTTAATAGTTTCCCGGAGCATGTAGGTGGCTCTGTCATTTAACATACAGCTGTTTACAGTGGATGGTCTGAGCAACAGTTTCAGTTTTACAATCATGCGTTATAGCTCTTACAGGCAGAAAGAATCTCAGCGGTTTGGTTAAACCTCAGTGGGCAGAAAAAGGGAGCAAGCAAAAGAACCACAGCTTTTTAAGTTATGTAATATTGGCCTGAAGTAGCAGCCATTATGAAGTTTAGCATTCTGTCAAACTCCTGCAGCTAAGCTAACTAGCTGTAGTTAGCTTAGCTGAGTCAGTTACAACAGGAGAAAAATAGAAATTTTTAACAAATATGGAGGAAATATTTTGATGAACTAGTTAATAAACAATATGACTGAAATAAAAGGAATAAAGTGCTGCCAACTTTTTCTTCTGTCACGCGAGTGTGTTTATTAGTTTGTGCTCTGAAAAATGAGGTTCAGTGACTTTTAACATCCACCCACTGTTAATTGACTTTGACAGTTTGGTCCACTCCTGCCTTCGCAGCTCTCTGCCTGACAGCATCCATCCAGAACATTCCACAAGGGGAACAAATTGTTCAGAGGGGTGTGGTGTTTAAAACTGTTTCATATTATGGTGAACTTGGTATTGTTTTCTCAGTGGGGGGAAATAGGAGACTTTCATGTTCCCTCATGAGGGTGGAAGGCCGGTTAAGCCTGGTGCTGAGGCGGGACACAGCAGGGGTGTGTCACATGGACCGAGCTTATTCACAGAGAGACAAACTGAAACCCTCTGGAGCCCACATACCATTGGATCCAGTATCTTTTCAGTGCTAGGGTTTCGACCTCATACAAACAAATGAGTCATGCCTGCACTGCTGCAGCATTGTAGATCAACGTTAAAGTTCACGTTGCCAGATGGTGCACCTGCTCTGTCAGGGAGGGACGGGCTGCTCTAAACAATTGTCAAGTAATTTCATAGTTATTCAGTATATGCACTGGGACCAAGAGTTTACAGAATCAATGCCAGCTCATAACCTTCGTATGAGGTCTTTGTAGAGGGAGGCTGCTACTTGTATTGAGTCCAAATTAATTCCCTCAGTGGCGTTTAACCAGGTTCTCTGACAGCACAACCCTGCAAATTTTCAAAATTAGATGTCACGAATGACAGTTTATCAAAACTGAAAACAAAAGCTGGAGCACAACTGTTTTTTGTTTTAGGGTCTGTGATGAAGAAATCCTCCGAACCACATGTGGGTTGTTAGTCATGAGTTTATATGCATTCCTCATTGTTGAAATCCCCCCTCTCCCGAGATGGAAGAAAGTCAAAAGTGTGTGTGGACATCCTTACTCTGGCATGGTCGAGCTGTTTGATGTGGATTTGGGATGCATAATTATGTATTCCATTTATGCTGAAGGACAGAAAAAAGTAATAAACCTGTCCTGCTTTGTGCAAGGATTGGGGATCTGCAGTTTTAGGGATGATGTTTTGTGGAAATACACAAAGGTGGAGGACTGCAAACTTGATAGTAGGACTGGGAAAAGCTCAGTTTTGACTTTCTTGCTGGTGTCCTCACTGCAGGTGGAGAGGCAGAAAGAAATTGAAAAAAGGGACGGAGGGAGCAGGGTTTGAGCATTGACAGTTGGTGGGTTTTCTATTATGTATGTGTGCAAGTGGGCCTTACACCGCCCTGCAGACCTCACAGCAGTCCCCAGTGCCCGGCCTTTGACTTTGAGCTTTGACCCATGGTGCCCTATTGGTTGGATGGCAGACCGGTGATAATCCAATCCACCCTGATCCATCCAATGGACAGTGACGTGAGCCGAAAGGGCAAGGTGGCGACGGGAGAGCTGAGACTTCCTCTCTCTTTGATGTAGGTTATTTGTGTGAAGTGGTCAAGCGGAAGCAGCACAAAAGCCTTTTGTTGGGCCAAGAAATGACAGCATTCATTCAATATTAAACAGCAGGTTGCTTTCTTTGCTGCAGAAGGACCCACATTGGCAGAAAACACTCCACACATGTTGGAGATACGGTCAAGATATCCTTACTTTTAGATTCTACCATGAGTCAAACTCCAAAAACACTGGGTCCACAATGCAACTTAGTGATGTATATCATTAGACCTTCCATTCATCATGTTGGTTTAAACACTGACATTAGATTAGTGAATATTGTTACTAAATTATTAAATGATTAATCAGTAATAAAAATAAGCAACAGCTGCAGCTCAGATCAAAGTCAGCAGACAGTTGGCCTGATGAATGTACCTTCATCTTCCAAGATGTATGTGATGTCAGCTGATCCCTGACTGATATCCTTTTTGGAGTTTCAAGATTAAATACAGCTTTTGTTTCATGACAACAGGCCGTATGTTTTGTTTGTGCTGTCACTACAGCTTTTGAAAAAAGAAATCTGAACTACAAGCTGTGATCATTGTGGCGGATAACTCAACACTCTGTAAACCGTAAGAATTGATTGTTCACGGGCACTGACATTGGAGTAATAATCCAGAGAGGAAACAAGCTACTGAGTCCCACAGAGTTAAAAAAGAACATCCTCTTTTATGTGACTGTGGTGAGAAGCCAAGTAGAAATAGAAAGAAATGCGGGCAACAGGAAGAGACCTGTCATTGTGGCCCTGTTTGTATGGCAGCAATTAAAGTGCAGGGGAGACTGCAGTGCAGTGTTGTGATTATACAGTCAGGAGAGGAAAGGCAACAACCACAATGAAGCTTTCCTCAGATTTTTTACCCCATAGGATTTTCTGACAGATTTAGCCTCCAAAGCTGTTTGCGTGATCAAATATTCAAGTATTACAGCAATTCTTCCAGAATAAAACAACGCCTCCATAGTTCTGGTTTGGGATGTACATACAAGGAGTGGTTTGTTGTAATGCAGCATCATAAAAATTAGAGAGTCACAGTGGCTGGAAAGTATGTGGGATCTTTATGAGAGAGGCAACTTTAGTTTCGGTCCGCCCAGGTCTGAGGTTTCAGGAGCTAATGCCAACTGACTGAGCTGGTGTCACTTGAACTGCCTTAGCGTCTTCTTCAATTTGATGAGAGATAGTAAGATGTGGCAGAACACAAAAGGAAACAGCGTAGCACGATGGTTTATTTTGAAGGGGAAATGTGGTGCCAGAAACGTGGTTATTACTGAAAAACACAGCTGCAGTTTGTAAGATTCCCCCTACTGTTTGCCAAATGACGGAGTCACCTCATGAAAATACATCTGCAGAGACTTTTCTGTCAACATGAAAAGGTGATAAATCAGCATGGAGCAACAAGATGGGATTATTTTGTCAGAACATTAGCTAGAGCCGCTGTGAAGTAGGGATGAACAGCTTTGACAGAATTGACTGGGAGTCTGGAGTGTTGAGTTTTTTGATTAACACTAGTGTCTGAACACAAGCCAAAAGGTCCCTGCACCTAATTAACACTTCAGGGTCAGACAGTGCGCCAATTACAAACAAACCATAGTGTCTCCCATGCAAATCAGTCCTTATCAACTGGCTTTCTACCTGAAAGGCCAGCATGAATAAATTAACTCCATGCTAATGAGGCTTGCTTTCTATTCAGCTCAAGGAGAACCTGTTCTGTGGTTGTCAGGGGCAGCTGGTGGGAGGACCCCAATCACCCGTCTTGATAAATATTGAAGCAGGGGCTTATACCGCCCCCTTGCAATTCATCTCTCCTCACAAAATGGAGCAGGTTTTATCACGGAGGCCTGACTTCAAACCCGGTGCCAAATACCATTGCTCTTTGTCCGGACAATGCTAAGAGCTCTTGGGCTCAGTTCTAGATGGCTGCACTTACCTAACACAGCGCTGGCCCACTCATACATACTGCGCCAGTAAAAGACTTTATCCTGGCAACTGACAGGTCCCTCTTCAGATGAAAAATGACTGTTGCCCGAACGGGACGACCATCCATTCTCCTAAGGGACTCAGCTCGATGGTATACAGTAATGACTGGTGGCGTATACATATGGCAGAAGGGAAGTTAAGGTGTCATTTCAGTGCGAGCAGACCACCCAGGACGTCCCGCGCTGGCTGACAGAGTCGTCCAATTGTCTGTCCAACAGACATACTCCACATTACCAGGCAGGCAGAACTCAGCACTCAAAATGCAAACAGCATGCACAAACTTACTGTACTGCAACTACTTGTCGTGGACAGATGCCAGCACTGGCTCAGAGAAGGAAAGTGTTATATATACTGTGTCTCATTAATTTCCCCAATTGTTTATCGCCAATTATCCATATCTAGACATTTATAATGGGGATCATATGACCACAGAGAATGCCGAAGCTCTTACGTATTCCTTCTCTCACACTGGTTTCCTGAAGCAGACGTATCTAAATATGACATGTGAGCCAGAGTGTTTTTCTCCCTCAGCTATGTGTATGTGTTTGTGCAGAGCGATGTTATCCAGCACCAGCATCAACTGCTGGCTTCAGTGCATGGCTGACCTGCTAAGGGGTTGGCTAATGTTCCCTGTTGGAGCTGAAATTTGAGATGAAAACCTGTCCATCATGCCATCCCGCCTGCCAGCTAGTTTGCATTCCCAATGCCCCAATTAGCACATGGCCTCGCCTTCACATGTCACCGGCAGCCGGTCTGTCACACAGAACCGATTCGTCCCGTCAGCCACGCTGACTTTTAGCCTTGACCTCTCACCTGTCCACACCAGGAGCAAAATAATGACAAATGCACCTGTTGAAACTTTTGGAGTTTCCTGTAGACTCCAGGAAGAAGGTCGTTTACATACTCAATACTAATTGGAAACAGGGTTTTCTCCCCTTAGTATTTGCAAGTGGTATCATTGTTAGCGGTGCTGTCGCATAGACTGGATCGCTTTCCTTTTTTGCAACTACCAGCAGCTCAGGACACTAACCATAGGAAAGCAATCTAAACTCTGTTGGAGTCATTATTGTATATTACATTGTCCAATTTGCATTTACTTTGTAATAATAATTTAAAGCAAAAAAACCTGTTTATTGCCACTTCCATTCCAAAAATCCATTCATGCCATAAAAATATTCTGATGATGGAAAAGGAATCTGTCTTATAGACAGCAAATGCCTTTTTTACCTCTGCAATGTCAAACACTGCTCAACTGAGTATCAGTGAAAGTAGTCATTGAACAGTTCAACATCCTAAGTTTACAATATACACAGCACAACAGAGGAAGGAGCACAAACAAAACCTGCATAAATTATTTAAGAAGAATAGGTTACTGATTTGTAATGATGCTAACCCAAGGATTTTCCAGTTGACCTTGGCTATCCTGCCTTTGTTCGTATTGATGGCCATTGATTACCTTTCAACATGTTGCAGGAAGGAATAATAAAACATTCAACAGGAGTAGCAAGGTCAGACACAGGGATGGCTCGACAGTCATACAGAGAAGGGCAGGCTGACAGAGGAGCTGTCAAACATCTCACACGCCGTCAGCCTC
This sequence comes from Toxotes lorentzi, assembly GCA_037833715.1. Lineage (NCBI taxonomy): Eukaryota > Metazoa > Chordata > Actinopteri > Toxotidae > Toxotes > Toxotes lorentzi. The sequence goes on along the minus strand of JBBMJY010000015.1, from coordinate 4,218,205 downwards.
AAGGCGGTGCAAGCTGGAGCTCATCACACTCGCTAACCCTCCTGCTGAAAATGTTCATGCCGCAACTCAGGTAACTAGATGGACATCTTGGGACATGAGTCTGAGGAAAATGCATACACACACAGAGAAGTAGCTCTCTATGCCATGTATACCCAAGTATTCAGGCTCAGAACACACACGCACATGCACCGCTAACCTATAGCTATTTGTAGCATGTCTTTGTCTGCCCTTGCCGACAGCTTTGACAGGCCCATGCTTAGCCCTGCCAAGAATTCCCCATAATCACAGAGCATCACTGATTTTACTTCACAGGCTTTATTATGTTTACCACTGGAAAATGGAGATGCTAATGTGCAGGTCTAATATAAGAGAGAGGAAGGAAGCTGTCTTATGTCACAAAAGAATTAACCAGAAGGCACAGACAAAGACCTGCTGGTCTGCTTCTGGCTACTCGTCAACATTGATCTTTAACACTCTGACCTTTCGTTGACCCCCAAAAGACCGTTACATACTGTTACCCATCTGTTGTTTGTATCACCAGATGCATTTCACAGCCATATTCATGTCTGTAAAATCATTCAAAGAGTCTAGAAAAGTTATATGATTCATTATAAGTAGTCAAACCTTCAGGGAAAGAAGGCCTGTGCATCAAATTATTCTTCCAATCAAATCAAATTAGATTTAAAGCTGAGATACTAGAGGTTGATTTAATATTCATTAAAACTACCTTGGTTTGACAGATGTTGTCAAGGAATTCAGAAAACGTACTAAGTACTGTATTTTTCAGATTAATAGTCACAGGTGCCTCTAGAGTACGGTATTTGAGGCATCTACTTTGCAAAACAGCTTGTAGACTGTGCTTCATTACTGTAGCTTGCAAAGCTGGAAAACCACATAGTTTTAACAAGGATTCAGCAGAGCGTTTTGCAACCGAAACGCAATCAAGTCAAGGAATGCAAACTGAGGCACTTACCACAAACAAACACACACTCTTTCTCAGACTTACTCACATACACACACTCCTGAAAACCCTCACTACCAAGTAAACATCCTTAAAAGACTGACATCCACCTACAGTGTATGAACAGTACCACTCCTGTATGAATAATGGCGGGGTGAGTGGAGGTAGTAATGAAGCATGATAAAAGTGAGGAGGGATCCGGTGTATCCGCTCTCTGAGAGCCTGGTTCCTGATCTACACGCCTGGTCCCGTTCAGGCTATGAATGAAGCCCATGTGGCTCATACCAGTGTTAGGGAGCGCTCATTAAACCACAGACATCATCTTAATCAATCTCTCCTATGTCTTAACCAGGCTCTCTGCCAAACATGTGTGCAAAAATCTACATTATCCACACGAAAGCATGCGAACGCCTTTTCACTTTCAAATAAACATCGTTCAGGGTTTGACATACATGCTATATATATTTCTAAGTTAATACTGTATTAAAAACTGGAGGTTCGCCAGAACAGAGTGAGAGCACTGATGAGGTTAAATGATCCTGATCATGAACGCACACCACTGCCCCGACTGCCAACTGAAGGGATAAATGAGGCTGAATTGTTGATCCCACCATTCCTGGAATGGCATTTTGGCAACAGTAGAACCCACCTCAGATACAGTAGCAGAACTAATAAGCAGCATATTAACCATGCTGTGCTTCAGTTTTACCATGTATTGAAAAACACTCTTCTTACAGTTTACAGGATACAAAAGCAGTGTGGTTGTTTTTGTGCTTGCAGGAGCTAATGCAGCACTGTTAATACCTCTCAATTATACTTCTACTGCTACTTAAACAGTAGCTCATTCACTCCATTAACGCAGTATGTTGTCTGAGCAACTACTACAAGTATTCAGAAGTCTGGAATCTGTTTGACAATGTCTAAAATTAACAGCAGTGCTATGTCAGTCCTGTCTGTCATCTCAGTACATGACAATAGACATAACTCATAACTTGCACTCTTTGCTAATTCACTTTGAAGATTGCATTGCATTACATCTGTGGAAAACAATGTATAAAACGTTGCTAAGAAGCTTGACAAAATCTCTGAAATTGATCTGAAAGTTCATTTCTGAAAGGACATTTGTGTGCACAGTTGCATACTCTTAGCATTTCAGCCTCATTGTTGCAAAGCAAATACATCAAACATGTCATGAAACGGGCCAAAATAAATGTTGAGGGGTTATTATCTTTTATCACACTGGGTATCCCTAAACAGTTTTGCTGTGAGGTAGGGGCCTGTGTTTATTATCCGAGGCAGAGAAAGAACTGCTTGAGAGTTTATTATTTGGGTTAGTTGCATTTTTCACTGTTTATCGTGCGGTTTTAATTGTGGTCTGGCTGCGTCACCGCTAGAACACAAGAGTAAGCAGAGTGAGGGAGAGAGGAATGTCAGAGGCAGCAACTTCTCTGCAGGACGGGAGGCTACACCGCAAGTCCGATGAACCTGCCTTACCCCTAGATTGGATTTCAGCAGTGGCACAAGTAGGAAAAGGGGAAGGATTTTCAAGCGTCCTGATCTATGTACAACACAAGTGTCTCACTCATTCAAGTTTATTTTTTTGGTTTAGTTAGCTCCAGCTCGCAATAATTAACAGGTTTTCACATCTGGCGGTAGAAGAATTCGGACTCCACGACTAACCTTGGCCACCCAGCAGGTGCCAAAACACCTGCACTTTCTTCCCCTCTGGGGCACCGCTCTTCTAGTCTTCTTCTATGACTCTTCATTCATCTTTCTGGCTGCTTTGGATGGAGCCCAAGTTCCTTGAATTCTTCCCTTGGAGAACAGCAGTGTTTATAGGAGAAGTGAGCCTCAACCCTAGGCTTCGAGAGTCTCCCTAGTTAGAACCCTCATCCTCCTCGGTTCGAAAATGATTTCTAACTCAAAACCATAAGGTAAATCTACTCATAAATTAAAGCTGGAATGTAAATTCACACCTAAAGTTGGTTGTTTAGCTTTGAATAAACATCCCTCTACTTCACAAGATGCCATATTCTGCTTTTTACTCATGAATTCACCTGAATGCATCCTCACACACACAAGATGAACACTCATTAACAATAAAGTCCAGAGACTGTTTTGAAAGAATTAGTGCACTGCAGTCAAATTCTCCTTTTACGGTCCTCCCTGAGGTGAGACACACTTACGGTAAGTAACACAAATCAAACCTGATCCACACTCAGAAAGGGAATGGAGTGTTCCAGGATTATAGGGATTGGCTCGTTTTCAGCATGACCACCTTTGGCCTTTTAAAATGGCTATTTGGAAAAACCAGGGAGCGAGGAGTGAGTGAATAATGTGACTGGAGCAGTAAAAACCAAAGATAGTGATGGTGTTGGGTTTTCTTTCTATCCAGTCATTAGTTTTGGCTTTTCCCCCCTGAGCTGTCGTATTCAACAACTCACACAGTGCAGAGCAGAACCAGACTGGACCATGACTGCAGGCTGGTTCAGATATTTGGAATGAAACAATAACCAAAGAAACCTGAAAGAATAAAAGGGAAAGAAAGAGAGAGAAGCAGAACAACACTGAAGCATGTAGGGATAGAATTCTCCCAAACTGGGAAAATACGTGGCACAGTCAGGCAAATTTAGTCAGAGCAACAAACAAAAAACAAAACAAAAACAAAAGTACAGCTGCTTCAGCCTTACATTGTAAGACTTATCTAACTAATGCAAAAACCTTACTGATGGACAGCCTCAGCTGCTCTGTGCTGCCTAATCCACAGCGAGAGGTAGTGAAAGGTGATCAAACGTCTCCGTCAGCCCCTGCACACTATCCAACCACTGCGAAAAGGTTACTGCATGAGTAATCGGCCCGCTCATTCACATGGACTCACGCAAGCACTAACACACACACAAATATGCCCCACCCACTCACTCCTAAAGTATATTCTCCTTTGAAGGGAACATCATAAATTCACAAAATAATCTATGTAAAAGAAATTAAATAAATCAAGAGAATCAAAACCAGAGGCAGCAACAACACAGGCCTGCAGCACACAGTGGTGTGATTAAAGTTTAACTAGGAACAGATTCAGGGTAGTTTTGACAAGTAGTGCCACCTCCTGCAGAGGTCTGACTTTTTGCTCACACACAGCAGGACAATGGATGGACATGGACTGCCCAAGAACAGAGCTTCAAAGGCCTGAGGTGTGCGTGTGATTGTGTGCATAGTTGGAAATGTGTCAAACTGTCAAGGATTAATCCGATTCATAAAACAGCACAGTTGCACATGCAAAGTCTAGGTAGGCCTTATGCTATCCCATAACGATGTAGCCCCTGGCTAACCTTGATTATCAACCATTTGTTTAGCATTAGCGCACAAAAAACATGGCATCTGTGCAACCTCATTATGTCTGCAGTGAAACACAGCAAATGGACAAAGGCCAGGTTTATAGTTTACATTCATTTCAGGGGCGCATGTTTGTTATTTCTTCTTACCTTCGAAGGAAAGGAAGACTCTTGGCAGAGGCTGTGGGAGGCTGGAGACCCCGGTGGAGAGGAGAGACAGAGCCAGGAGGGAAAGTGCCATAGCTGACACCAAAGGTGGCCTGGCCAGCCCCTCTGGCCTGTCCATGACTGCACCGCTCAGGAACCAGGACCAGTCACCACTGGATGCTGGAGTGCTTTTGGAGAGAAAATCAAGGATTTTAAGTTTAGGTTTCCCTCGCTTTTGGAAGTCATACCGGGAAGTTAGGATTTGAAGATTTCTGACTGATGCCCCCTAGTGGTAGTATCAGCAAAGACACTTTGGCAGATAGCAGCATATACCCGGGACATGGATGGGGTCAAAGTGACAAAAAGGCTCCACCAAGACAAGAAAACTTTAGATGCTATAATGGCATACAAGTTGTACACACAGTGGCTTTAATCTTAACTACTAAACATCTTTTTATCTGTAAATCACTAAATCAGTGATCACTGGGAGACAGCTGTTTCACGTTAACAGAATAATATATTCACCTCATTTAAATGCAATACCATCTACTGCTGTGAGTGTAAGTAACTTTGCAAGAAGAAAGAAATAACACACAGGATAACACACAGGATACAATCCATAACCAGTATTTACAGTTAAATCCTCAGTCTGACAGATCCAGAAATGCTGACTGAGCCCAAACTGCACCGACTGAAGACACAGATGAGAGCACAATATGTCAGTTAAATCCCATCACTTACTATATCCTTGCAGATGTACTTCTCTTAAATATGGATGAGTTAAATCTACCCAAAAGAGCTGCCGGAGAACCGCTCCCCTCAGCCTCTTCTTGTTTCTTTTCCATAACAGGACAAGAGCGGCTCAATTATTGATAGAGTCAGGTACTGTACTGCCTGCGGGGCACTAACTCCTACAATGCAAAACTCCACTGCTGGAGAGAGACTTGGCTGTTTTAACAACCCAAACTGTTACTCCACCTGAGTCTAACAAAAATCACAATGCACTCGGATATAAAAATGACCCTTCCACAAGCAAAAAGAAAAATGTTTTTACCAGAGGGTGGATCCCTGCTCTCATGGCTTATAGATGTGCAATGAAAAATTGATGGCCCAGAGATGAGAAAGCTGCATGATTGCTATGAAAATTTCAGTTTGGGGTGTAGTGTACAAATAGGTTGAGATATGGGTGTGTGTGGTGGAGTGAAGCGTGACTGATATACAGCAGCCGTGAAACTCTACTGTTCAGGTGCATAAGGATAACATATGGCAAACTGCAGAGGAATGGGATCTCTTTGGCTGAACTCAAGAGACATAAAAACAGCATGGGGCTTAACCAGACGTCCCTGGCCGCTGTACTGCAGCCCCTCTCCTGCTGCATCATCCACACACAGACAAACACACACCCTCCCCCAGAAACTCCCTCAGCTTGGGCATCTGCAGCTTTAGTTAGTCCTGTCCTGAGGCTCGGCCCTTGTCCTGTTCTGGTCAGATTTCTGCCTCCATCTCAATACAATGCAGGTGAATTGAGCTGTTTTTATTTTTTATTGTTATTTTTTATTTTTTAATCAAGTTTCTCTTTAAGTCTGACAAGAGTCTTAAGTTTACAGCTTTGGGAAACGGAATAATTTCTCGGGTTGGTTGGTTCCAGTGGCAAGGTCTGAGGTCTGTGGGTTATCCACAGTACCAGGACCCGAGAAAAATAATTACATCCATGTTCTTTGATTCCACATGTAATCTGGGGTTTTTACAGAATTGTCAAATTAGGGTTGAGATGCCAGTAAGTGTGAAAACTAAGAAATCTGACTAATTTAAGTGACTCAGTGCTTTAAACTGTTGAATGTCTCCTCCCTGCAAGCTCAGAGAGATGGTGATCTCCCAGAGAGAGGCTCTGGCATGGAAATGCATGTCTCACAGCTGCTAAACTCATCGTCATGGGAGTTAGTCACCTTCCGAGTGCCTCATGACATTTAGACACTTACTTAGTTTCACAAATACCTCCATTTCTTTGATGATCGCCACACTAAAGACATCAACAAGCCCCCCCCAGAT
>JBBMJY010000015.1:4188608-4211616 GCA_037833715.1 Toxotes lorentzi | reverse complement strand
CCCCCACCCACACACACACACACACACACGCGTGGAGCACATTAAAGCTCGTCTAGATTAATGTGTCTCCCATTAAAAAGGTTCTTTACTATTTGTTGCCATGAACAAAAATAATAAATACTTCAATTAATTAATTGTCGAGCTCTTCAAAGTTCAGAAATTCCAGCTCTGGGTCTGCCAGGAATCTCTGCGACAGCAATTAAATGCCTCTCCACAAAGGAGGTCAGCCTGAGTGAAGTGGAGAGTTATATTTCCAGTGGGGTGTAATGATAATTGTGTTTGTTGTGCATTCCTTGGCTGACAGCCTAATGAATTTTCCATCTCACTTTTTCAGAGGCACCACTCAAAAACTAATATTAATGAAAGCAGAAAACTGCGTAGCTGCACAAGCAAATAATTCTTTTTTTCTCTCCCCTCATTTTCCAAACTGGGTCTGTGATTGTTTGGCTTCCATCTGCTCTCGTTAATGCTTTAAACATATGAACACAATTTAGCCAAGGGAAATTGAGGGAAGAAAGTCCTCTGGATTTAGTTTGATAGATTGAATTATTTAATATTTTGGTCTAATTCTTCCTCCTGGACTGGAGAAAAAGAATAAAAATTGAAATCGTAAACATGTTGCTCTCTGGCCCGGCTCTAACAGGACAGTGTGCGTTCATACCACACCCTGTCATTCAGTTGTCAGTGACTCTGTTACAGCCACATGTTCCTTCACACACGTCTTGCAGGCATAGCAAAGATATGTATTATAAGTGTTTAGATCCACTAATTAAACAACATGTGAATCATGCAATCATTCATAACCTATTACATAAATGTATTTTTTTTATTAGTAAAAGACAAAGGTTAGCTAAAGTTTAAAGCAGAGAAGAAACATTTTGAATGCAATAAAATTATGTAGAAAAGTTCAGTGAACGAAATAACCATTTAAGAAAAAAAAAATCAGTTTACCAGCTTCAGGATACCACAGAAATTACAAACAAAGTCATGACTCATTCTGGAAATGTTTTGTGTTAATATCATAGACAGTACAACCAAAGCACATGAAGGAGACACAGTCTGATGTAACATTACACAAAATTGTTTAAGGAGCAGCAAATGAAACGTGTTATATTTGCCAGAGTGAGTTTACTCCCACTATCCTCACCAATTCTCAGTGGTGGGACTCTGCACCTGTTAGCCTCAAGCCTACCACCTTCGCTCTGCCTCCTGCCTCAGTACGGCACACTACGGCACAGTACAGCAGGTAAACCCTGCTCTGGTAGAGACAGGATTAAGATCAGTCCCTGGTCCAGAACTCACCTTTGAGGAGCTCGCTCCACTTGTAAAAGCCGGGTACCAAACCAGACCCAGGTCTTAATAATCCCCCTTTAGACACCTTGTTTCCAGTCTCCTTCGGTGACACCAAAGAAGAAAAAGGCTGCTATTCCATCTAAGTGCTCAGAGAGCAGGCTTGACTGAGAGAGAGAGGGAGAGAGAGAGAGAGTACAGGAGAGAGGGAGGAGAGCGAAAAGACAGAGACGGCTGGTGTCCTATTACACACTCTTCACTCAAGTACCCCTCCTCCTCCCCCTTCTTCTCCCCCCAACCCCTCCCTTACATGCTCGTCCTCCCTCCCTCTGTTAACTGGACAGCAAGCGGATCACTTTAATATGCACAGCTTAGAACATGAGAGGTGGAGGACTCCTTACCTCACACACACAGAAAGAGAGCAGGTGAAGCCTGAAAGGTCAAACACATCCAGGACTGGTTTTAATGGGTGGACGATCAAACAGCCGCCCCAGAAATCAAATTTTCCTTCCATTATATGTATGAAAATGACAGTTTTCCACCGAAATTGGTTCGGGAAAAGTCAAAGGATCACCAAAGTCAGTGGTTTTCATCGTCTTGGCACAATGACACTGCCATCCCAAGAGCTGTGCAGCTTGCGTGGCTGAAAACAGCCGAGTTGTTCCTCTTTCTTTTGTATTGCATATATTCCTTCTCAAGCTGCCCCTCCTGTCCAGTATATTCAGATGTCCTCCTGCAGTAGTCTCGCTATAGAAGTATGCAAACCCAACTTGTAGAAATCTTGTTCAGCTCTTTTGAAAAAAAAAAAAAAAGCTGCTGTTAACACACAATTGCTTTAAATGGGCTCACTGGGGAAAGCATTGCTCAGCACAGAGAGCTAAAAATGCTATGCTGAGTGTCTGAACCATGCCAGACCTGCATCACCACAAACGCCTCTTCTAATATTGATGTGTAGCTCCAACACAAGCCCAAACCAGAGGAGTCAGGAGTCTAGAAAGACTTAGCTTCGGTATATATTACCACGATGCCTTTGATTTAACTCTATTTCCACACTGAGCTCCAGAGAGACAAATTATGCTCTGTTTGCATTTTCATGAATGAATGCATTTGTGTTATTCCTGAGCTTTGAGTGTCACATGTCAGTTCACTGCAGGTTTGAGCCAGGATGTGAAGGATTTAACACTTTAGCACTTTGGCTTTAAGTTAAAAAGTACAGCTTGTTGTTTAATCACAGCTCAGGAAAGAAAGGAAGGGAAAGAGTGTGTGTCAGGGTGTGTGAAGCATCTGACAGAGAGAGAAATTAAAATAGGGAAAGAAAGAGGGGTTCACTTGCGGCTCAGACAGGAGGAAATAATTACCCCTCTTCTTGACAATGGAGTCTGATTTACGCCTCTCCAATTAAAGTGTCAGGATGGTCCACAAGAGCGATGCAGGTTTTTCATTGGGCCCGATTGCACTGGTGGAGGAGGAGGAGAAGAATGGAAGGTGGGTGAGAGCTAAATAGAGACGAGGCGTATCCTTTACTATCCCCATGACAGAGCTTCAGCAGTAAATTAACTTAATGAGAATGTGGTGAGCCAAAGAGAGTCCAACAAACGCCAGACAGGTGTAACGTCTGACAGGGGGCATGATTACAGGGCTCTGTCTAACACTAAAATGAATCCTAAAAAAAAAAAAAAGAAGATGCGCAGTCAAACATTTTTTTCAGGTTAATTCCAAAAACTGATGTTACTCTCAAGTCGGAAACAGTCTCGCCACGTTACATCTGAACTGCAGAGTCACACACCTTTGAACAACCTGTCCCCTGTTAGCACTGCAGATGTTATGCATTTGTCACACTGAAGTTAAATGCGCAGGCCGATGTCAGGAGAGGCCCTCCTATGACGCTTGCCATATCACACACACGTGTGCACTCGGTGAGATGCTGTCTGGTCACGACTGTAACATACTAATATACTGTCACCTCTGCTGTGATATTTTACTTTGGGTCACTGCTCACATGTTGTGGCTTTGCTCTTTCCTGTGGATTCTGACAGAAACATGATCAAATACAGGAAATCCATTGATTTCCTATGAACCAAGAAAAGCGTGTAAGTTGACCATGACCAACGTTTTCTTCTGTGGTGAGGTTTTCAACTCAATAAATAACTTGATAAAGACAAAAATACTTTTATTTTGGAAATTCCTAAAAAGAATTCCTTCTCCCTCATTGAAAAAACAAAAACATAATATTTGTCATTTCAAAAACGCTGCACACCGGAAGTCTGCTTCAATGCAAAACTCCATCAGATCTGTTGAGATGGAGCTTTATGGACTGTTCAACTCTCAACACAATTTGTCTGGGAGGTTATCTTGTATAGTAAGAGTGTTCCATTAAATCCATGAACTATTAAACTTGCAAAATTTTAAGCAGGCGTACATATTCCAGTCAATGTAATAAAACAAGATAACTGAACTAGTGGGTTGACGATTGAAATATCAGGGAGACAAGCAGGGTGTCATTTTACAGCCTGACGCGTGATTGAGCCACTGATTCAACAGTTTGTGTGCTGCACATATTTCTTCAAGAAATAAAATCAGATTAAATTTTCCCATCAGGGCAGCTGCTTTGATTTTACATATGTTCATTCCATCTGTGCAGCCAGTGTTTACTTGTGACCGACACTTCTGCCAGCCTGTGAAAGTGAGGAAAAACAAAAGGCAGAGACGTGAATAATGGGATCACTAATTAGCTGCCAGGCATCAAAGGGCAAATCTGATAAATGCTAAACAGGAATAGGCAGCGTCCTTCACTTTCAACAGCTCTCTCCCAGAGATTAATCGAGAGGTTTAGTCACCCCTGCAAGAAAAAAAAACAAAAAAAAAGGTGAGGAATTTTGCTTGAGTCACGCTCCATGTCAAAACAGCTTGAGAGAAATCTCCCAGCACCTCTTTCTCAGTGGCAAGGCATCAGCTGGAATCCATACATTACTGTGCAAGTACAGTGCTGTGCAGCAATGAGTCGGCACCGCTGAGGTCGTCTCTGATCTGTAATGTGGACTGACTGGGGCTGAAAAGTGAGATGGAGTGTGACTTTCTCTGTGAGAGGGTCATTTCCATAAGAGAAGCACAGCAGATTAAACAGAGGGTCCAGCACAGAGAAAAGGGAACACAGGGAGGTAAGGAATGAGAGAACAGACAAGCTGGCAATGAGCTCACAAAAGGAAACAATCTGCAAACTCATTAAAGTGACTCATTTGTCCATTGACTAAATTTTGGTTCCAGCAATTTTTCCAAAGCTAAAAACGCACCCAGACCCACATGTTGTCACTCAGTTAGGTATGGATCTGAACCCAGTGGATGCATTTCTGAGAGGCTTGGAGCACCACCACCAACAACAGTGGTTCAGAGACTGGGTGTTGTATTTTATGCCATTTTTCAGTGTTGCTGTACACATATGGTACAAACCCTCAATCACTAAAACAAAGGAAAAACCTACAGACAAAGAGGATACTCCACTGTACCCACATTCAAAACCCTGCTCCAGTCAACTGCAGGTTTAAATATCTCACGGTCAAAACCACCCACATATTTGCAAGGGTGAGACAAAACAAATAGAGCTGCCATCTCAGTTAGCAACATTCAATATTTCATTCAGGGTTTTTAATGTACAATGCCTTTACAACATTACATTCAGACAAGAATTATTTTTAATAGAGCAGAAAGCATAAAGGAAAAACTAAATTCAAAGAAAAGAATCCACCTCTCCTCCAAAATTGAGCAAGAAAATGTTAAATGTGTTTACTAAGGAAGGTTTGTTTAGCTTAACTGTTCTTATGTTTTCTTCTAGTTTTGTTGTTTTCCTGCTCTGTGGCAAGTGGCCTTACCTCGATCACCACAGTAACTGCCCAAACATGTCCACAGCGGTTTGCAATCATCGTCTGTTTAGCAGAGATGAAGAGACCATGTCTGTGCTATTTGTGACTTGGAAATCGAGCGCCAACGCTTGGAAATGGCCAGTGTGGAGCCCAACTGTCCCTATTTTACCTGAAACACTATACTGGTGATCTCTCATGTGTGTCTCCTCTCCCATCACTGCACATCATTTCCTGTCCTCCACACTTCCATCTCAGTGGGTGGGGTAAATAATAAATCAAATTAAAAGTTCTCTCCTCGAGGCATTAACTTCCACAGGGGGAACTAATGGAATCTGGTTATGATTTATCCTGCTTCCTTCCTTCCTCCTTTCTTGTGTAGCTGCTGTGCTGCATGTGATGCTGAGCTCCACAGTAGGATGGAGTATAACACTAAGATCTTAGTGGATTCAATAGAGTCAGTACACCACTTACATCCACAAGTTTATTAGTCTGTTTAATAAACTTAATGAACTTACATGTAAAAAGCCACCACTGTTACAGTAGTTGTGGTTTTCAGAAGCAGCTTTACAAGCCTCAAGTTGAATTTATGTGTTGTTTACTGGTCTCTAAGCAATTTTCCAGATATCAAAAGCTCTGTATCAAGACATAGCAATGCTCTGTGACGATCAAGCATTCTTGATGCATGCCTCTGATTTCCAGATACAGACATTGTAATGCTTTAAATCATTCTTATCTGTCTTTAGAGATCAGCCAGATTATGTCCAAAAGATTACATCCAGTCTCATGAATTTAGGTTTAGTTTTCCCCTTAAGTAGCTTCCAAGTGAGTGAGTATTCCTCATCCATTTGTTCAAAGGATTGACTGAGGCTATATCACTCCATTAAGGCATGGCATTATTCAAATCCAAGATGTCAACTTTTCTTGTTAGCATCACCACATCACACGAAAAAATATCTGGTGTCTTGTAAATCTATTTTTCTGTGAATTGTGCTTCAGTCTTCACTGACCGTCATTATGTAATACACCAAGCAGACAATTTAGCTAAGGGCATGGGTTTCATTTAAACTGGGACTGACATAAGCTACTATATCTTCCGTTTTTCACACTATGTCAGAAAGTTGCAATAAAATATATAAATTTATGTAAGAAAAGTACTGAGATTACAAGACCGAGAGAAGAATTATTGTTCAATGTCAAATGCAATAAGATAATGTTGGATTAAACCCTTCTTGCATGAGGCAGCATTAATTGAAACATGAAATATAACTGCTTTTTGTGAAATAGCTTTTAGCGGCTGGACAGTATTCAAATGATTAACAGAACAACATGCCTGGGTAGCAGGGATTTTTAGAAAACTGAAACAGAGTGAGTGCTGAGAGACCAGTGTTGGGTATGTGGATATTTGGCTCGTAGTCTGGATAGGCTGATCACTCTGGGATTAGACACGATGAGACAACCTGCCCAAGAGACTCAGATTTTGGAACGAGTGGTTGGACTCAGGCGAGTGACAGCTGCTGGGAAGAAAGTCCTGGAAGCAGACCCAGGAATAATGGAATTGCTGGAGGGTGGTGAGGTTGCAAGAATGATTGATGATTGATTGATGAAGATGGTTTTGGGGAGCCACTGGCCACTGAAATGGAGATATCTCGCTGGTAAGCTGCAGTGAGAGTGCTGGTACAAAGATAGTGGCCAGAGAAACTGGGTACTGAAAGTGTTGGATACCATTTCAGGTTTTTGAGCATACAATGTTTGATAGCTACTGAGGCAGCTGTGGAGCTGAGTCTGAAAATGAGGGAAAGCCGAGATGAGTGTAGTCCAGTCTATCACTTGAAGAAGCTTGTTCCAGCCATGTAAACTTGGAAGGTATGTAAGTATGTGTGGAGATCTTGAGAGAGTCTGAGGAGGCTTGAAAAGAGAAAGCAGGAGAGTTCTGTATGCATGGATGTATGTTTACTCTTAAAGAGGCATGGTGTGCTCAGCTTTGTTTTCTAAGCCGATAACAAAACCTCCTTCATTTAAGAAAATGCAGACTGATTATAAATGTGTTTCAAGCATAACATTTTTCATGTAAATGTGGGACGGGTTTATCTCCAGATATACAAAGTCATTTAATTCCCTGCGTCCCTCCATGCTCCTTATAGTGAAAGACTGCTATTCATAGTGCAAACACACAGCCACTCAGCAGATGCTCTCAGCTAAATAAGTTATTTTAATGATGAGCACGCCACCGAGACAAAGACAGACTAGAAGATTGTGTAGAAAAAATGGTACATAATGCTACACCCAAGATACTTCAACCCACCGAGCTTTGCATTCTCGTTCAACATCATCATCACGGAGGCGAATCCATTTTGGCCTGTCAGCTACAGCTCATTAACTTGCCATGCTAGTTCCCATCTCGTTACTGTGCCTTCTGCTGCACATTACTGAATTTCATCCCTCATTTCCCTGAATTGTTGCTGTGTCCATCTTTTTCTTTTTTTTATGGTGAAAATACTACTTGACATGCTTCCTACAGCTGTATCTTCAAGTAGAAAAACAAGTGAGCGTAAAAGTATAATGAATAAAACTAACATGTATCTTACTGTTTGAACCAAAAAGGACTCAGAGCAGAATCAGCTGAGTTTAACTCTCAGATCACCACTGTGGCTGATTTGGCCAGTGAATCAAAACTGTGATAAGATCTACAGTGATTACTTTGACAGTAAATACCCTCAGTGATTGACAGTGATGAGATACAACATACTAATTGGAGAAAATCTTCAAAAAGGAAAAAAAAAAAAGCCTGTTGCAACAAGCACATTCCTCCTCAGAGCAATTTATCACAATTTACATGTTTTAGGCAGAAGGTCTAGGATGGAGAGAGAGATAAAAGAGATAAGGAGATAAAAGTCTGCTCGAGGGGGGACTGATATTTGTTTTTATCTTTATATGAATTCCTGTAATTTCCTGTCACTGTGGATCACTGCTGTGACTTTAGATCTGCATGCAGCTCCTCCACAGGAATTTCAATCAGGGGTTCTCCATGGGGGTTTTTCTCCCTTGAATCGTCTCAGAGCCACAAGGTCACTCAATAGGTGCTACTGTCTTCAATGCGGTTGATGGCAATATATATATTCTGTGGGCGCTCCCAGCTTTAAGGAGATCATGTCAGTGTCAATTCTGAATGGTCATGATTGTCCGACCTTCATTAGAGGTCTGTCACCTGTCTATCACCAGGCTGGTGCCAATCAGAGGTTGACCTCTCTGACCGAGTCGAGAATTGGAGAACATGCAGATTTTTCTGCTGTTGCTGCAACTCACAATGCCTGTTGATGGTGTGAATGGTTTTGACCAAAATCAGGATGAGAGTGTAAAGAAGAAGGAACACACCAAGACCTCGGAAAGTTTCACATGCAAGCAAGTCCAGGGAACCTGAAGGAGCTCTTGAAGGTGAAAATCTCGTCACAAATCTGAACTAATATCTTTGAACACGCCAACTCTCATTACAGAAGAGTAAAACCTTAACATGTCATCCAGTCCATTATGATATTAAAAGCCTTGATTTAGAGAAGCATACAGGTCAAAATGCCAACTGGTTTCAACCTCACAAGGTCTTCATCAGGGCTCCAAATAGCTCAGGGAGAAACTACCTGTGGGGTCACCGTTTTGACCAGTATGGCCAAATAAATAAAGGCCTTTAATATAATTTCTTCCCAAGAAGATTTGCCTGCCTGAGGAACATTTTTTGTGCCTTGACCAACACTGTGAGAGTACAGTAAATGAAAGTCTGGCGTTACAGACATCCAAACTAAAAGTATTAAAGTAACGTGTACAAGGTGTTTAAGCTCAGGAGACCTAGTATCATCTATCTCAGACAATGTAAACATCTGGAGTTCCTTAAAGGCTCTTCTCACAATCATTTTAAACACCAGCAGACAGCTAAATGGGACAGTTTGCAGCAATCGTGGCATTGTTTGAAGTGTGAGGATGGATGGGTTCTTTGAGCATCTGTGGGCCAAAAGAACCCTCCCGATGTATTGGCATCTCATGCATTTAGTCAGGATTTTTTTTGGATTTCTCAAAGTTCAAAGGTGAGTACTATCTGTCTCTGAGTGGCTAGAGCTCATTAGGCTGAGAGCCCGGGTCTCTCTTTAGAAGCACATGGCTCAACTACCGTCAATTTCTATACATCAGCAGATTGTTCGGATTCATGGAAGCAGCAGCCCCCACACGCTACCTGCATTATGAACAGATGTGCCAGGAGCTGGAGCCCCTGATCCAGCAATGCATGACGAATGGCTGAATTTCACCAAAGGCCAAGGGTCAAGTTGTATCCCTTACCCGACCCTGGCATTAGACACAGATGCATGATGTCAGTTCCCATGTGTTAGAACTGGAAGGTGACTGCAAACCCTTTGAGACACCTAAGACTTCACTGCGGACCTGCAGTCCTGGCAACCACTCACCATGAACCATGAACCTTCAGTTTCCAGATACCCACCTCAAATTATTCGATCCCAGAGGAGCTGCTTGCTTTTTTCCATTCACCTTCGCCTGCCATTCACCTCTACCAACTATCCCCCTGACACCCACCAAAGCCATTCACCTGTGAATGTAAGCGCATAGAACAAGAGGAGGTTTAAATTATGTCTCAGCTTGTAGGCCATGGTTTCAGTTAGTCCTGGCCTTGTAACTCCTGGTGCTCTTTTTTATTGAACACTATGCAAGTCCACCACTTAGTGAATACACTCTTCAAAAAAAAAAAAAAAATAAAATAAAAAGGGACCGCTGCACTCTTGCCTTTCCTGTGAAACATCAAAAGATGCCCTCTTTCAACAGTACCAAATCCAGAATCCACTAATATCTTGTGTTACAGCTTTAAGGATGGATAGAAGATTGTTTAATGTTCAGCAGATGTTGAATTTAACGTGTTAGCTGTATCATTACCGGGTAAAAAGTGATTTCGTACAGCCGTTTTTACTCTGGAAGCACTGTAAACACAATATGTTGCCAGATATACTTAATTTCCAAGAATTGTGTCTTGTTTTCCACTTCAATTTAATAATTTGGTTTTGCTTTTCCTGTACATTAATCTCATCTATATTCACCAGCAAATTCCATTTCTAGACACCATGAATATAAAGTTTGCCCAACTTAATTTATTTGTATGTTCTTCTAGTTTGAAAAAATAAATTGTTCACTTTTAATAATTCACATGATTAATAATGCCATATACGTTATAAGTCAGGACTTATCTTATGACTGTTCTCAATAAATACATAGACAAAACAGAGATATCTATCTTTGTGCAGACCTACATCCACATGCGGTACAAATTTACATGAAACAAAGGCCCATTTATCAGATTAGAGTGCCTGGATGGCAGAAACAGGGAGGGTATATTGGTCCTGTGTCACCCATCACTTATAAATTGGGGCTTGTGTAAACTTCCTGCTGTTTTATATGCTTCCTGAGGTCAGGGGTCAGCTGACGAGCATGACTAATCATAAGATAAATCAACGTCTGAAAGCATTCTGTGATCAGCATAGTGGAATTCAATTAGCTTTAATTCATTGTAAAGAGCCACAATTGGCCCTGTTGTTAGTCATCGTGATGGATGATGTTTTTAACAGTGAGCTTACATATACACTCTGCAGACACTGCATTAGCTCAAAGTGGTGAAACGTAACATTGGCTCAGAGTTACATCACAAATTACTGTGGAAAAACTGTACTTTGTCCATTTAGTTTCTTCTTAGGTTGACTTTTTTTAACCTTAGTTCAAAGTGTGTACGTGTGCAACTGTTTAGGAACACATTTGCTGTAACTATTTGATGAATTGGTGCACACATTCATCATCTGATTTTCAGTTTGTCCAATAATTAAGTTTGTAAGAAAAACTGATGGCATTCCCAACAGGCTCAGCAGTATAGTGTTAAATGGCAAATATTAATGTGCTAACACACTAAACTAAGACAGAGAGCATTACAAACACTACACCTGCTAAACATTAGAATGTTAACGTTAGCATTTGGCTCAAAGCTCAGCTATGTCTAAGTTTAACCACACAATTTTGCAGTTTTCTAGTGTGGCTGTAGTTGTGGTTGCAGCTTTACCTTTAGTTTTTTGTTTTTTGTCTCATCTGCCATGTGATTTCTTATTTTCTATTGGCGCTGGAAAGATTTCAGTAAAGCATATCCTATTATCCTATTATAGGATAATAGGATATGCAGTTTGCACTGGATGAAGTCATACAGTTGGCTGACATGCTTTATTAACAGGGTTCATTGGTTCAGTGCCTGTTATTTATTTGTGCCTTCATTTCAGTCTGGAGGCCTCCAGATTGACCAGGCCAATCAAACACTGATACACTGATTGAGGTTGAGACAGTTTAATCAATATGCTCAGGATTAGTAGTAAGACAGTCATCTGAATAACTGCTGCTTTGCTTGCTGGAACTAGACTGTGCTTTTAAATAACCAGGAAAACTGAACTATTGACAAGTCTATTCTCTCTTTCAGTTCAGATGAGGAAAAGTAATCTCAGTTTACATAAAGGTAATTTTTAGTGCTTTCAAAAAGTACTATCCTCCAGGAGAATTATAGATCCAGCAACAGGATCTGCCATATCATTGTGAGTTGAGACAATTTTTTCATTACAGCCAGACATTCACTTGTTTCCTCTGCCAGAGTGGTACCGCAGCGTGAAGGTAATGCAGCATTTTTAACTGTTGGAAATCAAATTTTCCACTTTTCTTATCAGTTCTGATTTGAATCACTCACACTGCTGAGTGTAATACCTGTAATACCTCCCAAGACTGAAACTGCAATTGCATGGAGAGAAGATTATATTGTAGATGGAGTATATAGCTATGACTTCATTCTCATTTGTTAGGGGCTGATGCTGTGTCCGAGGTCAGCCTTGGTTCATCATTACAGCAAACAATCAGGCCATCACAAGGATCATAAACATATGTGAACAGGGGGGAAAATTTGGTACTCATTTGGAACATTTGGAAGATATTCAAAAAAAACTGGAACCAACAAACACACTCAGGCACAAGTGTGTTCACTTTAGCAAAATTCTCCATCATCCATCAACCCCTCAATTTACAATTCCAGCAACGATCGTTGCTTAAAGATTAAAGTATGGAAATATCACCCAACTCTAACCAGCCCCTCCTCTCACTATATCACTTTGAGCTGTTTGTTGTTTTGTCTGCCTCACAACAGTTCAATTACAATGAGGTCTGTGACCTGTCACTCCCCATTTTCTTGATTACTTCTGCAGGATGACCCCCTACAGACATCTAAACATTCAAGAGCGGATGACTTCAGGTCCAGATCAATAAGCAAACCCAGTACACGTCTCCAGACCAAAAGAACTGCTCTGCCCAACCCCAAGGGAGGGTCCCAGGCTTTAGGAAAAGAGGAGGCCAGCAGCGAGGGGCCATATAGAGCCAAGATGTTTAATTAGTTCCACCCTGTGAGTGCCATGGGACCGTCTCCACCCCAAGTAGATGAATAGTGCTAATTAGCTGAGTGAAGGATCAGGAATACTCACAGGTAATTCTTTTCAGGGCTCGGATTGATTAGGCCAGTATTAACCTGTGGACTCCTTTTCCCAAGGAGGGTGTGGGGTGGACATTTTTGTCTCTATACCAGATTGGGTTGGACATCCATCTGCCACAAGTGGTTCCATCCTTATAGCAGGAGAGCACTCAAATTCTGTAATATGATTTATTTATGCTTTTTTTTTTTTTTTTTTTTTAATGGAGGTCACTGTTTTTAGGTCAAGACCTGCTCAGTTAATCTACATACAGACAGATCAGTATTGATTGTACATTTTTGCATACATTGGTCTTAGCCCCAGAGAGCCAGCCATACAGAATATTAGAGCTTATTGAAAAAGAATGTAAATGAAGTACATACTCTTTGAGGTCAACTCTAAAAACAAACCATCAAATTTATGTTGATTATTCAGGTGGCTAATTTAAGTAGTGCTGCTTTTGTTGTTTTTGTTTGATTATATGCAAAGTATTCTTGGCCAGTGAAACACAGATGAGAAGCATGTGCCTGTGTTTCATGTGCTCTGGACTCAGCAGAATCTTTAAAACCGGCAGTGTAAATCTGGGCAGCCCTGGCACCTCAGCCAGACAAGGATTTCCTGGGTAAAGTTGGTCGGCTTTTGTGGGAGAGCAGACGACAACACTGGAGGAATTTGATCGTATGTGCTTGTGTTTTAAAGAAATGCCCACAAGCAAAACATTAAACATCAATTATAGATTCTTCTAGTAGAAAAGATCCCACCTGTTCACTCTGTGACACAGAATTCTGAAAAAAAAAAATAAATAAAATAAAATAAAAAGCAACGAATGTTCAGTCCCACATTTCAGAGCAAGTGTTTGTCTGCTGTGTGGTGACGGTAGTTTTGCTGTGCAGCTTCCAAAACTGAAAGCATCTGAAGAGCCACTTTGCGACTACACACATCTGTTTCTTCAAATTGGACTGTTGTAAATTGCAGCTGGAGGCCAATGAATCTCTGTTGTCTTTGCTTTCTATCATTTGTTCCTCATAAACATGTTTCCTTTCTGCAGAGCAGAACAAAACCAAACAGTTGGGATGATGCAGGGAGTGGAAGTGATGACATACTGTATTTTAGCAGTGGAAGTCCAGGGTGAGGACAAGGACATTTGCCAGCAAAGTTTGTTATACCTCTAGAGTGTATACAGATGATATACAAATCAGACTGTGTGGAGAAATGAGAGTGTAAGCAAAGTGCGAGTGAGCGGTTGGTATACGACTCCCAGGGGCCCTGTGCACTTCTTCACAGTCAGTTTGACACCAAACACATAATGGGGCAGGCAGACGGCCTCTGGTGATTTGGCCAGAGCTGGAGTCCTCACACACACACACACACACACACACACACACACACACACACACACACACACACAGTCATGATTTGCTTTCTGAGAAACAAACACTGCTATGCCCCATTCTGATGCTTTGTTTCCTGAGCGTGCTTTTGCTGAAGCACAATGTCCATTAAAAGCAAACCAAGATGGCTGCAGTTAAAACAACGCTGGCAGACCGCAGATCCTCAGAGCCACTTCATGATTCATTCTTCTCTAAACAGGGACATGTGCCAGAGAGCCGGGCTGTGTTGAGTTGAATTCATTTACAGTCAAGTGTGTAAGTCTCAGCCACCTGCTGTAGCTGTATCACTTACCACCGATCATGGAGTTCAACAGAAGCGAGGCTGAATATCAACAAACATTCATTTTCTAAAGAGGAAATCAAATGTTTCACTGTGTTTACATGATGGATTATACCCACAAGTCCACCTCTCAAGGCTTGGTTGTTTACTCATTACTCAAACAGGCAGTATCTGGTTCCACGGAGTCCCGCCAGGGTCTATCTTTGGCCCACACTTAGTTTCAGAAATCGCTGCAAGGGTAAGTTTGCAAATTTGCAGACCTATATTAGGAGGAACTCTGGCCACGGCTTTTCTACAGCCCACAGTTTTGAACATCACAGTGCTGTGAAACTTTATATGAGGGTTTATATCAAAAGCATGCCAGCCGATGTGGCCACATGGAGCTAACACACAAGGATTCTGTTACAACGAATAAAATGGCTTAGTGGTTATGTGATGCAGTGCTGAGGATCATCAGTCTTTCAGTCACAGGGTTGTTAGGGTCAAAGAAACTTTGAACTGCAGTGGTTTGGGGTCTTACTCCCTTCACCATGTGCCAAAGCATTTCATTAGCAAGCCTCAGATTTTAGCACGACAGGAGACATTTAACTCAATCTGCAGACCTTTATTAGACAACACACACTTATCTGAAGCAAATCTGAATCAGAATATGATGTTCTGTTGTCGTCCTTCTCTGTTTAAATTGCTTCTGTTAATCCTATATGTCTTCAGTAAATGACATGGCAAAGTGCAATGTGGAGAACATGGCACGGAAAATGCCATTTGCCACGGCCAACACGGTGATGAGTTAAAATGTGAATTTACTGCTGCCCTGGCCCTCTGCCAAGCAGGTACAATGCTGTTTACTGCCAGAAGGAAAGATAAGACTCTTCCATTCTTGTGCTGTGATCTAGTGAATACTGCTGAGGCCTTATTCAAAGCAGAATTAAGAAGTTTTTTTGGCCACTTGGAGGCAGCAGAACAAACTGTGAGCACAATATTGACATATTATTCCTTTATAATGGCAACAAACAGCTGGCATTAAGCAGACATGGCTCAACACTGGCATTCATTTTCACTGTTAGTCCTGTTTTGGAGGGAAACAGCTGTCTGCTAAATGAGGAAACCACTTTCACATGACATGTAATCAGAACTTGATTAGTGCAGTTTGAAAGAAATCCTTATGTAGACTGATTGTATGATTAAGACATATTCCATCCTCTAAATGACAGTGTCTTATCTCACAGAGATAAGAGTGTCTTATCTCGCCAAAGACATCATCCCCACGCAGCAGCATGATCAATCATTATCAGGCTTTCATGCAGCGTCAGAGACGACTCCACCTGTGGCTGGACCACACCAAGCTAAATTAAATTAGGGACCCAGGGAACTGTGCTGAAGCACAGCATACCACAACTCCCATGTGAATCCTGAACCTCCTCATAACAGTGTCTGATAAGCATTTGGGAGGGTGCGAGTGCTTTCTTCTCCATCCCATGGTCTGCCAACTATCTCCCATTGCCTTATCAAAACTATGCCTAACAAATCTATTTGGTGGGAAAGCCGAACAGTATCTCACAACTGGAATTGTTGTGAGAACTGCTTTGGCTTCACTTGTATGATTTGAATGAGATAATTGAACAAGATATCGACAGAAACATTGATAATTTTAATCCCGACTCCAAGTGTATCAGGACAATATAATCCACACCAAACTGTTTCCTCTGTTTCAGTAATGCTCTGTGATTTCCCCTGACTGAGTGACCCAGCTGTTGTGATATTTTTGTGAAATACCGTGTTGATTCCTGGAAGCCGGAGAGAGCAGGAGGTTGTTTTGAGCCCTCGCTCACTCTGTGTAATTGGCTCTCTTACACAGTGAGATATTCCACTCCCTCACAAACGCATCCCACCTCTGTCCATCCATCCATCCATGCATCATCTACCCACCCATCCGTCCAGCCCCTCTGCAGCTTCCCCAGCTGGCACCATCTCTCTGCTTGGCTCAGCTACTATTATACACGCCACATTAGCCACATTAGAACAGGGCTGCCAGAATGACTGTGACTTGTTTCTCGAGATGTGGCTTCAACTGATGAACTGCTGTAATGCTAAAATCCTAAGAAGTTGCACAACCATGACTTTAAGACAGCATTATTTAAATCCACATTCCAGACCAGGCAAGGTGCTGTCAGTTAAACTGGTGTTAGCCATGCAAGAAAACGGCAAAATCACCCACTCAAGACAGAGGCACGGCACTGGCTGACGGGTACCTGATGATCTCACTCTGTTTGCGGCTGTGGCTCATAAATGACCTCCCAAAATGCAGATCTTACATCTGGAGTTCTTAAGTCACAGCCTTGATTCTGTCTTTTATTCCTGTTTGTAATGACAGTGATTTGCCCCAGTAATAATAATAATAATAAAAAAGCCCTGTTCGTGTAAAAAAAACTACATTTTCCACACGAACGTATTTTGTCAGAGGATCTTCAAAGGAGAGATTCTGCCATGTATGGGCTGTTGCTGATTTTTGCCAGAGGAATGTTTTAAATACTGCAGTGTTTCTTGCCTGAGATCTAGATCCTCTCATAATATCCTGAGAGACGACGCCAAGTTATACTGCAAGTCATCTGACCGGCAGACAGGGGAAAAATCCACTGAATCTTCCAGAGGTTTTCTAATGGCAGGTTGCCATGCGGTCATTTATTAGTCACATGGTTAAGGTATTGAGTTGTTTAATTTGGTGCAGAAAAGCACGGTGTATATAAATGTGACACGTTGTGATATCTCATCGGTCCCTCTCTGCCAGTGGAGTGAGATCTGAAGCATGAAAATATGTTTGACAGCTGTGGGGAAAACATATGCAGCTGATAAGCTCGAGTTGAAACAACCGGGTGTTCAGCTGGAGGTGATCACGACATATTTCCACCAGGAAAGACACATTCCAGTGTTGACAAGATTCAGCTCCAATTAAGCCACCTCAAACACAAACGCACCCCGAATATGAGAGAAAAAGAAATCAAATTACAAATGCCACGTTGCTGCTCTGTGTCCTGCGGCAGCCTACATTTTGTATCAGCATAACAAAGCTGTGTTGTAATGAGTGCAGGAGCTCTGAATGACGTCTAACAGCATGCACGTATGCACAATGTGGACTTAAGACAGAGAGTAAGGAAAGAGTATCACAATTACATGTTGCATTATTACCGTAAGTCCACTTTAGAGCCATAATTGCTCACAATGTTTGCACAAATCCATAACAAATGACAAGATCATGCCTGATAACATGGGTGAGGATCCAATAGAGAATCAGGTTTGGAAATGCTGCCACCTAGTGAGCATGTTGAGCTGATAATTGATGATGTTTACACAGAGGTAAAACAAGTTAAAATACAGATGATTGGTGCAAAGGTAAATTACAAATATATTGTTTCATAAAAAGCATAGTAGAAACAATTGTTTCAGTTAAATTACATGAAACAGGCAGGTTTAATGGTCTCTCTGTAGAAGAAAGTCTTTGTTTATCATGTTAGGAAGGGCAGAAAGAACATGAAGCTCATTTTATGTTGTGTTGCTCATTATATAATAATTTCAGGGTTATGTGTTTCAGTTAAATGTCTAATGATTTCTGGTGTTTGGATGATTTTTGAAAACAGAAATTGTGTGTTAAAGGGAGCCTCTCTAACACAATATCTTGTTTATAGAGCTTTATTTGCTCCTTTATTTGCAATATAATATTATATGTAAGAACTAGTACATCATTTCCATTGGTAAATGATTTATTGTGAAATACTGTTATTGTTCCATATCAAAAAAAGAAGAAGTTTGAACTACCCTTTCTTCATGATGAGCTCGTTAGTGTTCATTTAATAAACCTCTTCATCTTTTGAGTCCGGACAGTTTATATTGCGCCACATGATATTATGTCCTAATGTGGAGATAATACGGTTAATGATGAGAACTTATTCATGGGAAATGGCGCAAAAGACATTTTTATTCCTCTCAATAATATTGCAGAAATATCACACATGGGCAGAAATGAAGATATTAGCTAACAAAGTTATACAAACTTTAAAAGGATGTGAAGCTTCAGATGGAACTTCATGAGACAGCAGTTCTGTCTGCAGCCACATGGTGCTGCTCTCTCAACATGCTTCATGCTGCAGAGGGTTATGCATGGCATTTCGGGATAATACACTAAATGGATAAAATATTAGAGGCTCATATATCATGAAGGACACTGATAAGTCAATAATCCAGGTTAAAGCCTAATTTTTCTTATTAAATCTGCTCCATAATCACAGAGGTGGAGATAAAGAGAAGTGGTGAAGTTAATGAGTAATTTTAAAACTTTTAGGCAGGACTGTGCAAAAGGGGCTGCATGCCACTAATATCTTGCAAAGTAAATATAGATATAGGCCAAAATTAAATGACTGGCCTAGCAAATATTGCACAATATCCTGACGGCTCCTTCATAAATGACTTTTACACATTTATACGGCTCAGCCTTTAAAGACACTCATCTGCACTAACCCTATAACAAAATCTGCAGCAAGCATCTTAAATTCTTAAAGCAAGTTCAACAAATGAACTCTGCGGAATGGACAATTTCATACATATTTTGTTACAAGAATTTGACTTTTTTTGTGCTTCATACCCGAAGTGAATAACAATACCACCCAAAACTATGAGGGCATTACAATTTGAGAGTATAATTCATGGCACACAGAGGTTCTTAGTGTGGGAATGCTTTAATGAAACTCAGCGCTGTCAGACTCGATACCAGCAATACAATCCTGAGCTGTACTGTTTTCTTCAATATCCCGGCTTCTTTACGCTCTGTCAAGTAGTGGCCAGGAACATCCCAAAACTCATCATCATCATCGTTAGAGCGGTGCATGGAGTGAAGGCTTATCCTCAGTTTTGAAAGGAAATTCATGCACTACAGTCTTCACCTCTTCATCAATCAGTCCTCCCGAGTCAGCGCCAGTAGCTACGGCATCGGGTGAATGCTGACATGCTGAGAAAGAGACTGAAAATCCTAAAAATAAATAAAGAAAGAAAGAAAGAACCCTGTGATGATCATACACATCTTCACAAATTAAATGCTGTGGGGAATCTGGTCGCTGGAAATAACAAACACTGGGAGATCAAACTTCCCAAAGCTGGATGTGAGCATAAAAGCTGGAATTTAACCAAATTACTAAGCGAATGTAAAACCAATTAACTGAAGGAGGGAAAACAACACAAACCAGATATATACTTTCTCTCTACTTCAAGATGAGTGAACCGCTCGAAAAGCCTATTATGGCAAGTACCTATTTCCCAACATGAGTGGGGAAATGGTTAGCTTTGAAGCAAACATCTATCAATCATTTTATAGTTTGCTCAAATGAGCAATCGGACGTATTGATGTACACAGACTCTTAAGTACAAATCTGTGGTTTTCATTCAAAGGGCTTTTAGTGGTAAATGAAATGAGCTGAGCAGTCTTTTCAAGACAGAGCAAAGCATTTAATGCCTAAAGTGATCTGATGACATCAAACAGCCAGCACAGGGGGATGGAGCTGGCAACCTAATGTAATGTTTCTATTTTGATTTATCATATTTTAAAGTAGGTCAAAAATCTGTACGATTACAAAAGTCAGTATACAAACTAAGCTACTATACCCACACTTGCAGCATTTGCAAGCAGACAAGTGCCTGCCTGTGTGACGTATATCCGGTCACTGCCACAGCTTGTTAAGAAAGCATGTGGAAGTTTACTGGGACTCGCTTGATGAATGAGGCCATGGCACAAATATGTGGCTCAGTGGAGCACAGATACTCTGCTGGTTTTATCTAATTTCCACACAATGAACAAATAAGTAAGATCAAACATACTGCATCACAGGTGCTATCAGATGAAAGTGAAAAATGAACCCACCTTCAGGAGCTGAGAGGAGTTCTACAATTAAATCAAATGACTTGAAACCTGTAGATTTACTGTAGGTAAAAACTCATTGTGATGTGTGTTTTGTTGGACATAATTGTCCCACAACACATTGGAAATGGAACAGGTGCTGCAAACATCTAAAGAAATTAAACTGTAGGTGGTGGTGAGGGAATTTCAAGTGGATTGCAGACAGCAAATCAAAAAAGGATTAAAGCTTTGAAAGTTGTGAAGTTTAATCTGCAGTGGCGTTTCAGGGTTGAAGTTTGGCTGACAGTTCACATCATTTCCCGTTACTAAAAAACAGTAAAGCATATTGTTCTCTTGAGCATGAAAATTCATTCTTGGACAGGGACGTTTAACAAAAACACAAAAATCTTAACTCAAGCTTCACATACAAACTTTTTTGCAGAGCTTGTGAGTGGACCTTGAGTTAGTTCTTTTTTTTATTATTTAAAAAAAGTGAACTATACCAAATAATATAACAGTCCATACTGAATACAGTTAATATGTAGACTATGCATGAAACTGGGAAAAAAGCCTAAGCTCAAGGACTGTAATGTCACATGTAAAAAAAAAAATTACATCCTCTGATTTGTCCTCAAGAGGATCTGAGGTCCTTTTGAATGGCTTTGAACAGCTGGATCACAGCATCCGTCCACGCCTCTCTCTGCTGCTGGTTGCTGATTCGAGCCAGTGTCTGAGTGGTGTACACCAGGGTCAGCACCGTCCTCTCAAAGTCCTGCCAGCTCAGGGGCTGCCGGCGCTGGGCGAGCTGTGCTGTCAGACGGCGGATGTCGGAGAGCCCCTTGGGCAGAACGTCGTCACAGACGACCTCTAGCTTCTGCACGCTCCTCAGGGAGGCCAGCTCCTCATCTGGGATCAGCATGGTGTGTTCGTCACCTTCTATCTGCAATCCAGCCAGAAGAATCTGGGAGACAGAGATATATTATGAAAAATACTCAGTAACAATACATTTACACTGCACACCAACTAGATAAGTAACTAATAAGCTAATTAGGCTCTGTGTTACCAAAACACCACCTATACCAAAAACTATTTACTTCATCTATAAGACATAAGTTATTAATAAATGTTGTTCTCCAATGTCGGGAAGACTTTGGGTAAACACATATTTCACTTTTCTGTTAATCATTAGCAAGGGTACACAGTGTTTTCATTTTTATTTTTTCAACCCGGAGCTTTCAGGAGTTGAATATGGACCACAAATGTGTGATCTGGAAAGTTTCTGTGTGCATTCTCAGCATATTTAAGTTGGTTTCCAGAGTCATGAGTCATGAACCATTTCAACTCCTCTAAACCCACAGGATCTAAACTGACCTCAAAAAGCAGGTTGACATCCTCCACCGAGCCCTGGAATGTGGGGTTGATCAGCGAATATGTCCCACGCTTTATTCTATAAGCAGATGGATACAGAGCTAGAACATACGAGAAGAAGAAGAAATCGGATTAGAGGATCTCCCTCCGATGCCAGAAATTAGGCACCACATTATTGAATGTGGCATGCATGTGGGTGGGCCAGAGGTTGAGTAAACACAGATTCATTACTGCTCAAATATTATGCAGGTGGGAGAGGATCTGGCTCCAGCTGTGCAGAGGGTAATTGGTCTTCGACCCGAGCCACAGATGCTCACATTTTTGCAAGTGGCAGCGGCCGGTGCAGGCAGAGGTGAGATATCTGCGCTAACATTAGGGCAGATAGGGCAGGTGTAACTGACCTCATTTGGTCAGATTTCAAAGAGTAAGTCCATGTGTGTAGCCCCATAATCTGAGGTGTCCTGATAGGGCTGGAATGAGACCCCTGGCTCTACGCTAATGGAAACAGTTGCTGCTGCCGCATCTCTATGATAAAATACCATGAAATCCATATTTTACTACAGGTGATAACCAGAGGCAATTTCACATGGTCACACAGACACCTCTTATCCAGAGGTGGAAAATAACTAAGTACATTTACTCAGATAGTACACTTGGCACTACAGTGCTATTTTTTGATATCTAATCATATTATTTTACATTTCAGAGGAAAGTACAATGATTTAAAAAAAAAAATCTGTATATTTATTATCTGGAGTTAATCTCCAAAAAAAAAAAAAAAAAAAACACTTAAAATATGACACATACAGAGAGTTTACCTTTAAAGCTGCTTTAATTATTTAATCATTCTTTTGTAGAAACAACAAATTGTGTTGTGGTGACAAATTGTAACTCTATAAAGGTCATAATAAAGGTGTGGTGAATGTGTCAGCAAACAGTTACGTATTAACGCATCCTGCAGACATGGAGCAACATTAGCGTAAGTTTGGATTCTTGTTTCTTGCCACCTGATGAATGCAGGTCCAATGTCCACCCTGCCTGCTGTGTTTGGAAATTAGGCTAATCAAAGCAGTGAGAGTGAACCAATTTGCGGCTCATAAAACCAAAAAAAATTAGCTTAAAGCCACTAAAATGCTCCATAGATTTGAGGGGAACTGCTGACAAGGGTGATAATTCTCTGCAGATTCAGTGAGCTATTTCATGTTATATATAGTCATTTGAGCCATTGTTAATTTAAAAAGTTTAGTGTAGCTTTAATTAAATGTAATATAGTTTCACCCCGAATCACTGGATCAAATTACAGCCTGAAAAAAAAAAAAAAAAAAAAAAATATCTCTCTATATCTATCTCAAGTTCTCAAATGCAAAGACGTAGGGGCAGCACACAATGTTTGTCTCGCACATGAATTTAAAAAA
>JBBMJY010000015.1:4145768-4188508 GCA_037833715.1 Toxotes lorentzi | reverse complement strand
GCCATTGGTAATTTAAAAAGTTTAGTGTAGTTTTAATTAAATGGAATATAGTTTCACCCCGAATCACTGGATCAAAGTACAACCTGAAAAAAAAAAAAAAAAAAAAATATATATATATATATATATATATTTATAATATATAAATAAATACCTACTTTCTGTATACCTATGTTACTTTTACTTAAAGGACTTTTCACAGCAGGAAGCACAGAAAAAACTTAAAGCTTTACCTTTTGGCTCACTGGCTTGAACATGCAAAAGTAAGATAAGGCTAAATTCTCCAAATTCTTAATGGAATCAGGGTGTTGCCATGTTTAACACCATATTTTTATTCCAAGTTTTGCAAAACAAAAAACAAAAAACTCTTTGGGAGGTCGAGTCTAAACAAGGCTGGAATGACAAAAAAAAAGTGGAGGGGTCACATAAGGGTGCAGAGTATTCACATTTCCCCCTTCAATACTGTTTATAAAATGTCCACTGTTGCTGCCCAGACTCTTTAAATATGCTCATGTTATGATTCCCTCTGTTGTCTGAGACTCCAAGAGCAATTTGGTGACACTGCTTCAGGAGAGAGAAGTGAAAAGCAAATTAATTTGAGCTGAAAGGGGATTCACGGGATAATGGAGTAAGGTAAAACTTCCTCTGAGCTTCTCCAGACATCTCGTTCCCTTTTTCCACTGCTTCACATATTCTGTTGCCATCCAGTGCTTGGCTCGGCGTGTAAGCCAACACACAGATCACACACACAGATCTTAATGAGGTATATAGTATAAACACTGGGCTTCATCTGAATTTGGATCAAATCCTCCCTCTACCCTACAGTGGCATTTACGGTGTGCTGCCTCGCCAATTCTGCAGTAATGATCAGCCCCACTGCCCACAGCCTCACCGGCCTGATACATTTAGCTTTATAGAATTTGCGAGGCCAGCCAAAGCCACATGCACTTGCTGATCTCTCTGTGTACCTGCTTCCTGTTTGGATGACTGCCAGTCTCAGCTCTGGCTTTGCTTTCAGCAATCCAGCCACCATTCAGAACGTAAAGACAATCTGGAGCTCAGTGTTCCAGCCAATTTAGTGCATCTGAGTAATCGTAAGCATATTATCTCAAACATTTCTCCTCTTCAATCGGCTCGCCCAAGCAGAGATATAGCCAGGATTTTTGAAATACTGAGGGCAGGTATTCAACCCCACCTACTTTAAAATGTTTGACCAGTGTTTTTCACAGTATCTATATGACCTGAATTGAACTCTTTTGGAAAGTACCTTTATTCCCTTTCTTGCTGAGAGTCAGATGACAAGATCGATACCACTCTAACGTCTGTCTGCTATATATGAAGCTACAGCAGCCAATTAGCATAGCTTAGCGGAGAGACTGGAAACCGGGGGGGAAGCTATCAGCCTGTAAAAATGTAATCTAGGATCTTTTATTGACTCGTGTTTCGCTCTGTGCTTCCAGTCTTTATGCTAAGCTAACGGTCTCCCGTGCAGACATGGGAGTCATATTGTTTTTCTCATCTAACTCTC
This sequence comes from Toxotes lorentzi, assembly GCA_037833715.1. Taxonomy (NCBI): domain Eukaryota; kingdom Metazoa; phylum Chordata; class Actinopteri; family Toxotidae; genus Toxotes; species Toxotes lorentzi. Next base: position 4,186,983 of record JBBMJY010000015.1, on the reverse strand, counting down.
TGCAAGAGAGCAAACATTCTTTCACGTTTTAAAATATTTTTTTTGTAAATTAATATCTCCTTACATGATTAACATAATGTTTTCAGTCAAATTTAAGATAAGTGGCTCTAAAAAGTTCAGAATCAGCCTTAAAAAAAAACTTCAAAAACTCCCTTTATCCATCCAGAAACACAGAGGAACAGTACTGAAAACATTTCCCTAGATGCTATACTGATCATTAATGTGCGGCTATGAGAGCATCGCAACTTGCTGGTGAAAATTTACACTCCTCATTGAGTGAGTGACTACCAAACAAAACCACGCCCAGGGGAAAGTGTGCTCATTAGGACAAGGATTATGTTGTTAACGGATGGAGGAGCTGTGGGGAAATGACAGCTTGGAGGCCAACCCAGTGCTGATTTACATTTAAAATTAATAATCTGCAATTTACATAAAAGTTTTCCACAACTCTCTGTCATCGTTTGCTGTAACACAACAGTCCTTCGACATACAGCAAAGTGACTGGTTTATATTTCTAAGAGCAGCAACAGCGGTTTGGAATAGAAATGTTATTGCTGGTAAATGCTCACGTAGTTGGAGCAAGATTTCTGTAGACACAGAAGCAGGTCATACATCTTTTAACATTTATAAAGCTAAAAATAAAAACAACAAAATGTCTGCTTGGAAAAGAACCAGTTGAATCTTGCACATTTGTAATAAAGTAAAACGGTTACTCAAATGCATGACTTAGAGGCAAACAGGGAAGTTAAAAGCGAAGTTTACAACACTTGGCAACAAGCAGGCAGGAACAAAGAGACTGGAAAGCTAAGGCTGAGTTACACAACAGACAATCTGTCAGGAAACAGAGGGAAAGGGGGGCAGGTATATATAGTGAGGAGTGGATGAAGAGATTGGAAACAGGTGCACAGGTGGGCGTGGAGGTCAGGTGATGATAAGGGTTGGAAAAGCTAAGAGCCACTGAAGGGCAGGGATGAAACAGCGATCTCTGGAAGGACATGAAAATTACTGTCTGTGTCTGGAATCACTGCTTTGTTCGTACATTCACTTCTCCCTTTATAATCCGAACTCACTAATTTTCTCTACGACGAGCAGTAAATAAAGATTTCACATAATTGAATGAATGAAACATTGTCATTTTGTGTCTTCGCTGACAAGTGTAGAGTTGCATGGGTGGTCCTACTTTTTCTGTTCCATTGTGGGAATTTTTCAGGGCACTACATTGAGCATGACTTTCACACTCAGAATGCAGACACTCAGATAAAGTGAAAGCTCCATCAGCCATTCAGCACATTCAGTTTGAGAAGGTTTACATCAATATAGAAACACCTGTGTGCAAGTTTCAGCCATTTTATTGCATAGTGAAATCAAACACAGTTATCATCTTTGAAATTGTGTGAGAAATCTGACTGACTCGGCCGGTCGAGGATGATCCACCTCTTAACCCTGAAAAGCTCTTTCTTTCTTTGGCTGTATGTTAAGGGTCACTGTTGAGTGTTGGAATGAGTTCAATGCTCCTCTACCTCTACATTCATCCTGTTGCTTCCAATAGCAGTAAAATCCTCAGTAAATTACAAAGCACCAGTTCCATCGGCAGCCTTACATGCCTGAGCCGTATCAGAACCAGGACCATGTTTGTAAGATGAGGTGGTGGCTTTGGATCATGAGCTGTTTGCTTTTTTTCTTCACACCTCCCTCCTTCCATCACTTCAACAGATGTTGATTTTGGTTTCATCTGGCAGTAGAACTTTGTTCCAGAACCCTGCTGGAGTCTTTTCGTATGTTTTTGTGAACTGCAGCCCGACCTTTCTGTTTTTGAGGCTTACCAAGGGTTTGCATCTTGTGGCGTATCCTCTGAAGTTGCGGTCATGAAGTCTTCTCTTGATCGTTGACAAGCAAACATGTACACCAACTAACATTGATACCTGTGATAGGTTTTTGTTTTTTTTCTCTTTCAGTCATATTATTGTCTTCTTCATTTGCATGGCCACTTCTTTACTCCTCATATCGACTCTTTTGTGTGTGAACTAATGTTTAAATGACACACAGCTGCCCAAGAAACACTGAGTAGTGTTGCCTGAGAAGTGTCCAGTTGCTTTTGAACCCTTCCAATTTGAGCACTATGTGTTAAAAGTGCTATTTCTCAGTTCCTCAGCTCCTTCTATATTGATGCAAACCTGCTCAAATTTAAGCGTGGCTTAAATTGGCTCTTTAATGTTGGATCCATTATTTTACTTAAACTTGAATGTGCTGTATTCCCCTGAAAAGCTGAAGCAAGCAAGGCTACTAACACTAATCCTCTCTACATTCTACATTCTGGGGCACTGTCCTGAGCAGCTGCACCATCTGGTATGGGAATTGCAACGCAGCCGATAGCAAGACCCTGCAAAAGATAGTGAGGACAGTGCAGAGAATATTCGGAGTTCCTCTCCCCTCTGTTGGGGGACATTTGTCAGGAGAGGTTCCTGCGGGAAAGCCACCAGCTTTGTGAGGGACTCTTCTCACCCCACCCTCAGATTGTTTGTCCCTCTGCCGTCCAGGAGGTGATGTAAGAGCATCAAAGCCAACACCTCCGGGACGTGTAACAGCTTCCTCCCCAGGCTGTTAGGCAGCTGAATACTCATCTCAAAGAAATAATAATAGCTTAAATACACAGTTCACAACTGGAGACACTTTATGGGCCGTGGATGCACATTCAAAACATTATGCAACTCCATGAAGAAGAAGATTAAAAGAGATTTGCAAGTATTTCATATTGAAGTTTTAACATGTTGATGCACAGTGACAAACAAATATAAGACAATTAATGTGTTTCAGCTGATAAGTCTTCTCATTTTCAGGTTGAATGTTTAATATAGATGTCCTTCTTCACAGCATCTCAGCTTTCCCTGCTGCTCGCTCAAAGCCTGTTCATCCGTCCTGCTTCCCCTCCCTCCTCCAATGCTCCGAACAATCAGTGCAGGCTTACCCCAATGTCATTATGCACAGGCAGGGAACTTGTAATCTCCCGCTAACTGCTTGCAAGGAGATGAGGGAACAACAAAGATCCATTAATTAGGAGGGGTAAATGGTACTCCTGGCTGGAGGGATGTCTTGATGAGAGACAGAGAGAGAGAGTGAGACAGAGAGGGAGGGTAGGAAAGGGAAAAACAAAGAAAAACAAAAACAAAATGGACGTCTGGGTCCCTCTGGCACACAGCAAAAGGGGGTGAAAAGGACACAGGAGAGAATAAAATCTTAGCCGCAATGGCTACTCATCATCTGCTTAGCATTTCAATTCACCTCCAAATGACCGTTAAAATCCAAACAAACCACAATATTCTAGCAACACAGATACTGTTTACAATGTAAGCATATGCTTCACCATCAACATGCTTTGACACTGTGGATATTGGATTACTGGGGCCACTGGTGATAACTGGAGATACTGGAGAAGGGTCACATTCAGTATATACAGTCATCTTCCAGGGACTATTTTTGGCAGTGACTGAAGGAGGATCCTTGGACTTTGCATGAGTTAGACCACTGCAGTCACCTTGACATGAAAGGTTTACGGTGATACAAGAGAAATCAGCTGTAGTGATGAACCCACAGAGAATTATTACCTCAGCTCTATGAAGCTTTCAGCATCTTCCAGCTCATTGTTTTGGTTTTTATGACCTGCAGCATTAACTGCTTTGGAACTCACCACTCTCATGAATCCAGTGTCCAGAAGTTTTCATCAAAAAAAAAAAAAAAAGATGTGAAAACCCGTCATACATGACCTATTCAGAACAGACTACGTTAGCAACCAGCTGGTGGAGACCACAGCAAAGGTGGATAAAGTGAATACTGGCCCTAAAATTCATCATGTGGCCAGAAACATGACTCCATAAGAATGCTAATGTTGCTTTGTGTCTGGCAGATTTATATTTAGGCGGCTGTTTGCTAATGTGTTCTCTAACTTGTAGGTTTCAAAGGTGAAAACACGTCAATGCTGTGTTTGCAGCTTGTTCTACTGCTTCAAAGTGGCCATGAAAACAAACAAATAAACAAAAAACATTTTAAAAATAAAGAACAACAACAACAAAGTTCCTGTCAAGCTCTTAGGCTAAAGAATGCAACTGTGGGACCTACAAATATTTTTAAACGATTAGAAATAAAGATACAAAATAACAATAGAATACTTGAATTAATTAAACACAGAAACAAAATTCAAATTAAAAGAATATCTTACACTTTAGTTTTCAGCCTCCTCAAAGTGATTAGAAACCAGGCCATGCGCCTGTAGCAGGTTTTAGCATCATATGACTTCTCCAAAAATTTTGAAGTCAGTATTCAGTTAGGAATTTCCTCAGTGAGTGGAGCCAGTAACAACAGGCCAGTCACTTTTCACTGGAAAATAATGTTTTGATGTCCTTCATGTCGCAATGTGCCCCGTTTCACCAGAAGATAAACACATTCTTTCACAGAGGCACAGACATTATTGTTTATTTCTATTTTCTAAAAACGTGTAAGTTTTAAACGAGGATGCAAAAAAATTGTGTGCAAGAGATACTGTGTTAGTAAATCAGATTTTTACATGATGACACTGTGGCTTGTGAAAGAAAATGTGTTCATGGAGCAGGTGAGTTCAAGTCCACTTACCTTTCCTGTGGTGCTGAGTGGCTGCCAGGTAGATGGACAGGTAAACAAAGGTGAGTAGCGCCCAGCACTGCATCATGTTGATTATCCTCACACACAGGTCTGCTCACACAAACTCCGCACGCACACTCCCCTCTTGTCAAGCTCGTTCTCTCTCAAGGGATGCTGTCACAGTCATAAACGAACATCACACAGGTGGATGAAAACAACCTGATCGTTGAGTTTCGGCATCTGACATGCAGTAGTTTGATGTGGAGAATCACATTCACTGTATTCAATTTTTTTCTTCCCTCCTCCCTCCCACCCTCCCTCCATTTTCTCTCACTCTTCCTCTTTCTCTTTTTTTTTTGGTGTGTGTGTGTTCTTCTTTCAGGCCAAGCAGTCTGGGCTCTCATCTGGAAATCATCAGGATTTGGGGAGTCCAGCCCTCTTGGCTGGACTTTTCTCATAGCTACTGGCTGGCTGTTACAGTCGCTGAGTGACTCTCCAACTGATTGGATAACTAGGTTTCTGAACAACGTACTGACTGATTGACCCAGTATTATGGCCCTCCCATGAGCCAGAACCAAGCCAGAGCTGGCAAAAGATGAACAGTCTCTTCTGACTTGATTAAACCTCCTTATCAAGGATTTTTGTACCTTTAACCAGAATTTCTATCACATAACATTGTGTAGCTGCTGGTCAGCTGCTAAGATATGGGGTTGCAGGGGGGCAGGCGTGGGTAACTGGACTCATGACCTCAGTATCTGTCCTGGCTCCAGTCCTAAATATTTGTTCATCATCTTCCTTTAAATAAGTTTGGCTAATCTGAACTTGTGGTCATGACCTGTGGGTCATGATTGTTTCTTACCCCATTGGGCTTGTTTTCAGCACTGTAACTGCATTCCCAGAACTCTGCAATTAACTTGATTACAGTGTTATAATATCTGAACTGAAGCTGTGGCCAAATCCACAAAAACAAGATCCAGATTGTAAAAAAAATTTAATGTGTTCAGTTCAATCACATCTTTCTCCCTCCTACGCTGACCTTGCTCTTTATTGAATTTTGACATTGTCCTTGCAGTTGTGCTCTTAGTTAAGTAACTGAAATCCTGCATCGCGAGTCCTGACTTAAAAGGGTCGTTTGACTGCAGGTAGCGTGCGACAACCAGACGACAATGAAACCCAGACTGAGACAGATGGAGACAAACAGCTACGTGTCGACAGTCAACATCAACAACGATGTGAGGATCACTCAGAGCATCTTGATTCAAGGCTGTCAAGGCTCTCCCCCCCCGTCTTTATACGCTCTCCTCCACAGCCTCTTCTCCTCTTTGTTGTCACAGAATATGTGCAATAAACACACAGTCCCTGTTCTGGTGCCAAAGCATATAAAAGAATGTGTAGGTGCAATGGATTTCAGTTGCTTTGATTTCTTGGCTCAGCCTCTGAGGGTGCATCTGCTGAAATAAAACACAGATAATATTCCACTGATGGTCTTGTGTAAAATAAAAAGAAAGGCACTCAGGCCCAATCAGTAGATTAGAGAGCAACAATTAATTATTCAAACAGAGGCTGCAGATATCAAATTTAAATGTTTATCCTCACAACGTGGCTGATAAGAGCCCACTTTTTCTTATCGGCACTATGCTGTGGAAATAAACAATGAAGTCTGGTATTTGTGAGCAGTTGTCGTCCACCACTGAAGCATCAGCATCAGCATCAGCGGCTCAAGTCACAAAATGCAATCAGATGCGAAACAGACGGCAGAAACGTTCTTTTCTGAAGCTCTTGTCTTCTGTTTGCCGGAGGGTGCAGAGATTCAACTACTGTACAACAAGAAAAATGGTGCTTACCCCTGAGTGTGTAACTTTTCCTGTTATGACCATAAGGGGGCAGTGTTATAACACACATCCTGAGCACAGGATGTACCCAACTTATTCAAGATCCTGCAGTGATTGCTCCTGTGCCCCAACTCTTTTGGTGATGCTGCATGAATTCAGAAATAATTGAATTCTATTCAGATAAGGTCTGGCAATATGAATGCAGCCACTTAACAGAGATCAAAGGGTTGTTTGGGTTCAAACCAGGTGGGGACCCTCGAGACATCCTTTAGTTTAATTGCTTCTATGCTGTAAATCACTGGAATGCCTCAAATATGCAAATTGATATGAGGCCACTGTACATCTGAACTTGCATGAGGCTTGCTTAGTAGTCAAATTGCCATCGCACAAGTAGTCTGCAGCTGCAGTTTTATCCTACAATGCTGTGAGTCGTGATAATAAGGAAACACCTGACCTGATTGCACAAATATAGAAAATGCTGAGATCTGTACTGTTTGGGTTCTGTGCTTGTATCCAGCCGAGGGACTGTGACTCACGGAGAGTGTTTTGAGTGAAAGCTCAATGTTAACGCCACATGATAATAAACTGATTATTGTTTATGACAGTTTGCAGGAACTGAAGCCCGCAGACTTTGAGCAGAGACTGAATGTACTGGATGTAAAACACTTCCTTCCTGGAGGAAAACCTCCAACGATGAACTATGAGTAGTATGTACAATACTGTTTCCATACTGCAGTTCAATTCTGCTGTCTGTGTAAAACCAAGCCAAAGCATTTTTAATTATTTTTAATCCCCAACCAAAGTTCTGCAGAAAAGCTTTCTGCCTTCATCAAGCCTTTCATTGTAAAGAGGTAAAAAAAATTCAAGACAAGTAAAAAAAATGACGTAAATTGAGAGCAAAAAAGAGTAAGAGCAGAAAATTTGAGAAATGTGTGTAGTGTCATGAGGAGACTTAGGACTTCTTTGTCCTGCAGAAAGCTGGACAGAGATGGAGAAAACTGAGAAAAAGTTTGCCAACAGTTGAAAATGAACTCTTTGAAAGTTTAAAACCAACATCTACTGATTGACCAAAGTTAGTGGCAGCGTGGCAGCCGTCACAACAAGAGAGGCCGGTGCGAGAATAGGCTGTCTAGCACATCTCTACCTGGCTGGCAGGAGGCATATCATGCATCAAAACAACTCAACAAAGTACTGAGTGTGTGAGTGTTCAACCACAATGCCTAATCATCATACCTCAAGCAGAATAATTACCTCAACTGTCCATCACACCTCTGCAAACAATTTCATCAAGGCTCATCTGAATAAAAGCACAGTCACAGCTCACCATTGAGTCTTTAAATGGGGCTGGCATGTCTTGGACAGCTTGAATTATCGTGGTTGGCCCTAGTGGGTGCCGGGTGTCTCCAAACCCAAAAAAGTAGCTACTTGTCTGCCTGATATATAAAAACTACAGACAGGAGAGGAGACAGCTACAGCAGCATTCTGGTCTAAACAGGCCACCTGTCTCATTACTGTGGCATCCAGTATTTATTACCACCCAATATCGTAATCAGTCATTAGAGTAAATAAAGCTTTGTAACTGTCGTGTAATTAATTGGATGTCTTTGTAAAGTCCATGTTGCTAATTTCCTTCTTTGTTCTCCTGCTTGTGCGTTTTGACCAATTAATTTATAATGACCTGATTCATGGCCCAGCCGTCAGCTACTGAAACGATGTGTACGTGTGGCCTGAAAAAAAAACAAAACAAGATAACTTTCTTCACTGTGTAAAATTATGGTCACAGCCAACAACAAGAAATATAGAATGATGGAATTTTTTTAATAAAATTTTCATCTAGACTTCAATAAATATGTGAAAATGCATTTTTACAGTGTCATCTCTCGACAAATCAAACTCAACTCAAGGTGTTCCTGATGCTTTCAACCCAGTCAGATGGTCTTCATAAGGAGATACTGTGTGCCCCTTAGTCATGGAAATGTAGGATTTCTAACTTTCCATTACTGTGAGCACTTTTAGGGCTTCTTGAAAGTTGATCTTAACAGTTCATTCTTTGACCTTGGAGACAAACAGTCTCTCCTAAAAAAGGCTGAATTATCAACTAAGTAAAGCAGGCAACTAGAGCCAGACCCTCGGGGCCTTGAGTGCAGCAATTACTTTGTCGCAATTTCATTATGTGCAACTTTGGAAGCTGGAAACATTCAGAACTAAAACACCATAAAAACTGAAATAGTACATTAAGGTGGCTCCATTTGTGCCTACTCTTGAGGCCAAGTGTAGTTGCTCCAGTGCCCCCTAGCAGGTAAATCCCTTCCTGCTACTAATGTTCTCTGCTCAGCTCTTATAACAGTTTTAGTTTTTTTTTTTTTGTGAAAAAATCAAACTGTGCATTAAATCTCACTTTCATACTTTTAATTAATGTAAGGAACAAGAAGAAAACTAGAAAACAATGAGGAGAACAGAAAATTTGCTGTTTGACAAAGCATGGCTGGATACATCAACCAAAGTTGAATTTTCTGGGGGAAAACAAATGACAAAAAGTGATACAAATACTTTCTCAAAATGGTGTCAAAAGACACTTTAAAACACTAGATATTGTTGCTCATCCAAAATTGAAAATGCCTTAATCATACCCATGCCTGTGCTAACACTCTTAAATATGAACTCAGGAGCCATTAAACCTCTAAATTGAATGTCTCTGATTTCTTTTAATTTGCAAGCTTAGGGGGCAATTCATGTAAATATACCTTAAATTATGTGTTTAAACTCTTACATTCCGAACATAAGACAAAACTAAGTAGGAAGCTAAACAACATTAACTGACTGACTTTTACCCAAATCAAAATTTACCACTTAAAATGACTTATTAATGACAGCAGATGTTAATATAAAAAGCTTAAGGGCATTTAAGGCTTTTAGGGGATTCTGTTCTCTAGTGGAGGTATAGCAAAACTTTAACTTCAAAAGTTTAGACTGTTTGGAGCAAAATCAGCAACTGCAGTGAAAATTTCACAACATTCATGTGATGTATTATTGATGCTCAGCATCAGCCAGAGCTGGTAATGATTTTGTGTTTTGCTCAAGGGTACTTCAGCAAGGTAGATCCTCGCCAGCCTCAGGGTCTGAAACTGTATGACAGCTGTCCGACTCCCTGTGTCACCCAGCCGCCAGTAACTGCTAACTAATAACTAGAAAAATGATGGATATGTATACTTCATTTCCTGTGTAATCACTGCACAGCTCATACTTTAGTGTGCGTCGGCGGGATTCTGCATGTTAATGAAAGGTGTTCATGGAGTCGTGCTGAGAGTCAAACACATGGGCAGAGCACTAACATCTGTCACTATGATCATGACTGATGCATGAGTTGGACTCACGATTTCCAGTTACCATCATCAGCTGCTCATGAGTAATGAGGGTGTGTTTGCACAGGGCTTGATCATCAGCGCCTCCATATTAAAACAGCCCAGAGGGGGAGTTGTCATGACTCGGGCCAGAGGCACTAAAACAGACTGGGCCACGAGCTGTGCACACGGTGAGGAAGTGAAAAAAAAAAAACAAAACACTCTGACTCTTCTGATTGCTATGAGATATGTTGTGTCCTTTTTCCTAGGAAATGTTTGTGTTGATTTATTGCAGGAAATTCCAAGACATTGGCCAAAGAAGACTTCTTGCATGAAAGGATGCTGTATCTGGTCAAGACATCAATATAATACTGGTGTGGCTTTATTTCTTTCACTTAAGTTAAAAGATACAGTGGGTACAAAGTGAGTACAATTTGATCTTGCACTGTAAGTATTAGAAATATACTGGGGGCCATACTGCCGATAGCATTCATTCAGGATTAATGCTCCTCTTATCCTGGATCAAGCAGCAAATTTTTTGGGCGACATATAAAGTATAAACATGGAAACTTTCCCGAGGTGACGCAAAGTGAGGTGAAGAGTCCACTGTGCAAGTTGAAAATATTTAAATTCAAAGTAATATTTTGCACTAATCCTGAAGCTGTGTAAATCTATTTCATTATAGTACAGATAGAAGGAAAGAAAGAAGAGAGAATGGAAATCTGAGTGAAATCTGAGCTTATTTGGAGTCGAAGCTGTTAACAAATAACTGTGCACGCATGAGATGAAAAACAAAACCTGCACTTTTTTGGTAATGCACAAGACTTGAGACTCTGCATCATTGTCTATGTGACACCTGCGCCTCTTGTGGCAGCTTCCTCTATCTCAGGGGACAAAAACTGGCCTGCACCTGGATCACAGAACAAAGCTGCTGCCCTGCGAGACATCATGTGGACGAATGAAAGATGGGGAGCAGAGGGCCCAGGCTGAACCCTGGCAAATGAGGTCAGCTCCAGGTCTGGGGAGGAGTCTGTCTTGTGTATTACTTTTTGAGTGTGAGGTAGTAGACTGAGGTGGGAGGAAGGTTTGGGGAGGTGGGTTGAGGTGTTCACTCTTGGCCCTGGAATGGAGAGCTGTGCAACACATCAAAGCATCTGCAGCCCACACTACAGATGGCTAATAGCAGGATCAGACTGTGGCCTTCTGCTGAGGATGCAGCACTTCAGTGGGAACAGGTAGAGGGACGGATCTATCTGACTTGTACTTGGAAGACACTAAGTAGGCATGACAAAGAAAAGGAAGAGGAAGAAAATATATTGTTATATATGAAGATACCAAGAAACAAAAAGACGACCATTATAACAGTAAATGAGTCATTTCATAACTTGTAACAGGATACCTTCAGCCAGGGGTTCTTAAAGTGGGAGCTGGCATCACTACAGGATGCAGGATGGATGCTAAAATACATATATATATATATATATATATATATATATATATATATATATATTTTGTTTTTCTTGTACAGTGATGCCTCCTATAGACCACTTCATACAAAAATACACTGACAGAGGCATGTAGCAATTTCTGTAGTGTGATTTGTGGCTCAAGATATTTTCCTCCTCAAAAGAAGGTCTCACTCACAAAAAGGTTGCACTGCCTCACAGTGTATTATAGTGCTTGTTCAAACTGTGCTCTGCTGTTAATGAGTGTTTGTTGTTTACATCTTCACTACAACCGCCTAGCTTTAACTTTTACGGTTAAACTGTTGACGGGAACTGTTTTAGGTGAGTTGGTTTTCCGTGGCCAAACTTGCAGTCAGAAATCAGAGCTGAAGATGAGACGGAATCTGGGTGTACATGTGAAACATACAGACATACAGCTGAGAATGATCAGAGCAGAATGAATGATCACACCCAGAAATATCCATTACATGCCCTTACTCGAAATCCAATTTCACCAAGCAACCATGTCAATATTATTGATAAAAGGCATGTTTCATTAAAAACATATCAATCAAGGTAGAGTTGTGGCAACCTGTTGATGTTAACTTAGTCAATATAATATGAACAACTAGAGGGGTGTGAATTGACGATGCACTGGACAGCTGGGAACAAGAAAACCATTTTTCAAACACATTTCATCTCCATGCTTGTGACTGGATGTGGGCTTCGTCTTTTCAGCCACTGTTCAATGTTCAAGCTTTGACTTCCTGTATCCGATTTCAAAACAACATCTGGAGGGAGGGAGGGATGGAGCTCAGCTCGAACCTTCCTTTCTCTCTTCATTGTAAGAGCGTCTTTGTGGCTGTCAAGCAGTCACAAAGACAACCAAATCCAAATCTCTCCCTTGTTAAAATATCACACTTCTTTCTCCCCACCAATCCTCTCAAAGCTGTCTACCATGGAGCAAAGTGCCTTGTTAGATCAGATCTGGTGCCGGTTCTCCTGTAATATCCCCAGCTCACACAGTCTGGATTATACAATTAAACTCTACATTTTTGCATTTCAAAGCTTAAGCTCTTCATCAAAGCACAAACAACATACACACTCAGTTTTATGAAAATGAGCGAAAGGACTTAAGACATGTCTGCACACTATGCAAGATGCACACATATGAAGGGAACATGCACCTAATCAGAAATGCAAACAACTGGTTATTAGTTTGTCACAGTTTTGTGTCCATAAGCCATTCATCTCTTCTCTCCGCTCTTTTCTTTTCAGGTTGTTTACTGTGACTGTGACTCTTCCCTCTCTTCTGCTGTCTCATTCATTTCTCTCATTAGCAGTGCCATCGTAAAGTCTCAAAGATTCCCCCATCAAGGCTTTTCCTCCGGAGCAGACTCGCTCTGGTTGCTTTGCTCGTTTCCTCACATCCTCAGGACCAGTCAATGACAGCAAATAGCCCGGGATGTGCCTCGCTACTCAGCTGCAGCCCTGCCATAAAAAGCAATAGCTCAGTTGTTACGTCCAAAAGTTATGTCTCGATTCCTTTTGTGGTTAACACTTTTTTTTTGCTGGCTTGTTAAGGGAAAACTGGGACCGCCCAGAGGAGCAGTAACATCCAAATGTCATGAACTAACTAACTACATTTACTATCGATCCGGATTTTGTCAATGAATCAGTGCCTTAGAGAGCTGCCATGACTGTTCTGGGCACAGTATATTTACTGAGATGAATTCCATGTTTGCACTGGCTCTTTCCATCTAAGACCAGTGAGGAGATATTGTCCGAAAGTGCTGCATCAAAGTAATGGAAACTGGAAACTTGTTTGAAGATGTGTGCTCCTTTATGGTCAACAGAACAGCTGCTAAATACACCAATTTGGTCATCAAGGGCCTACGATTCCTTGGTAGGATAATTAATATAACTACAGCCAGGGGATGGTTAGCCTAGCTTAGCATAAAAGACAGGAAGCAGGCTGAAGCAGCTAGCCTGGCTCTGCCCAAATGTAAAAAACAAAAACAAATAACAGCTACCACTTCCAAATTTCGCTAATTAACACATCCCATCTCATTCATATCTCAAGAGCAGTGACTTCCTGGAGTGTTGTCCCCATGAGGTTTCCAGGCAGTGGGATATAATGTATTAATTGGAGACATTGCATTTTCTTAACCTTTGGACTGATTCAGGCGAGCTGCTTCTCTTCTGCTAAGATAAGCTAAGCTGACCAGCTGCTGGCTGTAGCTTCATTTTTAATGGACAGATATGAAATTGGTATCAAGCTCCTCATCTAACTCTCAGCATGAGAGTGATGGCCCTGTGCTGACTGCTTTTGTGCTTTGGGCTTAATTCTAACTGCTTTTTGGCGTTTTCGGTATTGCTCCGCCATATCAGCAAAGTGATAAGACGGAGAGAAGAAATGCCAGAGATCAGGGTGTTCTCAAGTGCACTCTACTTCTTAAAAACTTGCCCGTAGGACTGTATGCTGCCTCTGTGTCTTTCCTTCCCATCTCCTCAAAACACTACCTTCTGGATTTGTTTTTTTTTTTTTTTTTTTCAATTCCTCTGATGATCCAAATTGATTTTAAGGGCAATTGCGAGGCATAAGCTCACCTTCTGACTGTTGCCTTCAGCATTTCATTTAGCTTACCTTACAGTGTCGGGGCTTGGGAGGAAATATCAGCAGAACAGAGGAAGGGAATTGGAATTTATTCAATAAAAACCCTCAAATCGTTGAAGCCACATATTTTTTTCTTTTGGGATAATCTCTTGGATTCATTTTAATCTTTCTGTGCCCCAACTTTGCGTACACAGACCCGTGCTGTGAAAAAACACTGCCCTAGATGTGTCTCTCCTCCCCAGCAGTCATTCCTGTTTTTTTAAATCTTCTCCTGCTCTCTATCTGTCCATCTTGCCTACTCATAACTTATTCCATTTTGTCTCTCTGATTCCTTCTCGCTCTAACTCCCTGAGCCCGTCCTTCACTATTTTTCTGTCTTTGTCTTGTTCATTTTCTGTCAGTTTCCTTCCTTTTAATCCTTGCTCTTGGTGTTAGGATGCGAAATTTCTCGCTTGCAGCCTGAATCAGTTCAGTCTCAATCAGGTCAGTTTTCAGTTATATTCACAATTATGGCAGTGGCTCGGCCTTGAGCGCAGCAGTGTGGTTACAGTCGGGAATGTGCTGCAGATGCACATGCAGGTCAGGATTCGGCCTTCCCTTTCGTCAGAGTTGTGTGGGGTCATTATTCCGTATGGCTCACGCTGCTTGGGTGCGTCAGTTTGTTTGTTTGTTTGTTTATCATCATTTGTCCTCTGCTGTCACGCTTCCTCTTCGACCCCCAGAGATTGCGTTCGGGGCCCCTCTAGCGATGACTGTTCTGACCCCGGCAACCAGACACAGACATCTCACCACAGCTGCGCATACTCATTCCTCATCTACATGTGTGTACCCACACCACAGGCGAGGGATTTGTGAGCTTGCAAAGAATTTTCTACGAATTCATGCATGCGTGTACGTTTGTGAAAAGAGAGAATGAGGCCACCAGTGGGGTTGTATAGATTCCCTCTTTCTCTGCAGATACTCCCCAGTGCTCAGGGGAGCACTGACCCTGGAAGTTTGCTGGCAAGCCGGGGCTGCCATTGATCACCTCTCACACTGTAAACAAACAAAATCTCCGAGTCAACGACAGACTCCAGGGCACGGACGGGCAGCGCTGAGCCGTATTACTTGGCTGAGGTTTGCTTTGAACTGATAACAATTTAGTAAAATATATAAAATAAATCATATGAGGAATACTAAATTCAAAGGCATTATCAGCACTGAATACACACAGCTTCAGAATCCTGATAGAATTTTTTTTGCAATAGATGAGAAAAGATCTTAGGTCGGAGGTAGAGTAGAGAAGCTTATTTTTTTGTGTATTTAAAAAAGAAAACTGTTCTGGTCAGTGAAGTTGATAAAGTTAGATGATGCACGTGGAGTTGTGAGTTCTGTTTACTTCCCGTGGGTTGCAGATCATGCTCTGCTCTACAGAAAAGGTCAGATTTCATGCTTTGAACTCACTGGTCTGTTCCGTCCACAAGAACGATTTATCACCCACATCAGGTATGATGAAAACCTTTGAATTTTAACAGATTACGCTGGAGCGCCTGAGGAGAGATGTACCAATGACGTCACAAGATTTGAGCCATTTCTTCGTGATGAGTGGCTGACATCCCAGCTTCTCCTCCACTGCTCTCATCATTCAGAAAAGAAAAAAAAAACAAAACAAAAGAAAAACCTCCAGCCATTGATTCAAGCCTCCCACCTACAGGTGGGCAAACTCCTTCCTCAGGGTACCACACTTTGTCCAACACATAAATATTTAATTTTGTTGAGCACCAAGAGAGAAATTCCAACACCAGCTCTGTATTCGGAGCATTTCTGCCCATGAGGACGAATTAGCATAAAAGTTTTGTGAAACTTTCTCGAAGCCTGGAGAACTACTGATAAACAAAACACTCTGTATAATTAAACTGCAAGTAGCTACACCGTAATTAAGACCTATGCTATCAGTTTTCCTTGACAACATGATACGAACCTTTTATTTTATAAAACTGAACAATAAAGGAGCTACGTTCGCTTTGTGGTGCTCTATTTCTGGCATAAAGGAAAATATAGTTTCTTTATTTTCCACAGCTTCCTGATTGCAAATGAGGTGACAATGTTCATTGTATGCTCAATTGCTTCCTGGGTTGCTTATTTTCTCCTCTCACAGTGATGTCTCCCCGTGATCAAGGCGAATCAGCCTTGCAGAGAGAGACCAGCCGCTGTACCATTCACATTATTTGCACTCGCAACTCTTTTGCGTTTGACAACATAATTACCAAAGGCGAGGCCCTGTCCAATTAAAAGCCAGCGACTGCTGACAGTGAGGGCTTGTGTAGCGGGTACACGGCAGGGATGAGACAGGATCTCAACAAAGGTGTTCTTAGAGAGGAACTGTTCTGGTGTTTTGACGGCACTGGCAGCTGCGCAGGGTAGATCGGGTAAAGTTTTGCCATCTCAGCAGGACTTACAGGAATGACATGATGATCCTGAGATGCCCCTGAAATTATCCCTTCTACCACAAACCTCTTTTCAGAAGCAGGTGTTGGAGGAACAAGGTGACGTGTGGATTACTCTGAATTATGTTTTTTTAGTTTACAGTGCCTGTTGGGGATAGCTCAGTTCTGGTTCTGTAACAAAGCACGCAGCTCACAAATGTTGGTCCTTCACAGGGCCAGACTGAAGGACCTGAGCCAAATGCCAAAAACCTCTCTGAGATGTAAACTAATGATGTTTTCATGTGCCTCTCATTACCTTGTACAACATTGTCAGGTTTTACACTTGGAAACTGTCCTCAAACACTGACTTTGTGAGTTGATAAGGATCATCTGATGCAAACTTACTTTATTGCAGAGTTAACTGGACATTGTAAGAGACTGTGATGGCGATGTCAGCAGGTGAAATCCATTGTTAAACTCGTTGATATAAATCCAACTTCAGTCGTAGAAATGGAGCCATGTAGAATTATCTGACAGTGTAAAATCCTCTGAGTTCTCTTTCCCCTTTAGTGTCTTTTAGCTCATTATTTTAGTTTTTTTTACAGCTGGCATTTGAACCGTTTTGGTCCACTCACACTGCAAATTATACCCATCATACAGCTCTAAACAGCATTGGCTGCAGAACTGGACCATTTAGCAGCTAAAGCTCAAGCCAGATATTTCCTTGGGGAAATTGGTGGACCCCAAAATAGAGCTTAAAGGACTGTGTATTAAACAGTATATAATATTGCTCTGTGTCTTCTGTAAAAAAAAACAAAACAAAAAAACTGCTGCAGTCCTCAGGTGCATGTGGAGAGACACTAGAAATGGTACAGACCTTGGTGACCTGCCATGATGTCTAGAAACGCGAAAACGAAAAAACAAAATTAGAGCATCCAGAAGCTGAACTGGGGCGCAGCTGAAGAGAAACTGTAATATTGTGTAACAGTCCTGGATAAAACAACAGCAGGACAGTTAGATTCATCCTACAGGTCAGATGAGTCAGTTACTAGCTGACAGAATCGTCCCCTGGGTGGGGAGCTATTTAGATAAACACACACACACACACACACACACACACACACACACACACACACACACACACACACACACCATACACTGAGGCACACACTCACACAGGTCTGCCTGTGAGGCCAAGTGCTTGATTACACGGCCAGAGGGAAACAACTGTCACCTGCGATGTGTGTTAAGTCTGAATAATTGTCTCCCTGCATCTATTTTTATTGTAGTATGTGCAACCCTTCTGTGCATTCAACATAAATCAAAAATATAATTTTCACTTTTTAATGAAGAAAAATTACCAACTTGTGGCTGCACAGCTTGTTAGACAAACAAAATGACTGGAGTTCCTGTTGGGCAACATGGCTACAACCTTTCCAAATGAGCTCTCCATCACATGTAATCAATAATTGTCATCCCTCGTTCCACTATTAGAGTGCAGCGGCTTTCAAAGTTTGTTCTGTTCTGCCAAGCCTAGTGCCACAGCTACAGATTAATTAGGTGTTGCGTGCCAACAGTGTTGCTCTTAACTAATTATTTAAATGCAAACTCGTTGGTCTGTTTTCCGGGTGGAGAGAAAATGACACAAAGAGGAAATACTGGAAGCATTTGTGAACAAAACACCTGTGAACAATCAGCTCCATAGAACACCCAGCAAAATCCACGTAGATTGGCTCAACTCTAATTACAAGACAATGCCTGGGCTGCTAAAACCCTGCATCAGAACATTAACTGCTCTGTTTTTATAGAGTTTGGAAACTTAAAGCAGTATTTATTTTCTTCAATGCAGCTCTACTGTTCTACCATGTCAGAACAGTCCTGAACAAAACAATCAGCCCTGAAATAACATGAATTACAATATTTCACCCCCTTGAGCTCTGTCTCATGGTGCAGCAAGAAGGAGTGTAATAGCATTTTCATTAAGGAGTTTATTTGTTCACATTGTTTATTGGCAGTTGTTGTTGAAGATATGATATTTGTTTAATTGTGAAAAAGCAGAGAAAGGCAGTTTTGGTAGTAAACCAGCTCAAGAAATGAAAAGGGAGGCAGTGAGGCATTAAAAACAAAATGTTCTGTGAATCAAGTCTGCCATGGTGCTTAATCATCCTCGTGCCAATAGAGCAGCTTTCTGTTAACTGTTGTCTTCGCCTTTTATTCTTGATTTTTGCACGTAAATAACTTTAAAGTATTTGCTCTCCTCAACACTCACGGCAGAATCTTGTAAACAAAACCACAGAAGATGTTCTTATCTTAAAACCTGACTTTCCAAACTAAAATTCCACTCAAATTACTCCAAATTAGGAACCTTTCAAACACTTCAAATATTAGAGATGCTTATTTTTTTATACAAGTGGGTGACCCTACACAAAATCTCTACAAAAACCATTAACCATAAGCAGTGAAGACCTGAGCAGCTGCTCAGTCTGTAAGATGATGCCTGCTGCTGCTCAACTTACTAGAAACGTTTGCTCACTCCAGACGCAGCAATAAACACAACATTTAATGACCTGCTCTGTGGAGTTAATAGAAATTGTCCGAGAGGTGAGTGTGGTCGGCTGAGCAGTATAAAAACGATGAATTAATAAGAACGAAAAGTCAAATAGAAACAGGAACAAATTCATAATCAGATACGAGGGCACAATTAATATTACTATACAATTACTACTCTGACCTACAGTCAATTACCTCCATCTCAGTTCACAGCTGTTTATGGCAAAAATCATACATTTGTCCTTTGTTTTAACCTTTGTTTATTCAGTGTAGTAGTGTAGTTTTATGCACTTGTTCAAGGGCACCTAAACTGAGGTAATGAGAGACGGGCAATCACTGCCTGTAAAGGGACTGAACAGTCAAACTTCTAGGTGCAATGATTTTTTAACTTTTAGGCCTCCACATTTTATTCCTCTTATAAATAAAATAATAACAGTTTATTCAAGAGTTGAAGGGGAAGCTCTGAGGGAGAGACGTGACGCAGATACTGTGTGATAATTCAGTCAAATCTCGACACGCAAACATAAAACGCATATTGATATCATTATCACAGGTGTCCATCACGATTAAACATCCATAAATCCGCTTAGAAAACCGATGCTTCAGAACTTGCCTGAGAATCATCAGGTTTTTAAATTTTCTACTGCATTGAAGTAATCCAGTGATAGGTGTCTGTACACCCATGAGTGCACTGAAAACAGGAACTGATAATAGCTAATTCAGCATACTTTTGAATAGGGACAATTTGCCAGAATGTAAACAGAACATTGGAACTCAAATGAGAGTACTACGACTTAGCTGAAACTACAACAGCACATTTGATGAGATCTTTCTCTCATGGTAGCTTTAAGTCTGTCCTCTTACTGGCTCCAAAAGAGAACAATTTGTTGGTGTTAGCGTGTTCCCATCTGTCAGATTAAGAAAAGCATTGTTGATATATTCCATTTTCAAGATTACCTGATTTATGAAAAGAAGAGAGACAAGCAGCCTTTAACACAGAAAGAGAGATGAAAAGTAATTGCATTTCATCCTGATGGGGACGTGGATGTCTGTACCAAATGTCATGGCAATCCATCACATAGCTTTTGAAATTTAAAACAAACTTTTTTTCATGGTGATCCATTCTGTAGATGTTGAGATATTTCAGTCTGGACTAAACAGGAGGACTCACTGACACGGCCATCCCTAGAATCATGCTGCTAGCAAAGCTAAAAAGAAAACACCTACGAGAACAGGCAGCACATTAGCCTTCAACAGCTAATGATCCCTCGCCAACACTTTCAACAGCACAAAACTGTCGCTCCAAGTTTTTACACCCCTCCTTTCACTTTTTCCATCTGACTCACCACCCGAAGGCCACCTGTTCTCTCTCCAGGTTCTCCTGAGCTGATGCTCTTCTGTCAGCATTTTATCCCAACCTGCAGTGACCTTTGAAAGTCTCAGTCAAAGCACCAGATTGTTTTTTAGATCACAAACATCTGTGTGCTGCTGTGACAGATAGTTACTGTATGTGTGTGTGTGTGTATTTGTGCAATTTTCTCAGTAATTTTTCAGGCATAATAATGAAACTTTATACTGTACCACACACATCATATCCACATCCAAATCATATGAAATCATATAAGATTTGATATTCTTAAAGACTTAAATGAGGCTTCTGGGAGTTAGATGATACTAAATAAAATTGCAGCAGTTTTTCAACATTAGAAAAACTGGTGCCACAGTTTTTAGTCCTCTCTGGAGATACCATCTCTCCATTTACTAATCTTAACTTCTATTTTTAAATGGACACCGCCTCCTCTTCCTCCTGCTGCTATCTTTTCTTCACTTCCTTGTGTTATCAACGTGACGGTGATCAACGCCAAGAGATTGAAGCCAGTCTCCATTTCCGCTGAGGAAGCCACTGGCCTCTGAAGAGTGGAGACGGAAAGTGGAATTTATCTTTCTACCACCCACTCCTCGAATTAAAAATAAGAAGTTGGCATCCTCTGCCTCTATAGGCGTCCGCACCCTCCCCATTTGTCCCGAGCTACGTGGAGGTTTCAGTGTAATTTGTTTGTACATGATCCTGGGAGATGGTCGCCAGAGAGGTGATGGTGGAGCTAAATGACCTGGTTGTAGTAATAAATGTGACACATGTAAGTCAGCGTGTGGGCAGTGAGGGCTGTGTGATGGCTATAAGGTCTAAACGGCATAATAAGTCTTGCAGATAGGACAGAAGGCTGATCACCTACCAGCTTCAATAGCCTATTTACCATAATAATGCCTAGTAATTTGCAATGTTCTCAGGGGTCAGAAATCTGCATGATACTGACATGTTCCCATCAATGTCATAAATCCACATCATGCTTCATAATTGAGATTAGCAGTATAAGTATGGGTGCGTTTGTCATTAAATTAACCTTGGCACACTAATTCAAGTGAGCATCAGCTTCCCCAAGATCCCTGGGATAAAAACTGGGCAGAAACCTATGCCTGCTGTTCAGTTTTGCCTACCACTTGTAAAGATAATAGCCAGATGGTGGGACCATGAGGAATTAATGTGAGGTTATTTTAGAAATGAATAATCTTAAAGGAGAAGGATGGTTGGGAAAATAGCGTCTCATCCCTTCTGTTGGAGTCACTCTCAGCAGAGGAGCAGCACCAAAGTGAGTGAAAGTTAACGAAACACCATGAGGGAGGCGTGCTGAGGATGGAGAGAAAACAGTGAGAAAGTCCTTTTCAAAAAAAGAAAACAAAAAAAGGTCAGCTGCACTGCACTGCTGCTTGGTCTGTTGGAATTGGAGGAACAATAAAAACTCACACGCAATTAGTTTCTCAATACAGGAAATGTGACCGAGAATGTCACTAGTCATCAGAAGTTCAATCACTTTAAAGTTTCTCAAATCTCTCATCAGCGTCATTTTGGTCATCAATCCCGAACTCTTTGATTAGATGAGATGGTAAACTGACTTATCGTTTCTGATTATTCTGCCTTTTTATTTTATTACTCTGATCTGATGTTCCCCCGGCCATGGACATCCTGTGAGACTGACTTAGTTTCAGTGTCAAGCACAATAAATGCCTCTTCAACTGAGTACTTGATTGCAGCAAACTGAAAAAAAAGAACAAAACATTTTTGATATCAAGTGAACATCATCTCAAAGTGACACAGTTTCCCAGGTGATATATACCTTCATCAACCCATGTGACCACTGAGTCAGGTGTCCTCAATCTAGGCAATCAGGGGAGTTAATAGCTCTGCCCCAGTTCCACACTACATTTCTAATTCTAAGTTGCCTCTGAATATGTCGTGTGCTTACACTCGAAGAGTGACAAAATTACGTATAATCAGAAAGTCAGCATGCATTCTAAAACGCTTGATGTTTGAGTGATGAATGCAATGCACCAAAGAAATAATAGGAGCTACTCACAGCTGCACAGCATGAAAACAAAAATAAGGATGGTGGTGAGAAACAAGGAACATCTTGAAGATCAAACATATGTATTAAGCATTAAAATCCAAAAATAATCTAAAAGTCAGAGTGCGATTGATAACCATCAGAGCACGTATCTCAACATAACCTGTCTGCACAAAGTGCTAAAGTTCATTGATTCCTTTTAAAATTAGTATATAGTGTACTTTGTCCAATTAGAATGGGACTGGGACATAGCAAATTCCTCACAAGAATGCAATAGCACACAAAATAT
The DNA here is from genome assembly GCA_037833715.1 of Toxotes lorentzi. NCBI lineage: Eukaryota > Metazoa > Chordata > Actinopteri > Toxotidae > Toxotes > Toxotes lorentzi. Next base: position 4,164,492 of record JBBMJY010000015.1, on the reverse strand, counting down.
CAACATTCCCAATATACAGTAATTAAATTACACCACCTCATAAAATCTGGCTGCTCACACTCAGTCCAGACCTCATTAAAGAAAAGGTGTAAGGATTAAATCTTTATTCATACCATTTGGAGCTGTGCTGTTAAACATGTAAGTCCATCTAGCCTCAGGTTTCAAATTTCAAAAGCACCACCTTTACATTTTTAACACCATCTCATCGGCGCCTTTGCATTTCAAGTTCTTTTCACTGTGGATCTTCTTTATGAAGTGCTCTGCAAGAAAATAATTAACATCACATCTTTTTATGCTGCTTCCGTGTTCTTTCAAACAAACTTATCTAGAAGTTTTTCCTACATTATACATATAGCAGTGAAACACACAATTAGTACAGGAGTTCTTTTGACTGATGCACAGTGATTGAATCTTTTTTTTAAGTAGTTTACAGTTTTTGTTAGACAAAATCATATGACAAACTTAATATTTCCAGTCTTAAGAGTACTTAAAGAGAAGTCAACAAACACATTCTCAGAAATACATTTCTAATTTGCATATGATCCATTAAAAAGTGATTACCGGTTTTGCAAGCCATCAGCCCTTCACTAATAACACTCCTAAGCCTCAGTGATGATAAGAAGAGCAAAACACTGCAAAACAATGTGATTAGAAATGGTAGTTCTTTTAAAATTAAACAACCGCGTGCATAGTGGTGTCTGAGCCAAAAACAAAAGTAACACACTCTCATCCAAAGGCCAAAAGCAACGCAGTTATTTTATTGTCATCACACCCAAACCTGAGGCTTCATGCGAAGCAGATGTGCTATGAAACAGCTGGATTGACTGGATTGATTTAATTCCTAACCTGCAGACAACCTTTCCATCAGTCGCTTGCAACAAATGTAGTCATTTTTCTCTTGTTCCTCAACATCCATTAGTACGAGACTGTGATAAAGGCAAACACTGAGCTAGGATGCAGCATTGATATTCATAAAGTGTACAGTAAAAGACTAAGGTACTGAAAAGGTTAATAGAGTGCACATAATCTATTCTTCTCAAAAGATTGCAACCGAATTACCCTCCAAGCCTGGAGGAAAAGCTCAACTCTCAGTACAAGAACAAAAGGGAAAATTAAAGTGTACAGGTATTTGCATCGCTTTGACTTTGCACAAAGACCATTGGAGCGAGTAAATACTTTACTTCCTCCTTTTAATTTCTATACCCGAAGCCTGTGCCATCAATTGGGCTTGACACCGTAATTTCGGCCCACCGTTTGGTCGCCTGCTACAGCACCCATGATACGTCTGTATGGTGCCCTCTAATTCCATCGGCAAGTAAAACACAAAGAAGACAGATGCAAACAAGCAACATCAGTCCCCCCCCGAGAAGCGTTTGCTGATGGGTTAAACAAGTGCCCTGGCTGCCAGTAGCCATTAGCCACTGCTGCTAGTGCCAGCTCTGACAGAGCACAGGGATGGTTAGGACTCAGATATAATTTGAAAAAAGCCCTGTAATTGGCTGCGATCTGTCTGACAGCTTTGAGAGGAAGTCCCCGGGGCCTCTGTATCGATGAATCTTCCTGATTTGTGACCGAAGCCTCACTACCTTCTGCCGGCAGTATGGGGTCTGTTCCAGAAATCTAATGGTCATTGCTGGAAGCTGCTTAATCCTCAACTCCCTTTAAACTTAAGAGGCACTCTGTATCTGGTGAGGTGATCTGAAGAAGTTTCACTCTCTCTGTTTTCTGGATACAGACAATTACAGTCTACAGCTTACTTGATTTTGTATGTCACACAAAACCCAAATTAACCCCAGACTTGGGCAACTTGCGGTTATTCTCCCTAATCAGCAGTGACGGAGCCCTGATCCACCAGCTTCTGCTATGATCTATTTCTCTCTCTCCCACAACGGGTCTTAGTTTCAGAGCTTGGTCGTCAGCCAAGTTATTCTCAGGATCTTGCATCTCTCTTTGTCCACTGCCGCTGTATCCCTTGGAATTGTGTTCATATTAATTCAGCATTCATTGTCAGTGCAGGACGTAAAATGCACTTAGCGAAGTGGAAAGTGTGTGTAACTTTCCAAACATGGGACCATAATCAAGCGTTTTAGTTTCCTGAGGGGTTCAGTATGCTTTACGAACTAGAACGAACTAGACTATAGGAAGGAAGAAAAGCCTGCTGTCGTGGAGAAACAATAAAGTCACACTCAGGGACAACAGGCGCAGAAAGTGAAAGCAGCTGTGTAAAGAAATTAATACGTTCTCACCTCTGAACATGTGGCCAATTGCAAAAAATTAAAAATCAAGCACACTCTGAGGTGACAATGGGCCCTGCCAATCTCTGGGGAAGTCAAACATTTCCCCCCAAATGTTTTCTTCCACCTGTCATTGTGGATCATATCATCCACACTAACCTCCTTGCTTACTCTTGGAAATAATCTGCTTTAAAGAGCACAGATGTCCACATTTGCATGTGGAGACACAGCAACCATCCTTCTACAAAACCACAAGACCCAGACTTTGGCAATGGAGAATATAAACCTTCCCACAGCTGAGAGACCAAGTCCAGCAGCAGCACTACCTTTCCTGGCCTGTGGACCACTCTGAAAGTTGCAAGACCAGAAACCAATGAGAGTTCCACAGAGTTAGTATCTTTCAAGATGTGGTGTCACTGGATAAATGAGTAAACAGATGTCCCATAACACATTAGCAGAGTGTCAACCATTCACCAGATGACGGAGCACTCTTCCTCCACCATGCTTTGCTCGGCCTCCTCCCCAGACAGCTCCCGGCCAGCTTAACAGCACCCTGTGCGACAGAAACCTTGGCCTTGCTACACAGTAAAACTGGTACACTTTATTAACAGAATAACCCAGAGAAACGACACTCCACTGACTGTATAATGACTCGATCGATGCTTTGACATACAATCTGCCTGAGACTGCCAAGGGGGATTCACCGCCTCTTTGGTCATCTGCATAAAGCAAATAAAACTTGCAGTGGGATCACACCAGCTGTGACACATGTCAACATGTTAACGTTATGACCCATGGGTACTCAGTAGTGTTTGAGTAGTCTTAAAATCCTCACACTCAGCCTTCATTTTGCTCTCCGATACACGCCTGAAGCGTTTCGTGACTGTATCTTGCACATGCACGTATCTTATGCTGCTATCGTGGTAACAAAATCTTTACACAGACATATAAACACCAGCCAAAGTACTCAAAACCTCTGCGGTGGTTCCCGACACAGTAGGTGTCTCCAGGACCCACACACGCAAACACAAAGACTCACAAGGTGAAAAAAATACCAGGCACACTGTCATGGCTGGTAAAAACTCTCCACACACATACTTTATGTGAGCACTGATCAAGCTCTTTTCTTTCACCCCCTGGGCCAGGTTATAAAGCTTTATGAAATTCTCTGTTGTGTATATGTTGATTTTTCACACAAAAAAAAAATCTTCAGTGTTCTTTTGTTGTGTTTGTTAGTGTCCCATTACAAGTGCTGCTGAGCTGCTGTATAGAGGAGTGTTATCAGTGTCTGAAGGACATTAATGTGCTTACTGCGCTGCTCTTACTGAGACAGGTCTCTGCCACTGAGGCCACAATGGTCCTTGATGATTAAGCTTCTCAGAGTTCTTTGTATCATGCTGTTGCATGTCCTTTAGAGTGCTCTCTCTCTTGCTATGAGTATCTCTCTCCCAGATACACAAGGACTAGAACGACCTAGTGTGTGTGTGTGTCCTTCTTATTCAGTCCTCATCGACTCCTGCTAAGACAAAGGAGAGGATGGAGATGTGCTGTCATCGGATAGCAAGAAGAGAGATGATCATAATGCATGGAAGCATGGCAGATTCTGACATTAGTCAAAGGGGGACGACATAAGTGGAGACATCAGCCCTGACGTAATAGACTTGGTCTTCGCCTCAAGTGCTACCTGTACTATTAGTCACCCAGTTCCCTCTATCACTCTGCCAAAGACAGACAAACAGCGCCTTGAGAAAATAAATGAACCAATAGGAAAAACAAAGATCTTTCAAAGATTTCACAGCACCACAGGCTACAGAGCGACTCTCACGTCACACAGAGGGTACGGTGTCCTCATTCATTGTGACAAAGAGAAATGGCTGATAGAAGTCCTTCTTAAGACACTGTGAAAGGATATGGTACAACAAGTTGGCCAGGAAAGTTCAGGCTTGTTACCTGTCTACTGTTTGGTGTTGAGCAGAAACTAATAGTGGGTCTTTCTGACTGCCTGACTAAGCTAATGTTAATTTTGGTTTTGTGGCGACAAATTAACACATCCCATCCCCTTCCACCGCCGTGTTCTTAGAGCCGTTTTGAACACTTGGTGTGTCATCTTGACAGAAGTGACTGTGGCCCTGAAGTTCACATGGTCAGCGACAATGTTAAGGTTTCTATGGTGACCGTGCTCTACAGGTACAAGAGGATCTAATTTGTGGAAAGAAAAGCAACACCTACAGCTTGCATTGTTGGCACCAGACACTGCAGATCCATGGATCTGTGCTGTTTACACCACATTCTCACCCTGCCATCAACATGTCACAGCAGAAGCACACATTAGGACCAAGTGCCCCCCCCCAGAAATATCCAGTTGTAGTGACAGGATTGTAACTCAGCCACTTTAGCCTGATCTTTTTGTTTGTGTCTGCCAGAAGTGTAACTCAGGACAGTCTGTCACATTCTGCGGTCACTGTATTTCACTGCTTGATTTTCTGAGGTGCCTCTCTTTCTCAGCATCGTGGTCCCGTCTGCAAACTGCATGGAAGCGAAACACAATTTTGAGAAGCGAGCTGTAAAGCAGCAAAACACGATAATGGAGTTCAGCGAAAAATACAAAACAAAAAACACTTGTTCAGAATATTATGTACATTATACTGTGCGGTTTGTTTTACATGGAACTTCTGTAAGTATATTAATGAGGACAAAAACTTCACCTTTCCAAAACCAAATAAGTAAATCAAATATATCTAATTGCAAATTGCATCAGCCTATTGATGCTACATGGAACAGACTGTCTTGTACTTTTGAACTGATTACATAATTTGAGCAGGCAGCACAAAGGTTTCAGAGGTTCAATGGAATCATGATTACTTGCAATGCTTTCTTTATGACTGTGGAGGGTTGAGATTAATTTGGAATCAGAGCAAATGACGATGGATTAGTTACATTTAGGAAAAAAGCACCTGGAAGATCTATTATCTATCAGCTATGGTTTTTATTATGTATTATCCTTTATCATGTATTAGTTCCATTTTTCAATATATATTTTATATTCCTGTGAATCGTGTAGGCACCGTGCTGCCATTCCCCTGTTAGAAACCATATCATTGTTTATAACATTGTGTGGGACCCACTGGGTGCCAAAATGGGCACCTCTTTGTTAAATCTCCAACTGGCTCTGCAGAAAAGTTTATAAATAGATTTATGTGGGCAACAGGAATTTTTCAAACTCACTGAAACGAAAATGTCAAAATGCAAAATGTTTCTTCAGACAAATTAGTCAGGCTGTCCCCGTGCTCAGCACCAGACACAACCATGGCTGGCAGCCACGCTGCGTTCGACGTGCTCAGCCGTCATAACAGTAATAATGAATCTGCTTTTATTTCCAATTAAAATGTTCCTAATAGCATTGTGGTTGCATCGATTTCTCTGCAAATGGCTGTTCTGCTGAGAACATTTGCACTGAGGCATCTAGAGGGATTTGGATTGGGCTCATCACACACTGGCTCCGAGTACAAAAAAAGAGGGACTGATAAGTAAATAGCCCGTAACAGATTTATGCTTATGCATGTGTATATGAGCATGTCAGAGCACAGCTGCCTGCTTTTAAATGTCTGCTGCCATTTCTATAGCTGCTCAATGGACTTTGGAGACACCGATAATGATGCAAATCTCCAACCCAAAGTGCTCTCAATCTTCCTCTGTCTAACTCCTGTTTTCCTGACGTACGGAGGTGTGAAGAAGATGGGTACAGGAAAGGAAAGGCCCCTATCACTTCTTTTATTTGACAGCTGTTAGGGCCTGGCAGTGACAGTTCAAAACGCAAGAGAGCTTATTCTTGATTCGAAGACAGTCTCTATGCTATCTGATCCTATCATCCACCAATCTCATCTTATTCAGACAGGTAATGCACACGGTACACACGCACTTGTACATATAAAGATGCAAGAACATGATGCATGCACCTGCATGACACCTGTACACACCCACAACTTTATTATCACAATTTTGCTGTGTGTTTTGACTGACGTGACAGTTAGTCGACTAAATTCTAAACTTTCCTTAGTGAACAGGATGTTCTAGCCCAGCTGGCTGTATCCAAAACAGTACATGTAACCACATGCTAACCTTTACTTAGCTTACTTGTAAACCTTTATACTCAACCTGTCTCCCAAGCCAACTCATTAAATGACTGGTTCATCTGTGAGGCATTGGGACACAAACAATTTTAATGAGCAGGCAGTTACATTAATGTGTTTAATTCACAGTCCAGCCGTACAATACACCACAATACTCTGCATTCAGAAAAAAAGGGCTGCTTACCCCCACCCCACCCCACCCCCCGCTCATCCATTATTTACAGACCCCGCACTATTACCCTGTATACTTAAGCTACGCTATTAACCATAAAAACAAACAGTTGGCTCCTGTGGTCATGCAGGTTTTCAGCCAATTTGTGTCCACTTAGAATGGGTGACATGCAGGGAATATATATCAAGCTGATACAGAGGTTCAGTGTCTCCAGTATAAAATCTATCTGTGCAGCATGTTATGATTTGCTGATGGCTGTTGGGGCTTTACTATAAACAAAATATGGTAAGTTGGTTGTGGAATGAATAACAGGGTATTTTTTTTTTTTGCAGAGGAGTTGCAGAGGTGCTGGCACACCAACAGGTTGACATTCCTGTGTGTTTTTTAAGTGACATGTCTTGACAAGTACTGAACGGATTTCCAGTTGTCAACAGACAGTGAACCATGACTGTGAATATGGAATTACAGCTCATCTATATTAAGGCTGTTGTATCCAGCATATTTTACAAGATGAATTATCTCTTAGGCAGAGGTTAATTCATTTTTCGAAATTAGGAGGACCAGTGAACTGATGAACCTTAAATGTCCATTAAAAGCTGCCCCCACAGCTATACGCGTCAGAACAACGTACACAAAACGACCTACATTCAAACGTTTAATCAAAATACACATTTACTCAGTAATTTTCAATTTATTTGTCTCCTTTTGATTTAATGGTTGATTTCACACTTGGCTTACCTTCAGGTCACATGACTGCTGAACTACAACTTGGGAAATAAGTTATAGATTTGTTGAAAATCAGTCATAAGCTCAACTAATGCACAAGACAAGGAGTCAATAATAGATTAAAGAGAGAGGGAGAGAAGCAGGGAGAGATACCCAAAAGGCAATCAGGAGTCCATATTAATTATGCTAATGATTTGGATTTGCTACTTCATTAACCACCATTTTGAGCCGGTTGATCACAAGGGTAGCTCCGTATAAAGTCTCTGTGGCAACTGTGTGGAAAAAAAAACACATGAGAAAAATAGATGAGTCGCAAAGTTTGTGTGTGTATGTATGTGCATGACGTTTCTTGGCATGCTTGTATGTGGGCACACGTGCTAATTATTGCATCTGGTAATTACTGTGGAGACACTCAGCAATCAATTGAATCGATGTGAGGGGTTTGTGCTGTATGTCTTTGAGCTGACTAACAAATCATTTGGAATCTTTAAAATTATTCTGTATAAGTGTTATTTTCTATTTAGAATGATCATTTGTGGAAAATTCCTTCTGATTGAGGAGATAACTTCCCGCAGTTTTCTTTGGAGAACAGCAGGTGGGAGCAGAGTTCAGCTGAAGTTACGCATGACTTCTCATCACACTTGTCATTTCTTGTCAAAGTCTGACAAGATCCAAGTGAAGCTGTGACTTTTTGTGACTTTTGGAGGTTTATTGTGCATTTTTATGGCGCAAAGAAATACCAAAAGGTTCGGGAACTGCGGATCTGCACAGAACATGACCGCCGTGCCACATAAAGAGCGTAAACATGATACTAAACTAATGATCCTAAGCAGGATTAGTGTCTTCTTGAAAGGCCAGGAATTATCCAGGGAGGCTGTACAGCCTGTGGAAACACTGGCTGTACAGGCTCCCTGGATAATAGCAGGGAGCTGTATCCCTGGATAATAGCAGGGAGCCTGTATAGCCAGTCAATAGCAACTGACTGACAAAATGAAAATGCATTGCAGAAAATCATTTCACATTTATCATCAGCAGATGTCAAGATTATTTGCTGGCTTTACACAAAGAGGTCTTTTATATTCAAAGAATGCCACTGTCAACCAATAGTGTGCCTCAGTTTTACCCCGGTCGTTCAATTCGAAAGTAATTTAAATGAGCAGAAATAAGAAGGTATGGCCGATGGTCGGGGGGTGGAAGCGGGGAGATCAGGCTGTCCAAACGTGGCCAAGTCATTTTATCTTGATGTTTGCCCAAGCTGCAATAATTGATTTGTCTTTGTTCTCCGGCGTGAATATGCAAACATGGCAAGTGGCCTACAGAGGCATGTGTCTGTCTGATTAACAAAGCACTGCAGCATTCACCGAGCACTTCACAGATCTTTCTCACTGTGTCTGAGTCTGCAGCTTCCCTCTGGATGTGCTCATTTGACAGGACCTGATGCAACCTTTCAACACACACTACAGCTCAGTTACATGCTTCTATTGATTTCTCCCACTCACTTCTACCCCCATAGACTTTTGGCAGGTCCGTCATTACTAACTCTCGTCATGCGGACAAGCAGTGTTTAAACCCACAGTGCCCAAACCTTGCATAACTTCATTTTAAATTCTAGTCGAGATCCCAAGGTTTCCAAAGTTCCCAAATGTGTTGGGATGAATTAAAAGGAAACGTGTGTGAAGCGACTCACAAGACATCTTGAATTTTCCATTCCGATGCAGTGGTGAAGCCATGAAATATTCATTTTGGATTTAAGGTTCTGACTCCACATAAATGTGATACAGCCTCAGTGAAATCTTGGAATGCTTTAAGGTCCTTGTTTGAACTAATTGTCCACAACTACATTTTCCTTGATCCAAATTCAAACTAGGCGTTGAGTATTTTATTGTGAGATCTGTTTTCTCAACCTTCTGGATGGTTCATCAGTTGAACTACAAGGCGGCATCACACTGAGATTCCCTTAATGTACTGGGCAGAAGCACGGTACATGTCTCCTCACAATAACACTGCTGTTCCTCTTGGTTTATGTCAGGTTAGAAAAAGTATGTTTGACCTGACATGGCCCTCAACAATCCCTTGTTTTTCAGTGAACTGTGGGCTGGAAAATACAGCGGACAACAGGGGCCAACTACAACTGCTGCAGCTTGTAATAATTAAAGAGCAATTTTAATGACTTTTTGACAATGTTCACAATGGTTCCACGTCACTAGACATGAATTCAATTTGTGATGCAGTGGCCAAAAAAAAATGAACTGTTGAAACAGACTTATAACAATACAAGGCATGATTACAATAATTTCCTGTGGATACCTGTGGATAGTGGAGCATTTTCATCAGAACTGACTGTTCCATTAGAACATGGAGCTTATTTGAATCCAGACATCCAGACAAACCTAGTGGGAGTCAAAGTCAGTCTGTGATTCATAATGGAACAGCTCAAGGCGGTAGATTGGTATGACAACAAAGATTACAGTCTGCAGGTTTTTTTTTTGTTGTTGTTTGTTTGGGACATAGTTGCTTAAGTACAAATATACTGATTAGATCACCCAAGGCTACAACAATACCAAAAGGTAAAATTTGTCAAACAGCATGATGTCCCTTGTACTGAGAAATTACCTCAGTTATTCATCTGATACTATGGTAGAGGATGTATTATTAACTAATGTTGTTCTCAGTTTAACAGCAGGCAAAAGTATAACATACGGTTTATAATCTGCAGATAGTGGAGATACCTTGGTGAACATCAACACTCTCGTTATGAGGGCTCAAACATAAATGGAAGATGGTTTTCAAAGAAAACATGTTTAGAATAACAGAAAAAAAAAGAATTTTATAGATATTTTTATTTCTGTTTTTACAGACTTTTTGTCACAACAAAGTCAGCAAGAGCATCTTTTTTTTGTCCATTACATTGTAGTAATTCATTTGAAAGCAACCAAGAGTGGACAGCGACCATTTCATAGCGTAAAAGCAGAGGCAGTTTTGACATGCAGCGAAACAGGAGGGGCTTCTAACCAAAGGCAAGGGGAATACCAACAGCCCCTACCATCCAGTTTCAACTCCAACCCCCATTTATCCCTCATTCAGAGCCCCCAGAGCCCATCAATTACAAAATACACAGAGAAGCTGCAATGAAAAAGAAATTTTTTCTCTGAAATCTCACTCCAGGGGTGACAAAATGAACCAATTTCTAAAATTCCTCATCCTACTACGTGATGGTTAACATTGCTTCAAAAAGGATTCAGTAACAAATTTCAAAGCGGTAACATTCAAGTCTTTCTAGTTAGCCAGCATGGTGATTGGTCAAAGAATACAGAATACCTTTTATGCATTACCAACGTCAAATCTGTCAAAAAACACCGTTTGATATGCAAGTCATACAGGGCCAAGTAGGAAAGAAAAATCTGACCTCTGGACCTCTCTCACCCAAAATTTCCAAAATTTCAATATTGGACTGGAGGGACAGTTTGGTCTATTTAAAAAAAAGAAATCAAGGTAAAGGAAGAGGCCACACATGATGAAAGGTTAATATTATGAAATAACTTTACAACCTTTCTTTTCAATCTATCTAGTTTAGTACAGTGCAATTACTGTTCATGAGATTAAGCCCTGGCCATACAATACTTTTACTGAAGTTGTAAAAAAATATTAACACACTATTGATCTTATTATCATTTGATTACTTTACAGTTTTAAGAGAGAACTGCAAATGAAAGAAGTGTATTTAAGTGCCAAGCTTTGTGTTTACGTTACAGAATTTGATTTCTAGTCTGCAGTGTTTTATTAGGATCCAGGAATGAGAGCACCCCCCCCCCAGTGACTGGTCCCTAAGGGAGACATAACTGACAAGTCCTTCTGTTAAATGGATACAAACAGAGACCAAAAGAAGAGAAAATCCTATCCCAAGAAACTTGGGGAAAAGAGGAAAAAAAAAAAAACAAGGTAAGGAAAATCACCAGACAGACAAAATGACCGTCCAGCAAACAGACAAAAGCAGTGTTAAGACAGAGGTTGATAAGGGTAAAAGGGGTGAGTCCATCTTCTGTCAGGGGACCACTGCATCCATCTGTCTGTCTGTTCACCCACCTGTCCAGCCACCTCCCACACTGTGGTGTCTCACTTGAGCAGAGCCTTTATAGCATCGCTCTCGGCAGCTTCAAAGGCACTGATGCCGTCCGGTCCTTTCCGGTCTTTGTCAGCTCCCTGTGGAGGAGAGCGAACATGAATATGAAATATGCTGAGCAGGTGCATCAAGACCCACTCACATCTGGTCAGGGGTTAAAGTGAGGAGCAGAACCCTTTATTCAATGAAGTATCCAACAAAATAGTTCCAGGTATTAAGGAGTCACAAAATTCAGGAACTAAAACTTATTAATGCACATTCCTCTTTCTATTTTCAAAACATTGGGAAGATAAGGCAAATTAATAGGATAAAGGGTTAAAACCAACAGCAGGCAGACAGTTCCTGAAATGGTTCCTGGTTTACATGGCGTGACTGTGGCTCAGGTGGTAGAGCAGGTTGTCTACTAATAACAGGCTTTCTATAATGCGTCCGACAAATATTTTGCTAATGGTCACAAGCCCTTTTGAGCAGCCACCCTGCCACCCTGGCATGCTACTAAGAGAACAATATTGAAACTTTGGTCACTTTTACTTTCCTACAGTTCAGTCACTAAGCACTTTAGTCTGTCTTCATCCAGACACCACATGCTAAACAAAGTAACAGACACAGAGTCACAAATCCATGTGAGCTCTGAGGGATAAACAGAATGAATGTGAAAGCAATGGGAGTGGATGCAATCATTCAGATTACTAAGGACAGAAAAAAAAAAAAAACAAGTGGAAGAGAGGGATGAGACGTGCAACATGTTGAATGTGCGTATAGTGACAAGATATTTAATGGGCAACGGAGGAATGGAGGGGCATGTAGTGGAGAAACGTCCCTTTGTTAGGCCTGCCAACTTTAGCCTCTTAGCAAAGGGCTTAGAGAACCAAGGCAGAGAGAGTCTATTGTTGCGTGGAGAAGCAGGGCATCAAAAACAATGTGACCCAGTTCAAGTGCCCTGCAGCGTGAGGATGATTGTCTGGGTGCAAATTCCATGCCACGGGAGCAACAGAGTGCATCCCAAGCAAGAGACTGGGATGCGCTCAGCAGGCAAGGCCTCAATTATATTCCCTTGTGGATGTGCACACAGACTGCTACGGATACGTAGTTATTCTTACTATACTACCTTCTAATCTGCTTGGAATGTGTGAATTGGTGCCATAGTAGTGTAGTGGCTGCACATTCAAAGCAAATCAGTGGGTAAACTTACCTAACAGACCTTGCATAGGCCCCCTGATGATGAAACTTACACCGCTTGCTTATTCGTGGCTGCAGAAAGTATAACACTAGATTTATATCGGTAAATGGTAAGGAGACGAAAGCCAGAGTGAGAGGGGGTTTTGTTCATTCAAAATATCACACTAAATATAAAACTACTGTCAGCTGCCGACTAACTTAGGTTAGCACAAAGACTAAACAGGTAAACTAGCTCCGTACCAGCACCTCTAAAACTCACTGATTAACCACATGTATCTTCTTTGCTTAATTTGTACAAAGAAGAGCAGTTGTCTCAACAGACATTGTGGTGTAGCAATAGATTAAAATCGAGAAAGTCATGAGCAAAGTGTGAAGTGTAAGGTTTACTCAGAAAGGCTATGGTGTTCAGGTCTTCAAATTTCAAAGAGAAAAACATGATTATCCTCCTGTATTTTATCTGCAGATACACAGAAGGTTCCTTCAGTGTAATTCATCCTGTCAGATACAGGACAGATTCCTGGAGGAAAACCTGAATCCTTCTCCTCTGATAATGTTTTAATGTTTCTCTGATACGAACTGTTGTTTTATCCACATGTAAAAACAGCGCTGAACCAAAGTATAAATAATGATAACGCATTTGTAGTGTCAGTTTTACTTTTCCAACAGCTGCCGACTCATTCATATCAGGTGTCTGGTAACCAATCATTGTGCTCTCCACTCTACTGGGTTCTTCTTCCAGCTCTGAGGAAGTCATTAGAAGCTGCTTCAGGACCGTACCTAGCATACCTTGTAGCCCACTCTACAGGCCTCATTTAGATGGCAGGAAACAGCATTCCACCTTGACCTTTTCACCATCAATACCATGCCTGTCCGGGAGCAAACAAACCATCCATCTGACAAACACAATTATATATCTTGGGTATACTACCATTTCTGGAGGTAAAACAGACACATAATGATCATTCCCTTCTGGTCACCACAAATGTGTGTTGCCCTAAAAAGTATTGTAGGGGGTCTGTCACATATTGATTCCCCCTATGGGTATTTATGATAGAGTTACAATAACAGCCCTAGGTCTGGCTTCTCCCCGTTACTGACTCTCAGGATACACCATGATATCCCCAACGGCATCCTCCTGACACCACTTACAGTAATGAGCTTTCCCCAACTTGAATAATGACCCCTTAAGAACACCTCAGTGTCCAAACATTATCCAGTCAAAGAGAAGTTAGTGGCCAAGTCAGACGCGGCCTAATGAATAAGAATAGATTCCCAGGGTGTCTCCAGTCAAACTAAGATGCATCATCATCCTGGATTACAGAGCCATACAAAGCAGCACTAGGTCAGTAATGTCATGCAACTGACCTGCCAAGTGTCCATTAAGTTTTCATTATGCCACCGGTGAATGGACCTGAAAGGTCTTCCATGCATAAGTCTTCAAATACTGGGCCAGAGCATCACTCAAACCCTATTTGAAATGCAATGCTTAGATCAGACATTGCCGACCTGTAAGAAGGCAAATTTTATAACTCCTAGAAATATATTTATTGGAGCAGGCAGTGTCTGCTAGGGTACTGGCTGAACTGAAGAAACTAAAGATGGGTTAAGCATCAGCACACTGAGGTCATTTTTAAGCTAGTTTAGAGCTACAATGCTTAGGAGATTAATTGATTAGTCTATCGTCATATAGTTCATTAGCCACTATTTTCATGACAGATTAGTCAGCTTAGTCATTTTTCTAGCAAAAAGGCTGAATATTCACAGGTTCCACCTTCTCAAATGAGAGGATTTGATGCTTTTCTTTGTCATACATGAAAGTAAAAACGGAATATATTTGCTTTTTGGTCTGACAGTTGAATTAAACAAGCAATTTAGATGCATGGCCTTGAGCTGCAGGACGTTATAATGAGCATTTTCTTTTACTGTTTCCTGACATTTCATAGACTAAACTATAAATCAAGAAAATATTCTGCAGATTAATCTTGTGAAAATAGTCAGTTGCACACCAGATTCTGCAAAAGCAGTTTATTTGAACAATCATTGTACAAAACACAAATTAAGTTTGTGAAATCTTTTATATAGCCTTTATATAGCCTGTGAATCAAAATGCCTGTTATACTGCATATTACAGAGCAGAGCTGAAATCTATCCCTTTCTTGGGTATACTAATCTAATCTTAGTTATTCGGGTAGAATTATCCACACAAGACAATGTACAGAAGATACAGCTACAGGAGCGAAATAAATAAGGTATATAAGCGAATTTAGCCAAGTTAAATAGATTAAGTTGGCAAACTCCATGGGAAGACGATATCTACTAACCTGTTTTAATTTAAAAGTCTTATTTGTGGACTATTGTGAGAAAAAAAAGAGACCAACTCCTACGGTGTAACAAGAACACACACAATAATAGGGATGTGACTTTATAGTGTAAAATTTAAAAGACAAGGCAATAAACACAATCTGACCTGATGAAACAATGCTTCTTTTCATTCTAGGTATGTGTTCATGTGTATATGCCCATGTGTGCCCTTTTATTGTTGACTTAAAATTAACTGGCTGGCCTCTGCAGGCTGTAGTCAGCACTCTTGGCCAGGATCTTACAGCTGGGTCACCTATTGGGGTTAAAATGGCATTTCATAATCCACTGCCACCAAAAGCATAGCGTGCAGTCTGGGGACACTCGGTCCATGACAGGAGAAAACCTGTGGGTTTGTTCATATCTTCACCTCTCACCATAATCCCTGTGCAGATGAACTATGGCTGCCTGTCTTGTTTCTTACAATACCACAGACAAAGGATTTTTTTAAAAAGGTCAAACCAAAGGCCTTTCATTTCCAATGCAGAGACAGTACTTGCATATCTGCCTATTTCAGGTGTAGAGGAGTTTCTAGCTTTCAAGAGGATGTGCTGCAGCTGTGGATATTTAACTTGTAGCAGGGGAAATAGAGGAAAATAACTGCAATCAATAATGAAGTCTTTTAACTTTTTTTTCATAAAGAACATTATGTTGTTCTAAACCCGATTCCTATCATTTTGAGGTGGCAGCGACATGTGACAGTGGGAAAAGGCATCATCTGTCCGACAGCTCAGATATGAAATTGAACTCCAGTCTGCATTTTATCATTTTCGGTAGACCATAAATCAGACAACCAAGAAATGATTCTACAGCTTGTAATCACAATAATAAACAAAGTAAATACAGGTTACAGACAATAGCTGATAGTGACAGACCAGATTCTAAGACTGAACAAAAAAAAACCTGAGACCACATAGACAGAGAAGCTATAGTTCTGTGTTAAGAAGTTACAGGCAGGACCTGCCCGTGCTCACCAACGTTGTGCCAGCAAATTTTATAGCAAAGTACTTACTGAGTAGTAAACTGTTGGTTTTTTTTCCTGTTGGCACTGGCTTCTTCCTTCAGTTTATCTTTGAGCCAACAGCATTGACGGCCAGCTGACTGCAGTAGCCAGCTGCCAGCCAGCTGCTGGCCAATTGCGAGCTGCTGGCCAATTGATGTGAGGGCTGAGGCGAGCGGCTGCGTTTATGAAAATGGGGAATTAGTACAGCCGATGCCAACAGGAATAAGTAAGCAGTGGAGCACCACCAAGTATTTCTCTAACCTAATATCAGTGTTTTGCGTTATCACTATTTCCTCTTTTTAAATGTCTGCCTCAAAGTGCATTTGAGAAGTCTGCCTGAATTGTGCAAATGCGACTGTACTGTGTGTATAAAAGAAAAAACAAAACAAACTTCCCTAATCGGTGGTGTGACTGAGCTTGTGAATGCCCCCTCCCCTCTTCCCATTACTTTTGGTGAGCCAAGATGATGCTACTGTGAAACAACTCTGTAGAGGAGCTTTCATTTACCCTGCCTCATTTAGCCTGGCTGGGAACAGACAGCTGCTCACTCACCCTCAGCCCTCAAATATCTATCTCTCCTTCTCATATCCACATCTTGGTTTGCAAGCATGAACACCGTGTCATATCGTCCTTCAAGTTTTAGGGTTTTCTTTCACTGTGGGTCAGACCTCGTGCCATTAGCTGACTTTCAAGTAAACAAGTAAAACTAACCAGTGATTCCTGTAAATGATGTGAAACCTGAAATTGATTATGTTTAAAGCTACGCCATGCCCACACCTAAGATCACATTCTTTGCATAGATTATGCTACAGATATAAAATGAATAATGATTTAAAATCAGGACATTATCAGCTATACACACACTTTATTCTACTGAAAGACCTTGCGTTTTAAATGACAGATGAGTGCCAGACACAAAGGCACGACTGAAGGAGGTACTGAAAGACAAGTAGCTATTGTGGGCCCCTTTTGTGTGACATTCATCGTTCACGGGGGCATTAATTCCTCTGCAGTCTGGCTCATTTGGGCTACAGAGAAACAGAACTCCACCAGCCTACATGAATAGGAAATCTGTCATTTATATGCATGTGACTGATGTGCATGCACTTCTGAGTCAAACATTCAGGTAAGATGTGGAGGAAGAGGCATTGACTTTCCAAAAGAAAGCTCCTCCGTCTCCAAATGAGGCTTTCTATTTGACTGTAATGGAACAATACAAATCTGTTTTCTACTGCTGGATGAGGTTGGCTTGATTTATTATGGTATGCTTGTTCAGTTACATTACAACAGCCAACGCCAGCTGTGCCTGACACTGTATTGTTTCTCTGCTCACAGCACTGACTCTGTATGCACATGCCCATGTGCATCTATCTGACAGAGGTAGCATTTAAGATCCAGAGCTAAACAACTGAGGAAGGCTGAGATGGAAGGGTGGGGCAGAGATTTTGATGGAGTACCCATGGATGAAACTGCTTAAAAACACAAGTGAACACAAAACAAGTGAACAGCAGCAATACTGTGTGATGCTCTACGAACATTCCAGCACAGCCTCCACAGGACTGTGTTAAAGGGCCTTTTGTCCAATGAGTTACCTCATCAGCACTCACGGCTCACATGGAGCCTATGACACATCAACATGCACTGATGGGTGAAGGACACCAGGACACTTCTGTTTGTGCAGATGCTCGTATATGCATGCACGAATGCATGCTCAAAATCAGAGTACCAACCTTTTCTAGCAGGACCTTGACACAGGAGAGGTGACCCTCGAAACAGGCAGAGATCAGAGGAGTGAGCCCATGTTTGTCAGGAGCCTGCAGAGGGAGTGGGAAAGGTGTGAGTGGGAGACATAAAAACAACAAAACAGGAAAAACAAAGAGAGAAGCTTCATATATCAGCGGAGCATAGGCAGAGCCCAGATCTTACATAAGGGCACATACATATTTTTTATCAAAAATAAGAAACAACAGACTTATGGGGTAACACCAGCGGTAATGCCCATAAATTCCCCATTGAGTAGATACAGATCAATCTACTACCACAATATCAGAACAAATTACTGAGGCTCAGGGGGGGCAATCAGGCTAAATGTGAGGTCTGGCAAGTCTAGACAACTGTTGAATGAGAGAATGGACAATGGCTGAAATAGCATATGACAGCCAGTTTAAACAAACTGATAATGTTCAAATAATCAAGCAGTTTGGAAATTGGGCTCCGACAATGTGGGGAAGCAGACGCCGTTCTTTTTTTTGTGATCACTGCAGCCCCAGGCAGCGGGCAAATTAATGGAAAGAGAATGTGATGTGAGAGAGTCGTGGGTCTTACGTTGACATCTGCTCCCTTAGAAATGAGGAACTCCACTATATCTGTCTGACCAGCATCTACAGCGTAGTGCAGAGGCTTCCTCCCACCCTCCAGGGTCCGGTTTACATTCTCAGCCTGAAAGAGAGAAAAACAACACATTGACAGGGCTGAAATGAATAAACCTATTGCTGTAACAAGCCCACACTAGTATTAAAGGGAGATGGGAGGACTTTCTTTCAGTTGAAAGAGGAACAATCACTAACAATACAAAATTGAAATTCAGTGTCACATAATTACACACATGCCATCCCCTCCCCATCAGTTCCCTGTTGAGAGTGATGTTAGACCTCAGGCTGTCAACCTTGAAGCCACAAAAAGACAAGAAACACTCACCACTACCCTGTACAATTACTTTACCACACTAACCACACACACACACACACACACACACACACACACACACACACACACACACACACACACACACACACACACACA